>JADLSH010000281.1:0-431712 GCA_016169945.1 Trachythela sp. YZ-2020 | reverse complement strand
TGGATGCAGAGCACTGCACCGGAAGTGTGGTGTAGAAGGCGGGCCCTTTGGGGCGGAGCACCCCCTTCCTCAAGCAATGGGGCTTGAGGACCCCTTCTTTGCAAGAATGCTTGAAAAATATATAATTTTTTCCATAGTTTTCATTCTCCAAGCATCACTTATGACTATTTCAGGCATGAATATAGTAAAGAAATGTTATCATGGGATTGGGGGGTTATTTATGACGTCATCCATTGAGCCCCGCTAGTTATGAATTTAGTTCTACAGCACTGCACCACTCTCCTCTGCAGAGGCTGTGAGCTATAACTTTCCCCCACGCTATTAAAAACCTCACTATTAAAAACGACTAATTATGTTAATAGCTCACAGCCTCTGCGGAGGAGAGTGGCACTGCACCGGAATCGCTTGTTCAAATATTTCATTAAATTAAATTTGTTAATTGTTTATAGATGATTCAATGAATTATCGTGATTAATATTATGAACGCCGTAGTGAAGTAGATCAGTTAGACTAAGAATCAGGAGTGTAGTGTGAGTGTCGGGGGGTAACTCAGAGGCGCTGGACCTACATTATTCAGGTTGCATCACATTGTACAATTTTTAAACTTTGACGGAATTCTGTACTTTATCTTATGTGGAAAGCAATTCTGAGCTAGTCCTTTACTTTAAACAAGTGAAAGTTAGCATTTATAAGAAAACATAAAATAAAATTCACATTGTACCAAATTTATCAGATACCGTAAATGATCTAATAGACTATTCGCGAATATTCGTCGACTATTCGCCACAGTTGACTAATAAGTGGGGGTGTAAGTGGGGATGTAAGTGGGGGTGTAAGTGGGGGTATAAGTGGAGGTGTAAGTGGGGGTGTGCTAATCGTCCTTACTTGCAGCTGAGAGCTGAGCTGAATTGCGAAGGAAGCAGCTCGACTTAATCGAGTCGAAGGCTTATTAAAGGCGCCACTGGCAGCCACCGTATGATTCATGTCTGATCAGGGAGCACAGCTACGATGGAAGGGTTAGTTTGGGGCTAATCCAAACCCACCCTGTCAACATTCCCTGTGGAAGGAACCGGAATACCCGGAGAAAACCCACGACTTTCGGCAGAGCGTTGACTGACTCTTTTCACATAAGCGTCATGAGTCCCCTGCGAGAATCAAACCCACGATCTCAGAAGTGAAAAGCGTTTGCTCTGACGACTGCGCCACCAAAGCCCCTTAAGTCGCTGACTGTTCGCACAATTCGCCTTACTATTCTCCTTTTATCAATTACGAGCTACACTGCAGCAATTGGTAACAGCTGGAGCACGGAGCATGGAAAACGGAGCAGAAAAAATTAGAATCTGTATAATAACATAGCAGATTGATTATTATTACCTATTTTTATGAAATATAGCACGACTTTATATTGATTTACAAGACGTATAGCTAAAATCTCTTATACAGCTAAAAGAGCGTAAAAATCTGCACAACATAGTCTAATTTGTAAGCAATCGTATAACAAGATTTTGCGCAAATTGTTTCATGAATACAGAACTCTAAAGCGGCGGTGTAATTCTATAGTCTTACAAGATGAAGTGATGAACACACCAAAAATTGTACCTTGAATATATATATCTTTAAATTGTCAGGTTTTCAAGGTTTGTGCTGCTACCTATAATGCTTTATATCACTAAAACGAACATGTAAAATATCTGAAGATGTTTGTAGATGGAATATTCGAACGAAAATTTATATACATATTTAGACCTAACAATGCAGGAGCAGTTTGCCAGTTTAGGCCCTCTGGCAGGAATTGAATCTTCGGCCCTGCGATTCCGGTGCAGCGCTCTAACCAACTGAGCTACAGAGTTGCTGAGCATTAACCGCAAATTTGTGTATATATGATGGTAGTGATGCCAGTGTAAGGTATGGGTAAATATCAATATTTTTTCTCGGCATCTCGTTTGATAGAATTAATAGTAGAAATTGTTTGTAGATGGAATATTCGAACGAAAATTTATATACATTTTTGTATCTGCGTAGCAGATATATTGCCATCGCCTTGTTAATGTTAATGTTAATGTTAATGTTAATGTTAATGTTAATGTTAATGTTAATGTTAATGTTAATGTTAATGTTAATGTTAATGTTAATGTTAATGTTAATGTTAATGTTAATGTTAATGTTAATGTTAATGTTAATGTTAATGTTAATGTTAATGTTATAATGTTAATGTTAAGTTAGCTGTTAGCTTGTAGCCATTCAGCGACGAGCTTATATCAGCCAATCACCAATTAGCTTACACAGCGTTTGACCAATCAGTGACAGCTAGCTTAAAATGACGTAATTATATTGTCACTCTTTGATCTCGATGTATAACTGGATTGATGTTGATTATTTCAAGATGGCGGACTACTGAAGGGCGAGAATTGTAAACATGAGTAAAATTTTTAATTTGACGGTGAAAATTATGCATCAAACCAACGATCATTTTAATTTTTTGCATTGTTTTGAACATGGCAAGAGTCGAGGGAGTATTGGAAGTGGTTGATTGCATTTTACGCTGTGGAAATGATTCGCCAATTTACACAAAGTATTTACTTTTATACTTGACCTGCTATATATCAATGTCATTTGAATCAGGAAACAAGGTATGCCTTTTTAACTGTTGTACGAATATCCTGGCCTGCATTACTCGAGCTTCTATTTCGACAAAGTTCACTCATAAAAGTATTAAAATAATCAAATAATGCAATATTTATTCTCAACACTATTTGTGTCAAAATCGTCAAATCGAATTGTCATTTCGATAGTCAACTGTCAACATCACCTTATACTTTTGATATTTGTTTGGTATAAAGATATAAGCACAGTTTTGCATTTCATTCCAATCGCAAACTGTGACTAGGGGGACTAAATCAAATGAGTTGATGGTATGTAATATTTTTATGTGGTGTGTAAATAGTGCTGATATATACAACCTTTATTCCCAAGTACATGTATGTACAAAAGACTAAAATCTGAAGGTTTCAACAATTGTTTTAACTGACATTGCTCCCAAAAAATATTTTGTCGTCTTACACTGAGTGTCGTGAAGCGTGGGGGGAGCGTGCATTCTTGAACATTTTTAGTAGTCTTACACAACGTTTTTAGATTTTTCCCTACGCGCTCGCATTTGCAAATCCTCTATTTTCCCCATGTGTACAGCACGCTCCCCCCCATGCTTCATGGAACCCTGTGTAAGATGACTAAATATTTTTAAAGCTCGTAAGCCTTTGCGGAGGAGAGAGCATTGCTCCCATGGGCTATAGGCCCTCATCCCCTTTGTGCACAGTTGTTTAAAAGCAATATAAACGTATCGAACGAGATGCCGAGAAAAAATATTGATATAAAATTTCTGTACTACATAGTCGAGTTTCTAAGCAATCTGAGCAATTTCTGAATTGATATCGAGATTGATATTGTGCAAATGTTTTCTGAATATTGAACGCTAAAGCGGCAAATGTAATTCTAAGTACACGCATAATATAAATTGTATCTTGAATATATTTTTAAATATTTTTGTATTTTTGTAATATTTTTGTCTTTAAATTGTTGGGTTTACCGCTAAAAGAGCATAAACGTCTGTATAACATAGTCGAATCGTATAGCTGCTCTTTGCGCAAATTGTTTCTGAAGTTATTTTTATGCCTTGGTTTGCCAAGATGCGCTATGACGCACAACAGCGCGTTTGAAATGTGGCATGGCCTTTAATGTGTTTTTTAACACCACAATTTGTCCCCCAATGGGAGGTGGCCTTTTTTAATTCGCAAACAGATGACATGTATCCAAAAGGGTAGCCTTATGTGGAAGATAGTATATCAACTTCAAAGTTCAAACACGGTTTTCGAACTCGATCTGACTGCCCGCAGGCTACCCGCTGCGCAGGCTATTGTTTTGAGACGGAAACGATGGTAAGTAAGCAAGTAAGGAGCGGTACCTATTGTAGTTTCCGGCCGCACTGCCGCGAACATTGTCAATTTATCATTTTCCAAAACTGTCGTAGTATAAAATCTCGCGCAGCAATTACATATAAATAAAGCATTGCAGGTTTGCTAACTGACCTTAGGATCTAAATAGGGATGTAAGTATAAATTCTCACAAAGACAAAGTTACTATTTGCATATCGCATCAACAAATCAGTCTAGACACAGGTCTAGAACAACAATCAGATAATATTGACAGCCGCGCGCAACACCAGCGTTAGAAATAAATGCGCTGCAAAGATACCAAAATAGTCAGATAAAGCGCACAAAGCCTGCGTAGGATTGTCTTTCTTAGTGAACTCTTTCTCATGAAATATCAAGCCTAAGGAAAACACTGGTCAGCTTGAGTCGGGTTTCGTAGTATACATTCATTAGGGACTATATATGTTTCATTTAATTAATAACCTTTATGCTTTTGTCTTGGCTACCAATTTCATTTGTCTGTCTTGCATGCTCATCGTGCATGGCGCATCAAAAATTGTATCACATTTTCAAAGTGAAGAAAATTAGGAAAATGCAGGCGCTTTGGCGTTTTGGGGCAGCAAAGATTATAGATAATGCAAATTTTCATACTATACACGCATTTAATATCTGTGTGGACGCAATATGCGTGTTCTATATTTTTCTGCTGTAAAGACGGGACGAATTATCAGACGAATAAGCTATTTTTGTTATGTGCGTCTTTAGTATAAAGGCGAACTAGTAATCGGTTTTGCGTCGCCCAAGACGAATTAACGAACATGCTTCGTGTAGACGCATAATGTGTCTTGTGCCCGTCTTTATACTGAAGACGCATAGCCAGACAATAGACCAGACAAACAACAAAATGCTTGCGCGAGGCGTCCAGACGGATAAAGCGTCTGTAGTTATAAAATGGTCAAAGATTGGAGGGTAAAGGTCAACCGAGCACTACAAGCATTGAAATATATACGCAATTCAAAAAAATTACTTATCCGTACCTGATTTCTTGAAAGAGAAGCGCCAACAGTTCAGCAAAAGATCACAATCAAAGCTAGCCAAGTCTGTGTGGTCTTTCCCTGCAGAGTACGAAGTGAAGTTTGCGACTTTGCACGTGGTTAGCTGTTCACGAGTGTCCCTTTTGCTCGTGTGTCGTGAGCAACGTCGTGTGTCGAGGGTAAAAGAGTCGTGCGTCGTTGGTAAAAAGTCGTGGATCGCAAAATGCCCCAAATTTGCGTTTTTCGCTAAAATATTGTTTTCACTAAATTTTTCTTGATTAAATTCTGTTTTAGCGAAACGAGTATCAAATTGATGGATATTCCAATTGCATTCGCAATGTTATTATGTTAAATACTATATATATATCGATTCCGAATATACGCCCACCATATTATAATTGAACAAGAAAGATGCTATTTTTATTAATGTTTATTACTTTTCCAAGGGAATGTTACAGATTCCATTCACTGCACTACATTATTATTACTAACACAAAATTCCGTCCATGTATAAGGCCCCCGCGTGTTTTAGCTCCTCCGTGATCAGCCCATGATGTCGCGTACGGTTTCGCAGACATCTCGATAAATTATAGAAGTAAGCTGAAGCTAGCAATTCCCCATTGTTAACATTGAAACGACGGCTTGCTTATTTGGCAGAACTTATGCAAATTAATATTTTGTGTTTGCTCGAATTAAGTGTACGTTGACAAAAGAGAAAGTTGAAAGTACAAAATTAGAAAGTTGAAACACAAGAATAAAGGATTTCGAGACACAAAAAGAAACAGTTGAAAACGTAAACGGTTGAAACATAAAAATAAATAGTTGAAACACAAAAATAAAAGGTTGAAACACAAAAATATCATGTTGAAACACAAAAATATAAGGTTTAAAAACAAAAATATAAGGTTGAAACACAAAAATATAAGCTTAAAACACAAGAATTTCTGTTGAAACACAAAAATACAAACTGTTGAAACGCAAAAATACTATAAAGTAAGTTAAACACAAAAATATCAGGTTGAAACACAAAAATATAAAGTTGAAACGCAAAATTAGTAAGTTGAAACACAAAAACAGAAAGTTAAAACACAAAAATTACGGCCTATAAGCCATCAGGCAGACTATAGTCATCAGGCAGTTGCAACATGGAAATGTCGAACTATTCTATACAAGCGAGAATAAATGATTTGGCGTGCTCAATCTAGTTATTGCGCTTTTTATGCTCTCCCAAATTCCTGCGTGCTCAATAACTCGACTGAGCACACCAAATCACTAAAAAATTCTTTTATAATATAGAATTCTATCAAAATACAAGTTTTTTCTTCCTGATGAAACTTTAATTTCTCCTAATGCAAGCAAAATGTTAAAACGGTGCTGATTGGTCGCTTGAAAGTAATTTGATCGCTATTCGCTAATACTCGCTAATTGACCATGGCATTGTGAGTGGGGTAAGTCTGTAAGTGGGGCTTTAAAAGCATAAAATATTTGATTTAAGGCGTTGATTTTATTGGTAAAAAAGAAAGTGTACAGCTAAGGGTATTTATTTCGAATTTAGTAAAATTACATAGGTGATTATTGTAAATTCTCAACGCTGATTGGTTGCGCTACCTCGGATTAATACGCGATAATCACCTAAAGCGTTTTTAAGCCGCTTTTATCGTAAATATTCAATTAAAATATTTTTGAAATGTGCATTTTTTATTTTTTTCCAAACAATCTATGTAATTTTACTAAAACAATTATTCGCCTCAGGCTCAATGAATATCGTTGAATAAAAACCTCGACTTCGTCTCGGTTTGTTGTTAAATATTTTAATAATTGCTGTGTTTATACAGTTTTGTTGTGAGACAACGAGTCAACGACTCTATTGAAAACTAAGATTTTTCTCGACATCTCGTTCGATGGGAATAATAGTTGTGCAGGTTCGATTCGTGCCAGAGGGCCTTGTGATAGAACAATTATAATGTAATTTAATGTAAATTAGCAATATAGTATAAATAGCAGACATGAGTCACCGAGGGCACAGTATAGAGACGACCAGTATGGCCACTCATTTGAAATTTTGTGTGGCCGCTCATTACGCATTGACAGCCAGTCAATTGCTTTTTCTGGCCAATAAGCAAGCTGGACTAACTTTCCTGGCCAGTAAACTGCATATTTTTGCATAAAAAGCCGGCTACATGTTGCATCGCCGAGTGGCCCTACTGGTCGTCTCTATACTGTGCCGAGGGGGCAGAAGACTCGAGTTCGAGAGAATGAACATTGAATTGATTTGTTTCGCCCTTCGTCATAGAATAGGAAATGACTAGAAGGGCCACTTGAGGCCGAACCTTTGAAGTTTTTGACGCTGCGCATGTCGCATTACGCATGTTCATTACCATTATTCTAGCCAGTCAATTGCATTTTCTGACCAATAAACACGCTGAACTGGCTGGTCCGCCATTATTCTGGCCAGATAACTGCATAAAAATAGGGTGTCACGTTGCACTGCTGAGTGGCCTTTCTGGTCATTTCCTATTCTATGCCTTCGTATAAGTGAGTAAGAGGCCACACCGCTTGTGACTGAAAGGTACACATGTACAGAGATCGATGAAAAGGTAGTTGAATGCATTGGCACAGTCGTTTAAAAGAGAGAACGAAGAAATCCAAATAATAAACGTAACTAATCCTTTTCGGAAGTACAACCGATTGCTTCAGCGCAGGGAAGCAGAACGAACCTGATACTGAATTGAATAATAAAATCTTATGGTGTGACCTCGTTGTTGGATTTTAAAGGAAACGTGGACGATGTGAGTGGCCAGAGCTAGCCGAAGATATAAAGAAGTGGTGTCGGTATTATGAACTCAGTCTGACTTATTAGTTTAAATTAAAATAGTTAGGTTTAGTCTCTATTTTAAAACTAGGTTAATTGTAGATCAATTATACATATAATTTCTATTGAGTCTGTTAAACTTTAGTAGCGCCCACGTTGACGATTTTAACTCGTCACATGCCTAAGGTTGCATTTTTCGCAACTGCTCCTTGCTTGGTCTAAAAATGTACAGTACACAAATTTTCGTTCGAATATTCCATCCACAAACACCATCAACGACTCTATTAAAACCATGTCAATGTCGGATGTTTGTACTCCAAGTAATGTATGGATCAATTCTATCTCCCCCTGGGCAACACCCCGAGGATTTGTAAATTTTTTAAATTAGAGCTCACTGCAAATTCCCAGCCACTGGGCAAGGGTGGAAACTAATTAGGCCTGTTCAAACGTAGCATTAATTTTGCATGTGTCAAATACAATTCGCATTAGGTACGAGCGAATTGCATTAAGTTCTACGCCCGTTTCAAACGTCGAATTTTGCATGTGTCGAATTAAATAACATACCGAACGTGTTCCTAAAAATAAACAGAGTATATGGCGAAATATGGCGCCAATTTTAAACAATTTAAACAAATTAGCATGATTAAATTGTATATATGGTAAAGGAGAAGGAAATTTAAACCAGCTTTACAAATTGTAATAAATCGGAGACAGCAGTTACTTCAAGTCTCCTTTGTGTAGTACGTATTTCGTATTTCGTATACATATTTGGCAAAAGTATTATAATTCGTATATGGTGATCATTCAATTCTTTGTTACAAGATATATATTTGTCTGAAGCTACGGCCGCCGTATTTACAAAAGCGCTTGACAAACTGGCAACATGTTACCTTTCAATAGCATTACATGACGTCTCTTACGCAAATTGAATTCGACACATGCAAAATGCGACGTCTGAAACCACGACGCACTTAGTTCGAATTATGCGACCGAACCGGTCGAATTTTAAATTACGGTCGACCGCAATTAAAAACGTCGAATTTAATTGTTCAGACGTCGAATTTTGCATGAACATAATTCCAACTATTGAATTCGACACATGCAAAATGCGACGTCTGAAACCACGACGCACTTAGTTCGAATTATTATGCGACCGAACCGGTCGAATTTTAAATTACGGTCGACCGCAATTCGATATGCAAATGCGGCGTCTGCTCCCTGACTGCACTGGATTCGGTGTGTGCGACCAACCGGTCGAATTTTTTTAAATTACGGTCGTTACGAATTGCAAAATCGTCGAATTTAATTGTTCAGACGTCGAATTTTGCATGAACATAATTCCAACTATTGAATTCGACACGTGCAAAAAATGCGACAGATACTTGAGGGCCCTGTGCCGGGTTTCGAAATCCGCCATCCCGACCAATTTTCACTTAAAATCCCGTTATTCCGCAATGACTCATCCCGATCCCGCCATCCTTTTTTATACTGCTTCAAACAAAATAGCAATGTTTTCAAAGAACGTGGCAACAATATACATAGTACAATTGACTACACAGTCTACACTAGAGTCCAAAAATAGTAAATTTCTCTGCTCGCTTATTTGTCCTATGTTTGTTTGCGCAACCTTTCTCCACTTTCCACTAAGCACAACAATAGCAGAAGGTCTTTGCGATTAAAAATTTTCTCAAAACATGCCTTTTACATACGCAACGAATAATCAAACTTCAATTGGTAAAACCATCGAAAAATATCGTGTTCAAAATCGCCGATAGTAAATTGTATTACAAAATGACAACTTTGTGCATTATAACGGGTCAGTGGGTCACGTGATGGTACTTTCAACATACGTTGGAGAGAGGTCACGTTGATCTTTGAAGTTTGCCGTCCTTCCAAACCCTAAACCCCCGGGACAAAATCAGCAAACCCATTCCCGGCCTTCGGAATATGATTTGCTGCATTGTGCCGGGGGTTGCCCGGGGGGATGTAACAGCACTGAGTAACCGTAACGAGTAATGGATTTATTATACTTATGTCGGTAAGAAAAGCCTTAAAGACATCGACAGAAGTCCGGTCATCCTTTTCTTGAATATAAATTAAGATACTTTCACAGACACAGTGATATTAATAATAGTCATATTTTGGACTCATTTTAATAGGCACGCGTTTCGGCTAGCATGCAACAACAGACTGGACTGGCGTTTTCAGCATGCTACATAGCCACGTCAGCCTTCTTTGAATACCAAGTTCGCAATAGCAGAATACAAGTATATCACTTATTAGGCAAATAAAACTCCTGTCGTCCCAAACTTCGTCTTAAACTTCCGGTTATTTCTTTCCGGCCATCCGAAGGTATTTGTACTACAGTAAAATAACTAAACTTTAGTTTATCTATCATCTTAGACTAGGTAGATACACCATTTACTGCCGTTATTTATCTATTTTTTAGTGTAGACTATTAATACTAAATACATTTTGAAGATTATATGGTTATACGACGTGCTAAAAACGAGCTACCATACAATACCATACCATACCATACCATACCATACCATACCATACCATACCATACCATACCATAGGGCAAGAAAGGATGACCGGACTTCTGTCGATGTCTTTAAGGCTTTTCTTACCAACATAACTCATAAGTATAATAAATCCATTACTCGTAACTCATTACTGATCAGTGACAGTGGAGGCAGAACATTAGTTTGTTTGCGGGGGGAGCACTAAGCAAACTGTAGGGGGTCCGGTAGCATGGTCCCCCGATTTGACATGCAGAAACCAGCTTAGCCCCCACGCCCCCCTCTGTTCCGCCGCCCCTGTTACGCATTACTCGGATTACAAACACCCCTTTCACCGGCATGATTTAGTTAAAATATGGTCAATTGTCTGTCGAAAGCAAGTGGCTGAGTTTGGCTGAGCGTTTTTATTCAACAAATTATATCGAGCACGCGCTTTAGCCAATCAAAAACGTCCCCCCCGCGTAGAATATCTGTGCTAAATGCGGGTTGGTTATTTTATATTTTCTTTGTATTTTTCTTAAATAAATATTGAATTGAATTACATCTATCACTCAGTATCAGTATTATAAACATTGTTTATAGATGTAAACTACCTGCAAGTAACCCAGCATTGCCATTGGGCTTCATGCAACTCGTGGAACGACGAGATGCTGCGACCCTGCTCCCCATTATACAACGCCATATTCGACCGGGATCACTAGTGTATTCTGACGAGTGGGCTGCATACAATCGCGTCGGCAATATCCCTGGCTTAGAGCACCGAATGGGCAAACACTCGCTATTTTTCGTTGATCCAGTGACGGGTGTGCATACTCAGAATATCGAGTCGTACTGGAATAGAAGCAAGGTGAAATTAAAGACAATGAGAGGCGTAAGACACAACATGTTGCCAGGGTATCTGGACCAATTTATGTGGCGAGAACGAGCCGGCGAAAACAAGTTCGATGCCATCTTGGAAGCAATCGCTCTGGAGTACCCAACGTGAGAAGACAAAAATAAACAAAACCGGTTCCTTTAGGAACCACCAAATACATAAAAAGAAGCTAAACGAAATTCTCGATATAAAAAGCATGAATAAAAATCATGAATCATGATAAAAAGCTATTTTTTTGGGGGGGGGTCGTATACTTCAATGGCCATTGAAGTATACGACTCCCTTGGGGCAGGGGGGTCGTTAACTTCAATTGACCCCTGCAATTCTGATACTCCATGCCACTATCCAGTCCAAGTCAAGATGACTCAATACCTAAACTCTGTCTGAAAAAATCCGCACTGAAGGCAAGCAACGAATTCTCTCTACTATAAACGGTCAGTTCAGGTCACCAAAGGCAAAGGTAGAAGTTTTCGCTGTCAGTTTACCAGTTCTAGCTTTTTATGTATTGTATAGCAGTACTTCATGCAAAGTTATACATGTAATGGTTTTGGAAAGAAAAAGCGAGTTCGTCACATTGCGAAAACTGTTCCAGGAAATACATATCTTCGAATTTATAAAAAACATTGATTCGAGCTCAATGTATAACTATTAAATTAGCGTCATAAAAGTTAACACCATGCATGAAATACTTTAAAATATAATGCCTAATGAGGGCATTTTTTGGGAACACAATAGGCCTGGTAGTAATGCAGCAAAATAGATCGCCAAAATTTACCAGTTCTCTTGCTATGTGTGCTCGACTGCAGAAATTCAATACCAACAAACCTTTACATATTTGCATATTTAATTCCCTTTAAAACCACACAGCTTTCAATTTAGATAAATATTCCTAATATATATATATATATATACATATGCATGCTCTATAAGCATTATAATACTATTACAATATATGCTGTTAGCATCAAATTTAGTTCATACCCTCGTAGTCATACCCTCATCATTCAAACCGCGGAAAGTCGTATACCCTATAGTATAGGTGCTATTTGCATATATAACAAGGCCAGAAACACACAAAGCGAGTTTTCACGCCGAATAATCTGGGTAACAATAAAAAACATAGATTTGACACTGTAATTTGTGATAATTACAAACTCAAGCAATACTCTCTTCAATCAAAAATTTTAAATTCAAATCCATACGATTTCATTCAGACCGACTCCTGGTAAGATACACTCATTTAGAAGGACAAAAAGTTTGACAAAACCAGAACCACCACACCTCGCAGGGCTGTAGGGTGTCCACCTCCTTCGTCCGCAATTAGATTGCCGAATTGTATTCGCTTGGTGTGTCCCTGACATAACATTATTCACGCTTATACATTAAAATACGCTGTTGCGAATACATCAAAGCTATAAATTATGTTTTAAAAATACATTTTTAAATGTCCATCTTTTAAAACATGGAAAACTAACTCTATTCTACAAATACTACATTATAGATAAAACTATATTCTATAATGAGTATTACCTTAAATCATTCTAGAATATATTTGTGAATATATTTCCCTTATAATGTCTTAATGCTTCAAAACCATCATATTACATATACTAATAAATGGCATAGTGAGTTTATCAAATATGACGTTATCATTCACTTATAATTGGATATAGTATGAATCAATTGGCGGTTGCATTCATATATAAAATACTTTATATGACCAGTGAATGCGTACTACAGTTTTAGAACGCTTACACGAACAGTGAGCATAGTGAACGAGTTGTTATACGTTTGTTATATGTTTGTTAAATACGCCGTTTCCTCAAGGTGGCTCCTGCAGTATTTTAAAAAATGGAGGACTTCCGATTAAGATCCGAATTTTTCGACAATTAATGTTTGTTGAAAAACAAGGATAGTCTGACTTGTATAAAACAATAACTAATGAAATTTTTCAAAAAACATCCATAGCTGCCATTGCTATGGCGATAATGACGTTTCAATATGGCGGATATTAACTCGAAAATAAGATCGGTGACCCCCATTTTTTATTTCATAAAATGCCTTCTTTTAGTATATCGAACTATTTTGGAGGTTATAAAAATTCTGTAATGCCAAACTTGAAAATGCGATTATTTGTTATAACGTATTTTGGCATGATAGAATTTTTCGTAAATCTCCAAAATAATTCAATATACTAAAACAGTAAAAGAAAACATTTTTTGAAATAAGAAATGCGGGTCACCGATGCTAATTGCGAGTAAAACTACTTTAAAACCAAAATATCCGCCATATAGCCAAATTGAGTAAAATTGTTTTAACCGTATACTGATCTCAAACGTACACTGTATAGTGACATCAATTAGCCTTTCTCACCCTGGGCTTATCCGTCATTTTTGAATCCGTCAGATCAGAGAATGTAAGCACTGAAAAATGCGACTTTCTAGAACTGTAGTTGTAAGTATAATCATTATGGTAAATTTACAGTTAAATCTTTGAAAAGTCGTTTTTCACATCGTTTAGATTTTTCACATCGTTTACAAAGCAGTACCCCAAAAATGGCGGGATTTGGGCCTGCGTGAGAAAGGCTAATTGTTAGTAAAGACATGATTTCAATAATTCAAAGTCTCTAAATGTATAAAATAACTTTCTCCACAATGCGAAACCTCTCATGCCTAATACGATATTATTTACTTACAGTAGCGTCGGTTATCGTGAAACCGCTACTATATTGTCTGACTAAATGACTAAGTTATGCTTTGACTAAAAACACTACCAAAATATGTTTATAACTTAGTAAAAAACAACTAACAAGATTGGCATCTTGGACGGTTGATTGAATTTCATTCCGATTCAGAACCCGCCATTTTGATGCGGGGTAAAACTCCTACTGGGTAAAAGGCTATAGAACTCATTCGCCCAAATACGTTACAAGTATATTTCTACATAATAACCAGTTGTAGTAGGATTACCTTTCTCACTTTACTGTCTAGTGTTACCCAAGGTACTTTTTGAAAGTATTTTTCTTAGGTACCAAAATCTACTATTGATACATGGGTCCTAAAACATGACCCCCGGGCCTCATGAGATATTGTCGATACGTATTTAAATGACCTCCAGGTTGATTGTGCCTCATGGAAGGACCCGGGGAGGTGGAAGGCATAAACGCTGGACCGGGGATTGCGTAATTTGGCACTGGGGCGTGAGGTCCCTTGTACGCCACACGGCCTGGGGCGAATATGACGGGCAAAGCCGAGGGGGAACGGACCGTAGTGATATTAGGTGGAACTTGTGACGCATAAACTGTGGACACAGCATGAGGAACATGAGAATACATTTGTGAAGGAAGATAGACAAAATGATCTTGTCCACCATTACCTGGGTGGAGGACATGCGTCGTGGAGGGCATTTGGGCGAACGGCGGATGAGCAGATGCAGTAACCGGATATCCAAGAGTTGGCGACACGAAGCATGCGCCATTGGGATCTGAAGGCACTGGGATGAAGGTTGGTAATAATTGAAATGAATTTCCTGCTTGCAGTTGAACCGTTGGACTATGATTCTGGCGGCTCATTTCAATAAAATCCCGTGCTCGTGAGGAACCTGCTGGATTTGTAAACGCGGACGCATTTTCATGCAGTGTTTGAGTCTCTTGATCACGTGATGGAAAATGATTCTTTCCAGTCCTCCTGACTTTGCACGCTTTTTCAAAATCCACAGACCGCCCAGAGCTACCGTCAAAAATCCTTTCACCTTTCACAAACGGGATTTCAGGTGAAGCGTACCTCCGTGCAGAGACATCGTCATCATTATCATCTATATGAAAATAATTGGTATTCTCTACTTGTTTTGTGGCACAGCCCGTCCTTGGACTAATCCAAATATCGCGTGTGCAAGACTGCTTGTGTCTAGGAGCCGGCTCAGCCACGGTGCCCAACGGCCGCTGTGTTTCCTGTTCTGTTTTACGATCTTTCACTCTTCGACCGGGTAAACACTCGTCACTGTGACCAGAGCAATATCCTGGGCATGAATTAGCTGTCACCTCTCCACCTCGATAACTCCGTTCACCATTAAGTAAAAAATTGTTACGAGGTAACAGAAAAAAGTCATCTGCGATTCCTTCGTTGCTAAAAGTGGATGAGCTCTGACCTGCAAAGAAATAAATTTCCACGATTTTAATTCGTTAGCCGATAAGTAGTATATATGCTTGCATGACTAGCAGTCAATATACAAACAAGTACCCATCCAAATGAGTTTTAAATATACAAATCATTGAAAAAGAAGCGATTTAAAACTCTTTACCCGATTAATCGTAACAAATGCCGCACTGCAGCAATATGTTTGCGTGAAAATTATTTTAACGATTTTAATTCGTCAGCCGATAAGTAGTTTAACTTCAATGCTTTAGTATATACGCTTATATGTCTAGCAGTCAATATACAAACAAGTACACATGCAAATGAGTTGAAAAATGTCTGGGTTATGATAACATGTTGAAGGGTTGTATTGAAATTTAGCAAAAATTAATGTGGCGAAGATCAATAAATCGTTTTAAATATATAAATCATTGTAGGAGAAGCGATTTAAAATTCTTTACCCGATTAATCGTAAGAAATGATTAATCTATTCCGCACTGGCAGCAATATGTTTTCGTGAAAATTATGAGGGGGAAATGTTATAAAACACATATACTGATATACAAAAACACAATTATATAAATGATTCTAGCTAATTCTTCGCAATGCTTCCACATATTAAAGTACTTTAAACTAATCCTTTTTATCAACTACGGTAATTTACATTTGAAAATATCATGATTTAATTTTCTAAGATTCAAAACTACCTTACGGGTAAACTAGTTCAATAGTTTACAACTTCCGTAAGATCAGTATTTATGGCGCTTACCTGTTATATCGAGGGAGTTCGATCGGTCACTGGAACTTGAAATGGTAATAACACTAGGCGAAGGACTGTCGTGTATAAGAATTGGCGAACAGACTGTCTTTGGATTCCCCGTCATCGTGCGGTCTTTCATCGTGCGGTCCGGTGAGATCACCATTGGGCTAAGATCATGATGATTGTGATTTCCGAAGTTCATGTCGCTTACCGGCGGTCTCCGACCAGGCGACGACAAACAAGGGTGCTGAAAGTTCGGTAACTCGTATTCGTGATTATCCAGGTGTGTTCTTGTTGCACTGTGATATTTCCACGCAGGCGCAGAAGGTCTGTATGTGGTTGGGTTCCAAATAGACGAGCCTAAGCTTGTAGTAAACATGTTTCCACCACGTTGGTCATTCTAGATCAAAGAATAGAGACTTTACGATGTAGGACGGCAACGCGAACGACAACGGCCAAAACAAACTCACTCAAATAAATGATTGTAAAGAAAACTTTTCGTGTATAATCAGTCGTATGAATTTAATAGAGATTTAGGAAATAAGGAAAGATAGGCATTCCGTGGTGTTGGAAGTCGTATGCAGTGGTGTAGAACGGGGGGGAGGGGGCACTAGGGGGCGGATCCCCTCTTCCTTAAGCTATGGGGGGGGGGAGTAGGCTGAGACCCCTTCTTTTTTGCAAGAATGCTTGAAAATATATAATTTTTCCATAGTTTTCATTCTCCAAGCATCACTTGATTATTTCAAGCATGAATATAGTAAAGAAATGTTATCATGGGATTGGGCGGTTACTTATGACGTCATCAATCCCTGAATGTTTTCACCCTTGGTAACATGCTCGTCTAGAGAGCCCCCCTAGTTATGAATTTAGTTCTACAGCACTGGTTGTATGATGTATCAATAATCAGTTGACCTGTTATGGTGTATAGCTAGAACGTGCGGTGCCAGTGTGGGTAGAGTGTAGCAAATATACGGCGGTTGACTGTTGTGTAAAACTACTTGAAAAATACAATAAGAACTTCGGCGTTTCGAGCGAAGGCCTTTTGTCTGGAAGTTAGTAGGAAGAAGGGCCTTCGCTCGAAACGTCGAAGTTCTTATTGTATTTTTCAGGTAGTTTTACACAACAGTCAACCGCCGTATATGTTATGGTGTGTAGCCATTTTATCATTAAATATCACACTCTCCTATGACCACCCCTAAAAGTAACCAATCTAAACACCATGTCGGCAGTGACGTTTCTGGATGTGGTGATTTTCAGACGTTTTGTCCCGGATTCGGGTTTTGGCACATATGCCATACAAACTCATAATTATACAAGTCCTATAGATTATGTATTTATAGCCGTCGTCGTCACGTTGTCGTCTTAAATCGTAAGGTTTCTAAAATTAAGTAGTTGTCCATTGTGTAGAAATATCCCAAACTTATAGTATTCTATCAAATCACGGATTTACCCCAGATAAAATTATTCGCATATTCTTTATATAAAACCTCGTTCTACATCGCTAATTTTATATAAAATATAGTATAAAATTTTATATATATCAGGGAAATTGAGTTAGGAGACATTTCTTAACTCGGGTATGAATGTCGCGTCTCTTAACAGAATTTTAAACCGTCCAAATATATAAAATCTAGCCATAGTGATATTGTATGTGTGATAAACAGCTCTCAGTCAAAGTCATTTTGAAAAGTAAAACTCATCATAAAATACAAATTTGCCTAAGAATACACTGATATGGTTCCCAATTCTTCTTGAGCGGAGTTTTGAAGTTGAGTAATCTTAATGTTATTGTTGCAGATCTCAATTGGGAAATTGCTAGCTAAACGAAATTGGGAAAACGGCGTCTAACGCAGAATGTTTTGCTGTAGCTAACACCCTGGACTTTGCAACATATATGCATATTTATAGTGAGAACCTGCATGTCTTAGATGTTCGGTTGTACCAAAGGCTTGAAGTACAAATCTCATTTGAAAGTGCTTTATGCTATTATTATATAAATTACCTCATCTCGGTTACCGTGTATCTTGGAGACGTTGGGGTCCTTTAAACAAAATAGATAACAAAATATTAGTAACATAAATATAGATTACGTAATGGTTGGTAAGTGCGTACGATTTTTATTTACGAGTTGTGTAGGATCGCTAAACAAACGAGTGAGCGCAGCGAACGAGTACGTTTAGCAATCCTTCACGAGTAAATAATAAAAATCGTACAAACGAACCAACCATGAAGTAACTTGTTTATTATATAAGTATACATTCTCGTACCCAGAGCCCGTCTTACGCGCGGTCAACGGAGCGCGACAAGGGGCTCTGGTTAAATGCAAATCAAAAACGAATATGATTGGCCAACGCCTAATGTTATTATATTCTGTCAAAACCTCAAAATAGCATTTACTTTATTTTTATAATGCGTGCTATTTAGAGAACCAATCGCATGGAGTTGTAGCTACATGCGGGGCTCGTGTATTGCACGTGCTGTACAATTACAGCAATAACAACACAAAAACATTGCCAAATCTATTAATAGCTATAGTGTTTGTGAAATCAAACTACTATATTTTACAAATACGAAGTCAATTTTACTTGAAATTTTACAATTCCCAGGTGTATTGTTTAGTATATAAGCGAATCATTATTTATACAAAACACGGGGCTTATTTGTTTTCAGCTAAACTTTGTTTATGAAGTTTTAATATAATTATATTCGTGCCATGTCTTCGAGCATGCGCTGTGTTTAACCGGATACCATGTTTTTGTGGTATCCGGTTCGGACTTAACCAGAGCCCATTGTCACGCTCCGTTGACCGCGCGTAAGACGGGCTCTAGGTACGAGAATGATAAGTATAGAGATAATTATGAGACCGCTTATGATATGCACGGTGGTACACAGCCGTCAAAAGGCCATCATTTTCACCGCCGAATTTCATGATGGCGATCCCAAAAGTCTGGCTGGCAAATTAATATAGAAGCTCAAAGAAAGTTGCTATGTTGGACAAAATTGAACTTACCACAGGATAAAACGGACTGGTATCGCCCGATATATAGCCATTGTCATTCGATACACATTTCGTTTGAGTCCTAAAGAAATATAAATTCACAATTTAGCGTGACGCTAATTTCCAGATGAAGGACCTTCGCTCGAAACGTCGAAGTTCTTGTTGTATTTTTTAGGTAGATTGATCCTAAAGATCCGACGCTTATTGTATAGACACTACCTACACTGGCACCACACATTCGAGGTTTTATAACCTGTCACAGTTATACACAATTGGACTCATATTAATAAATCCCCACCCCGGCAGTAGCAATTCGACGTTGTTTTCCTTCACTTGCATTTTACGCTTGATTGATTTTACATGTTTTTCTGGTATATACACAAACTTCAAATAATGAATGGAATTCTAAGGAGTATTCGAGTATTTTGTACGAACAAAGTCTGCCGATCCAGGATCGGTTTGTACAGCCACAGCAAGCGCTGCAACTCAACAAGACACTGAACCATGGCGCAGAACTCCATTGTCTCTCGAGACAGACGGACGCCAACAACGTGTGTCGTAGGTAGGTAGGTAGGTAGGTAGTACTTTATTTAAAATCAAAATAGAGAACACGCTAGCCCCATCAACTCTAGGCTGGTTTACATAGGGGGCGTGTTTAAGTATTAAAAATATTTAAAAAAAAAAATTACACTAAATACACACACACACACACACATATAATATATGATAACTAGGATGTCATGTCATTATCAGCTTGAACAACGAATGGAAGCGACTCAGCAATTTTCACTTCATTTGGGAGTTGATTCAGAGCATAGCGCCGCATATTTTTCAGCTTTTTAAGAAATTCTCGTTTCGGCTTCGGATCGTGTAAGATCTTCGTTGCAGTACGGAGATGATCTATTTCTCTTCTCTTCTTCTTGATTAGTTTGATTTTATTTCTCTTCTCTTCTGTCGTCGTCGCAGTCGTCGTCGTCGACGTTGTTGTCGTTGTCGTCGCAGTCTTCGTCGTCGAAGTCGTCGTGGCAGTCGTCGTCGTCGTTGCTGTCGTCGTCGCAGTCGTCGTTGTATGCGTAGTTTTACGGAGTATATGATAAAGTATTTCGTAATCAAATCAAAATCAATTTGTGTCTTGCCTACCTCCAAGATTCAGTATGCGTAGGTGCTTGTTGACCACAATGTCCACCAACATTTTGCCATGGAACGAACTAGGTAGAGATATATAATCACAGTTTATTTTATGCTTTTATTTTTCGAAACGCTGTTACAATATTAAATGCAATACGATTCGGTATCTAGTTCATGTAGCATGCTACTAAGTTATTATTATGTTTTACCTTCATGTACATCGGGCGATGTGATGTTGGCATAGCAACAGGAACGGCATTTGCTGTAACATTTGTTTGCTGAATTGTTGGTGCAGGGATATTCACGACAAGCGGTTTTCCCTACAAGGATAAGATATTAGTGGTTTCCTTCAATTCATCGGGGATATTGTAAACAGGGTAACCGGAGAAATTTCAAATTTACTGCAGGTGAGGAAAATCTGCAGTGAAGCACAACCTTAAACCGAATCTTAGGCTTGAACCTGAATCTAACCATCAATTTCTACAGAATATGAATACTAATTTCTCTAAAAACAATGCAAGGTTTTTAATACCGTATGTCATTGACCATGAAGATATAGCCGCTATCGTTGAAACGCAGAATAACAGTTTTTAACCGAATTCGGAGTGTCCATTTTTTGAATTCTTTCAGAATGATATACGTTTATCCGGCTTCCCAAAACCGTTCTGTGGTTGACTAAGGGCCTGTTTATATGATCCCGGGGCTAGGCGGGACGGGACATTTACCGAGATTCCGCTCTTAATATAAACTCTATTGAGTATATGGACCCGCTTCTATCCAGCCTAGGCGAAATCCCGGCATCTGCCTCATAGAAATCCCTCATATAAACACTCTGTCCCGGCTAGGCGGGATGCTTTCTGAGTACACGTAAATCCCTTTTCTGTAAAAAAACTGACCTCAAGCACTTAACTGGCTTCATCCCTGCAAATGTAATTTGTCCATCTAAATACGCCATGGGAAAGTCGTCTAGACGGGATAAAAACGTCCCGTTCTAGCTAACAAAACAGGCCCTAAGTCTCAAAATATCATCTCAAAGAGTTACCCCCCCTCCAGTAAATCCGCTTATGATTAAATTGAAAACTATTGCTATATTTGTTAGGACTATTAGTCATTTCGTAAAGTGTAGTTCAATCGAGCTAACCTTATCAGGTAATTTACAAGTTTGAGAACTTTGGGGTTATGTTAGAAAACAAATTTGCATGGCTCATGAACAAAACTAACAGCCAAAAAATTTGTGCAGCTTTGGCATAGTGGAGGTTAAGATGCATGCAACTTGGTAACTTACACACGTAAAAATCTCACATCTTGTCAACAAGACGTGTTCGGAACAGACTTGTAGCAAGCTTGTCAACAAGTTGTAACAATGTTGTCATTTTATCAAATTACTAACAAAGTTGTTGAATTGCAGGACGATAACAAGTTGTTGGGACAACTTGTATCTAGTCCGTTGAGTCAACAGCCTTGTAGCAAGTTGTCAACAATCTGGGAACAAGCAGTGCGAACACATCCTGATAACAAGTTGTTAAAACAGCATTGGTACAAGTCTGCTGGAGGTTTGTTACAACTTGTGCGTTTTTACGTGTGTAGGCTACGTCCACACTAATCTGTTTTCGTATCCCTCCGTTTTTGATTTTTCGAAAACGGATACAAATATCTGCGTCCACACGTACTGTACCACGGTTTTGGGATCGTTTTCGGGAAAAGGATATGTTTTTATTATTTCCAAGCGCTGTGTTTATTCATTTCGTCGTAAATTATGGGAAAATCTTCCAGGACGAACTGGGCGCATACTGTAACTACGTTCTTAATGTAACCGTTTTCGTCGGTCCACATTAATTCAAAGTCTCCACAATGAAAGGCGTTCTCAAAAAGCTCCGTTTTCGTTCATGAAAATAGCGGTTTTCCATCGTATTACTGTGGACGATCGGTGAAAACGCATACAAAAGTAGTCCTCTTCAAACGAAAACGGACTAGTGCGGACGGGTGCCTATAAAAGGTTCAAAACTTCACAGTATACGTATGGCAAAATTGGCCCATTTTGAACCTTTCGTGCCTTCATAAAAGTAAAATGATATACAGGTACTTCATACCATAGTGACAAGTGGAGGTGCTCCAGACACCACTTGCTGGGGTATGTACGATGTCTCCGACATGCCATGATTCATCATGTTATCTCTAAAAGACGCTGGAAATGTCAAGTTAATAGAGTTCCTCTTATTACCAGGGAAACGGCTGTATGTACTCCCCACTGATGTATTGGATTTCTGCTCCACGCATCCAACGTTGCGACGACAAGCCTCCATCTTGCGAACAGCTGAATTGAATCTACAAAAACATAAAAAGCTGTAATAGATTCTTTCCTAACTCAAGCCGGTAAAAATTTCCCTCACCTTAGTATAAGTGTGAATTGTTTTCGATCGTCAAGACTGCATTTCAGTTTGAAAGACTGAAACAAGTCACCATTCAAGTTAAGATTTACTTTTGTTGGCAGATCTCGTTTTGCATGCAAAATAATACTTTGGCCTTTTGCAAGGTTTGGCCGTGTTATTGAGGTGAAATTTAGAAAACTGACGTGAAATAGCTTGTTGATATGTACATTTCCTCTTATTTCGTATATGTTGAAGCATTTCTATAATTATCTATTAATTTGTCTCTCTTTACTAATGGAGTACAATCAATTAATACCCAAGGATTTTTATGCACAAATTGGTGTTTTATACATTTACAACGATGAACAATGTTCAAGCCTATTAAAGACTATATTTATCAAATTGTTTGTGGTTGCACAAATGTAATGCAAGCAGCAGTCAGTTCAGGCAATAAATGATTTCATGGACATGCTGAACGACCAACCACAAAGCTGTTCCATTGACCAACACCACTATTGTTGGCAAACTAAATGGGTGACCTTCCATATCACTATCACGTCACAAAGATTAGGGTTATGATTAAGGGTTAGGATTAAGGGTTAGGGTTAGGGTTGTGGTTAGGATTAGGGTTGGGATTAGAGTTAGGATTAAGATTAAGTTGTATCACGGAATGAATTGCCAGAGCTTGCAAGCAAAAATATTTTACAGCAGAAAAGTATTGAGGTCTTAAATTCTACTACATAGATGAAAAGATCTAAGAAAACTACTAACACTTCACTGTTACTGTACTCGGCCAAGTGAGTCAGTGTAATAAATGGATGGCTCAAAGCTGCATCTGGGGTGATCCGTTTTCCAGGATCAATTGTCAACAGTTGTTTCAATAATTTAACAAACTCGTTCCTACAAACACAAAAAATACAATTCAGTTCGACGTCTTCACATATATTTTTATTGTTCCAATATTAAGCGCATTCACTATTAAGACACTAGGGGTGGGGGGCACTAGGGGCGGGGGGAGGAAGCCAAAAGGGGCGACCGCCAGTGGCCAACATCAACTTTGAAAATGATGAACAGCGTTCACATTAAAAGGGAAAATATCAAGATTTTTTCTCTGCATCTCGTTCGATATATAGGATTAATATATATAGTAGTAGGTGTTTGTAGATGGAATATTCGATCGAAAATTTATATACATTTTTAGACCTAGCCAGGAGCAGTTGCGAAAAATGCAACTTTAGGCACGAACCTTCAATCTGCGGCCCTGCGATTCTGGTGCCCTGTCGAATTGATGTCAAAATCCCTTTCTAGGCATTTAGTATTACGCATTAGGATTGCGTAACAGATGCATGGCAGAATCATATTTTCACATTTGTGCCAATATTCGCTACCATAAAAAAATTATTGCTGCAAACAAGTCACGTACCTGTCAACTTTCTCTGCTCTTTTATCAATACCAGATAAACCACTAGGAAACTTCACATCAGCAATATCGTTCAGATTCTTGAAGATGTATTTTCTAGCCTCTTGAGATTTAATTTTGGTCTCCTTTTCATACTCCAATGGTTCCTAACGAAACAAAAACCGGTATGTTCAACAAGGCGCTATTAAAGATTGAATAGCAACCATATGATAGCGAGTACAAGAGCAGTCTAAAAATCACATTTGGCGGAATTTTTAAACCCGATCACGAGAATTTTTAAATCAGATTTGCTCTTATATTCTTACTGTAATACTAATTGCAATGAAGTTCGACAAATATAACAATCGCACTCCTTTCAATAAACTAAAATTCAGTACTTTTATCAATACAACTAAATATCATAAGGTTCAATTACTCTGGCCCAGTAGGGGTCAGACTCTAAAAATGCGCAGTTTCTGTTTCCTGGTGTCACAAACTGGGACAGCTAAACAAAACGAAATTTTCAGCTTCCCTGTGTACATCTGAGGATATTTTGGACTTTTATGTGGTAACTTGCGTTTTCGTGTGGATAAATTTGGCGCGACCTGTGTGTCGAACTTGTATCACATTACGCAAACAAAGCAGAAACTGGCGTCGTATCGGCGTATCTCACAAACCTGTCTATTAACCTACGCGAAATGGCATTGGCTTTCCGTGGATATTACAACTCTTAATTCGTACCCAGAACGTGCTCGTGGATCGAAAAAGCGTGTTTTTGATTGCCCCACAGCTGCGAATATTAGAAATATGGATGACTGAGTTGGGTGGACTTGAAAGATATGAAGTAGAAGACAAGCTACACACACCTGACGTTTTGCTACAAAACAAGATTTTAAACTGGTTTTCGCTAGGCAGGCCAAACTATTACAGTATACATTCCTATTGAAATGACAATCTTTCAGCGTGTGTGATTTCTGCCGTTTTACGGGACTCGTTTGAAACGTCGCAGTCTTATTATTTCTGATGTTTTCTTTTAGGCTAAAACAGACGTTTTGAACTGCGATGACAACCTCGTACCCAGGGCATCTCCATTTTTTGCATTGGGATGGCGGGAAATGCACTGGGTACGAGTTTGTTGCGATAAAGATTTGAAAATTAATCACAACTGCGCATGATCGTAAAACTCGTCTATACTAAGAATGAAATAGACTCGAATCGTTGAATTAAAGTTAAAGTTTACTGGTGGTCAGGCCTTAAAATATCGGTCAGCAGTGCCCTCGGTCAAAATGTCCGGTGTCTTTCAGAATGGGTCGGACATTTTTATAATTATGTCCGATGGCCTTATGTTTAATTTGGCGCAAAAATGTATTTTTTTTAAATCGTATACTGACGCTAAATGTTGGGCAGTTATGCATTGATACTTTAAGGCCCGATCAAACGTCCGAGAACGCAAGTCATCGCAAGTAAACTTGCGTTGACTTACTGTACGATGCGACTGGTCAAACGAATACCCGGCTCCGCTGTCACGCTTAGCGGACCACATAACAGCTCTGATAAACATTTACGGGGGAAATTTACGTCGGACAAAGTTAAAGTTTGGTCGGACATCAATACAGTTGGGTCGGACAAACGTTAAACCTCAATTTTCCTTCGGTCGGACAGAATGTCCGGTGCGTTTCTTTCTTGGTCGGACAATTTCACGAATGGGTCGGACAATGTCCGTGACCGACCGATATTTTAAGGCCTGCTGGTGGTATATGACACCAAACTGTTCATCTTAAACTAAATAGCTCTCAAAACTGTAGAGTGACTTCTTATGAGGAGTTCTAATTACCTTACTTGTATTTAAATTGGCTCAGTAAATTGGCTCAAAACTTTACAAGACGACTAAATCTCATGAATAAATGCATGAGTAATGAAAGATAATTGCATGAGTTATGAAAGATAATTGCCCTGAAATAGTAGGTAGCCTTTTTGAAAAATGTAACAATGTTAATTATAATTCGGGAAGCAATGGCAAATCATTATTATATATCTAAACCGAATACCAATTCTATGAACAGAAGTTTTAGTTATATGGGTGCTAAGGCGTGGAATCAGCATCTAACTGATGATTAATTGTAAATATTATAATTGTATGATTTTTATTGTAAATATTGCACGGCCTTTATGAAAATCAATGTAAATTGATAAGTAACCGTGTTGAAATATATTTATATAATAATAATTTTTTTCAGGTAAATTGTGAAAAATAATTACAGAGAAAGATTGAGTTTCAAAACTCAATTGAAGATTGAGTATTCACTACCATTCACCGGTAGTAGAAAGTGCTTGTATATATCCCTGCAAGTTGGTTGCATTGCTCAACAACGAAATATGGAAATAAAAATCTACAAAAGAAGTCTTTTAGAGTTTTTTCCTTTAAGTTATAATAAACAGTTTCATGTCATACGCACGCATTACTGTATTCACGACATAAGGATTTTCAACACAAAGACTAAAGACTCAGTAAAGAGTAAAGTGCATTGCCAATGGCAATGAAAAGATTGGCTTGTCTAATGTGTAGTATAAAAAATATATAGTTTGTATAGTACTTAGTAAAGTAGCATTAAAGGATTCTTCTTGTCGTTTGGACTGGCCATGCAACAAATCCTCAACATTCCTAAGCTTCATTTAATAACAAGTGATTATAAGTTCCAATAATGTTAAATGAATGCATTAGTTTTTGTCTTAATTTTTTTGTAAAATTGAATGTATCATTATATGTCAACAACGACAATGCAATAGAAATCTCAAGTTTCGTAAAATAACTTAAAATGATTTCATCAATAGTGCTATAGTGTTTCGTTTTTGCCTCAAGGCTTCTTCAGAGTAAACTTGTACCAATAAGGAGTTGGTCAGATGACGAGTAGGATGAAAAATCTTTTGCAATTTATGCCTTAATTCATTTATTTATGGCGCAAGCCTGTAAAACCCGAATTTAAAATAGATATTCACAATACAATTCTTAGTACTTAAATCATGTCAGAATATAGAATTACAGCGAATTATAGTATATCACAGAATACTAACCTATCCAGAAGGTCATCCTATATTGTTTTTGCGTAAGAACTATTCGTCATCGATTAGAGTGCCCTAAAGGTGACTGCTTCTGTTTAGGGCACTTGCTGAGTGGCGAATCGATGACGATTAGCGCTTACACAAAAACAATATAGAGATGACCTTCTGGGGCCGGTTGTACGAAGGCTGTTTAGCTTAAACGGTGGATAAGCCAAAATTAAAAAACACTTTCACACATTTGGTGAATGACTGAACATAAATCTTATGCCCTTAATATGTAGTTGCAAATATAATTGTTCTATTCAAGTTGAAATATTTTAGCTTGGTTGTTCGATGAATGGATAGACTTGATCTATATTTTCGAGTTATCCACCGTTGAAGCTAAACGGGCTTCGTACAACTGGCCCCTGTATAGTATTCTGTGTCTATATGACATCGACCCTATCGACTTCCGCGAGAACTTTCCCATTAACTGGCAGTACCCTACACTGAGGAGTAAAATCGTCTGGCATTAGACGGAGTAAAATACTAAAGTAGGGCGCATCTGGGCGCATTGCCAGCTAATGGGTTAACAAGGGACACTGGCAGATAGTTTTGTTAACCCATTAACTGGCAGTACCCTACCACTGACAAGTATTAAAATCTGTCTGGTGTTAAACAGAGTTTAATGCTAGAGTAGGGCACATCTGAACATACTGTATTGCAAGCTAATGGGTTAAGATTCCAGCCTGGTTCATCCCTTGTGAAAATTCTTTTGGAATTATATGAATGTAATTATTACATGATTTCCTTAAATATTTGCTTAACTTACCTTTAGTTTATGCTCCCACATCATTGTAGACTTATTAAAAATTGTTTTCTTAAAAAATCGAGTTACTTTTGTGCCAACCATAAGCAGCTCAAACAGCCCGACATTTCCCTGAGTTTGAACAATATAGCGAATCTAAAAATATAAATATTATGCCCATTTCTAATAATTGCACCATATATTTTATCTATTTAATGGTCCTTTTGCCAAGATTTAAATGGATGTTAAGCCCTGGTCAAATGAAAGTTTCATCAACACTTATTCCCCAGTATTATTCCCCATATATTAAATAATAAATATATATTATTAACTACCTGATCATATTCAGAAGACCCAGGATATAATGGCCAACCAAGAAACAGTTCCGCCATGACACAGCCTAGAGACCACATGTCAATGGCTTCGTTAAATTGTAAACCAAGAATAACTTCCGGTGCTCTGAAATAAATTGTGAAATTATTGGTAATTGATGTGGATTAAAGGGTACGAATGTGTACATTTTTCATGTACATAAAAGGACTTCTGTTCTTGCTGTCATTACATAAACATTTCAAGTCAGGTAGCTTAACGCAAAATTTTATCCCAATCGTTACGGGGCTAAATAAAAGCACCAAACTCTTCTCAGGCTTTCAGCCGGTTATCAACTTTGAATTTTTGATTGGAGTCTAAAATTTAATTGCTTCGAAAAGGGGGCATTTTTGCCTGTATATTTCCTTACAAAAGAAGAAATGACATACTTTACAGCTGAGCCACAGAGAAATGGACTGTACACTAGTCTGTACCAACAGGAAGTTCATGGGAAGAGCAAAATTATATATCACATCCCTCCATATGACATATACATCAAGAAAAATTAGACATTGATGTTTGTGCATGTGCATTGTGAAGCTTCCTTAATAAGGCAATATATTATCCTGCAAAAACGGTATTCAGTTGAAGGTCTGAAAAATCTCAGTGCTTTTATCCGACTAGTAATGATTTTTTCATTAAACCACTCATCCAACAGCTGTAAGCGCAGTTGCAACAATGTCTATAAATTGGCATATTCTATTAAAATGAATTAAAGTTTGATTAAACATAAAAATTTATGTCATATTCATAACAACTTATGAATCATGCATCAAGGTCATAAATTTCTACGGTAGCAGTGGTGGATAATAGGGGCATGCAAAGGGGGCAAAGAGCCGCCAAATATATTCTTTAGTTTAAGCCATTAACTGGCATTACCCTACCACTGACGAGTAAAATTGTCTGGCGTTAGACAATGTAAAATACTAAAGCAGGGTGCATCTGGGCACATCACAAGCTAATGGGTTAACAAGAGACACTGGCAGATAGTTTTGTTAACCCATTAACTGGCAGTACCCTACCACTGACAAGTAAAATTGTTTGGCGCTGCCCAGAGTAAAATACTCTGGCGTTAGAAAGTGTACAATACTAAAGTAGGGCGCATCTACATGTAGGTGCATTGCCAGCTAATGGGTTAATAAATATATGCCTCTCAAAGATAGCTGATTAATGAAGAAACTAAGGTTTTCTCAACCATGAAAGCTAGATACTGTATCATTAATCCATTAGCTTGCAATGCACCCAGATGCACCCTACTTTAGTATTTTACTCTGTCTAACACCAGACGATTTTACTTGTCAGTGGTAGCTAGGTACTGCCAGTTAATAGTTAATCAAGCAAATTAGTATTACAGTTGTGCCAACAGAAGCGTTCCGAAAAAAAATTGATCAGTTCATTTCCTAACTTCGAGCAATTCCTCTAATCAGTACCTCAAGAATTTGAGGAAGTTTCTTAAACAGTTCATGTCTTCCTGTTTAAATTGACAAATAAGAATCACTCATTAAAATACTACCCAATAAAGGAACAAAATAACAAAATTACAATGGCATTGCTTGCGAAAGGTCAACTATCAATTACCCCAATGTCAAATGTTGCGGCTATATTTATTCACACTACTAATTATGTATTTTTTCTTTAAAAACATAAAATTCTTCATTTTACCACTTGATTGTTCATACTTAAACTGGAAACAAATGTTATTTTTCTGAAATTCCAGTACAATTTACAAATTATCAAACAAATATATAAATATGAAATGGCAAAAAAACAATAGACAAAACATTCAGGTTTGTAGGCCGAGCCGTATGTGAATGCTTTCATGTCATTGGTCAGTTTGAAATATTGCATAAAATATGATTGGTCAATTCAAACACAGGAAGTCATAAACTGTTTAAAGAAACTTCCTCAAAATTTTTGAGGTACTGATCAGAGGAACTAATCGTAGTTAGGAAATGACCTGATCAACATTTTTTGGAACGCTTCTTTTGGCACGACTGTAAATGTTTCAGGCTGACAAATATTTACAGCAACAACATTCGGAACCTAAATTCACACCCCCAGGATGTTGCCACACATGATAGAACAACATTCACCAGAATATTATCCATCTTTTGCAAGCTGGTTCATTATTTTTGCACAAGACATGTCCAAATTTTATATTCAGAACTGTTTATCATACACTGACAAATGGTATAAGATTGTAGCATACTTGAAAAGCAATAGGTATTCATTGCAATTCTGTCTATACGCACTGTTACATTTGCAACTTGTGGGACAAATTGCGAGACAAGTTGCATAGTGTAACAGCACCTTATCTGAACACCATAGAAACCTCAAATAACACTGGCTGGGGTGTAAATCTCTGGAACAAACTGCACTCACCTATAATATCTGCTTTGGAGATATGTTGAACTAACGGTATTGGAGACATGTGTTGCTGAGCCAAAGTCAATAACTTTCACTCGCAAAGGAAACTTATCTGGATCAACCAGCATAATATTTTCAGGTTTCAAATCAGCATGTATAAGCCCAAGAGATTTGAGTTTGGATAAAGCCATTAAAACCTGTTGAATGATAGGCCGGATTCTCCTTAGAGGCATAGGGCTGAATTTAGACTGCTTTAGGTAGTCATATAAGTTTTGTTTCAGCATTTCGAATACCAAACACGTATGCCCTTTATGTTGAAAGTATTCGATTGCCCGAACAAAATTGTATGCTTCAGAATTTTCCGCGCGCAAACGCGCCAAAATACTGATTTCAACTTGGCCTTGTCGTACGTATGATGGGTGATTTTTTAAAATTTTTATAGCTACGCACTCGTCCGTGCCTTGCTTCCAGCATTTGACGACTTGACCGAACGTCCCACGGCCTAAAAATTCTAAAACTTCGTATCTTGAATGAGAGGTTGGGGAACAGAGTATCTCACGTTGTACTAATTTATAGTCGCCATCGCTATTGTCTGAATTTAATTTCTTTTCTTCTTTACGTCTTTCGTTGCCATGTTTACAGTGTTTCCCCATCTTTGTCTTTGAGTTAAAATCCCTTGTGAATAAATAATAAAAACTGTTTCTTCTTAAGAATAGGCAAGTAAAAAATATTCGTCGTGTGAGGCCAGCTCAACGAGACATATACTTCGCGGTTTTCCCGTTCCCAACATGATTAAAATTTCTGGTCGTACGGCTTTATAACATTAGATTGATTCTTTTCCACCACATTCATAAAAAGAACGAAATATTACATAAGACAAAGCCCACATAATTGGCAGTGCGTTCAATCAGCTTCGTTTCCATATGAAATGGCAAATACTCGAGCCTTTGTAGTCCTAAAAAGCAAAATTGTTTGTATTAAGACAATTAAATGCTCCGAGACAATCCACAATTTATAATTTACCCGAACATAAAGCAGCCACGTTTCAAAGGAGATGAATTTTTGACAAAAGAGCTGGTGGTTGGGTTAAAATTTCATCTAATAAGATATTCATGAAGTAAAAACGCAACTTACGCAAGGCAATAATCTATTATGATTTTTGAATAAAAGCACGTAAATATGGCGAAACCCGAATCAAAATATATCAGAAAAATATCGATTTCACACTTTCACTTAAATGATTTCGAAATCTTGTCAATTTCAATGGAACTTATTTCTTATGTCTCTTTTATTTCGAAGCCGAATTATCTGGTATGTTGATCACTATTGAACAACAAGACATCTAAATGGAATCAATCGAAGCGACACGGCGAGTGCTGTGAAGTTCAATACGCAGGCTAGCTATTTGAAATGTTCACATGTCGAAGTCAGAGCAAAAATATAGCCGAACTATAATATTATCAAGGGAAAATATCATTTATACAATAAATCAACGAACAACCTTATATATAACCATCTGAGTAACTATTATTTTGCTCTTGCCGATAGTAGACATCTATTAAAGTTATATCAATATATTAAGCGAAATAGATTTCGAGGGAGAACTATATTAATATCATATCTTCTCGCCAAATTCTATTCGCCAAATTCGCTTTCTAACCGTAGAAAATAAGACACAAAATGCCCTTACCTTTGATAATATAAATGAAATATATATAAACGATAGATTTTAGAATAAGATGGCACATTCAGTCAACACAACACGCTGGACTCGATCGGGTCGTCGGGGTCGATTTTATAAAACAGGCAGCAACTATATTCAGCAACTTTCGTTGTTTTACTTTAGAAAATCGCAGTGACTTGATCTGAATGGAGAGAAAACCAGGAAGACTAGACGATCAACCGCTTGGGTGAACTAAAACCTTCCCCCCATGGCATCAAAATATCGGCCTCATAAAATTACAGTAAGCACAAAGGCTTTCATGTTTGTTTACGTCTTTCCGAATTCCGAGTTTCCGACTGACGTAGTCATAGACGTGTGTCGATTATCGCGATCCTGTTCGCAGGTAGCCTGCGCGTCAGGATCATATTTCTAGATCTTATGTACGAGTCAAATCCAACCGGGATCAGCCCCCCCCGGGCAACCCCCAGGGAATTTGACTTTCGAAAAAATAAATAGTCAAATGCTCGGCCGGACAGGCAGAAACCACAGTCAAATGCCCTGCTATAAGGGTACATGGTTCTGGAATTTTGTTGCAAGAACAGCTTTCCGAATTGTTTTTCCTTTATTCCAAATTTTGAACAACGGCATAATTATTCAATATTTGTCGCTCAGAATGTGTTTAAAAAAGCAATTTTAAAAACTTTGAAGCGCTAGAGTGTACATACTTTATGGGAACAACCGCTGACCAATTTGTTGTATAATGGTCAAATGCCCCACCGGGCGGATTAGACTTGCGTCAAATTCCCGCCTATACAGAGCTGATCTTGAGTCAAATGTCCGGGGGTTGCCCGGGGGGGGCTGATCGTGGTTGGATTTGACTCGTACATTACTGCGGTCTTCATGCACAGTTTGTTATTAATATATACTTCATAAACTTCATATTTTCAAGACTTAAAATAATTCCCTAACAAGCAAGAGAAATAAACAAAATTAACTTACCGGATTGTTATTTGAGCGAGATTTTACGGAGTCAAAAATGGTTTCCGTGTCACTGGTGTATGGGTTTACCATTTACGGGGCGTGTAGTGTAGGCTAAGTAAAATTCGCGGCCCTTGAGAATGATATTTTCACGCATGTAAACGGTGACACATCTTCTAGCGAGGTCCGGGCCATGTTCCGCCTAAATATTTGGAAATTTAAGATCTCGGAAATGCGATTTCCCGCTTTCTGAGTCTGTTTTGCTGAACTAATGTAAAAAATAGTAATAAATCTAATAAAAAGTGCATTCTCTGAAAATCACGGGCCTCTCGAAAGCCTATTGCCTATTTGGTAATCTGCCACTGCATCAGAATTCAGAAGTGTGTGCACACAAGTATATTTTGAGCCCTAACTTATAATTGGTGTCAAAGCAAAGAAAAACGTAACGGATGGTTCTTCAGTATGTAACCTTACACGAATTGTATATAGGGTTAGGGTTAATATACATTTCGTGTGGGGCTGCATACCAGAAAAACTGAAACTGATCGAATAGCGAACTTAAACTGAATGCATGTATTGGGATAGACTGATGATGTAGTATGTGAACCGTGAATCCTTGAATTAAATGTCCTCATGAAGGACGACACTGTTCTTTTGCTGCTATTTTTATACTAAAACTTTTGTGTTCAGCCCTGGTCAAATACTCAAATGAGGATGAGAGTCGAGAGCATTGAACTATAAATAAACTGGAACGATAACTCAGGGGGGGAATTGAAGCCAGCTTAATTCAGTTTTTCTGAGGTTTGAGTTGATTGGTTGAAATACATAACGCCGAACATTGGGCTATATATGAAATTGAAGCTATTAAAAAGTTCTATTTGATATAAAAACTTCAAGACTTTAGGTAAAAAGGAAACTCTTAAAACTTTGAGGGAAAATTTGCCGTATTTTACAAAATTGCGGTTGTTTTTGTATTTTTTAAGTATTTCCATTTTGCCTAAAGTCTTGAAGTTTTTATATAGCTTCAATTTAATATACAGCCCAATGTTCGGCGTTAAGTATTTCGACTCAAACCTCAGAAAAACTAGCTTGTCTTCAACGAATCATAGGACTTGATCATAGGAGTTAGCGTTCCAGTTTACTTAGAGTTCACTGGTCGAGAGTTAGCAAGCGAGAGTTTGCATGAGAGGCAGACTGGATATTACCACGCGGACCGCGGTATCGATCGACTCTCATCAACTATCAACCAGTTCAAAGTTGCCTACTACAATTATTTAAAATACATTCTAAGCGGAAATGAACAGATATTACGGAAGCAACTACTAATATCCATATAAAACATAACTTGCTCTCATACATGTATATCAAACTCTGACCGGCCCACTGATACTCACAGATCCTCACAGGCCTATTGATTGCTATTAACAGTTAACAACCTTATTATAGTAAAAACAATCCGCCACGTAAGGTAGTCAACTATGTCTATTCACATCATTAAAGTAATTATCGACAATCAATTCACTAGTTTTACGTCATTTCACCTACTGCTCAAATGTATCGGAATGGTGGTAGTCGCACACATACTGCAAAGATGTATAAAATGCCAAAAAGAGGTTTGGTGCGGACTGCGGACTACGGCACAGAATAGGAAATGACCAGAATTGGCCACTCAGCAGTGCAACGTGACACCCTATTTTTATGCAGTTATCTGGCCAGAATAATGGCGGACCAGCCAGTTCAGCGTGTTTATTATATTGGTCAGAAAATGCAATTGACTGGCTAGAATAATGGTAATGAACATGCGTAATGCGACATGCGCAGCGTCAAAAACTTCAAAGGTTCGGCCTCAAGTGGCCCTTCTAGTCATTTCCTATTCTAGGACTGCGGACTGCGGACTGCGGACTGCGGATTTAATAGAAAATATTTTGCGGTTGGGTTGTGGGAGCAATATTGTCGCACTACTGCGCATGCCCATCTCGACGTTTATGAATAATACGATATTATATTATATAATACACACAGTAAACAACGCTTATAAAGCACAGCATTCTTATACAAGTTTATAAAAGCACAGAAAAAATAATTCACGAATCATGACAAGAAACTGCTAGAATTATTAAATGTTGATTAGTTAATCCAGCCCTGCCATCTCCAGACAAGTAACCTGGGATGCAAACGCTTCCTATTTCAAACGATCTCAAACATGAAGCAGCCTTCGTGACAAAAGCTAGCATTTGCCATCGAGTAGGGGCGAAGTCCTGAAATTTCACATCGCGCGCCGGAGTATGGGACTAGGGTCGACTTCCGATGAACGGAACAAAGTGATTTTTTATATAAAATATACCCTGACCACCACTGTAATCCTAACGCCGAACCATTAAAAATAATTTGCGAGTTGACCTGACTCCAATCCCACCCGTATCTTCAGCATAGCAGGCGAGAGCACTAACCACAACACTACCGGGGCAATTGAAAGTAATCTCCAAACAAATAATTTATATTACTAAGTATGAAGTCCCCTAGGATTTAGTTGTTTCCTTGCTGTTTCCATCTACCAAACTGACATTACAGAAATTCATTCCTTTAAGTATTTCCTAAGAACAACAAACCTTACCCCAAACATAACCCCTACCCTACCCTAACCTAACCTAAACCCCAACCCTAACCTGAAAATTAAAACGCCTAAATCCTAACAAATAAACTGGAAAACAGTATGTGGCGTAGCCAGCCCGGTGATTTGGTCCCGCTATGCAAATTTCAAATCATTATCATTATTCATTTCTTTAGAAATTGATTGTTTTCACCGTCAATGAACACGAACAAATTTGCATAGTGGGACTAAATCGGCGGGCTGGCTACGCTACTGAACAGTATGTGTCAGTTTGGAGGGGGCTTCATACTTAGTAATATAAATGATTTGTTTGGAGATTGTTTTCAATTGCCCCGATAGTGTTGTGGTTAGTGCTCTCGCCTGCTATGCTGAAGATACGGGTTGGAGTCAGGTTATTTGACTTAGAAATTTTTTTCCAAAATTTTATTTTCCAACTTTCTTTAACTCGCAAATTATTTTTAATGGTTCGGCGTTAGGATTACAGTGGTGGTCAGGGTATATTTTATATAAAAAAATCACTTTGTTCCGTTCTTCGGAAGTCGACTCTAGTCCCATACTCCGGCGCGCGATGTGAAATTTCAGGACTTCGCCCAAATGCTAGCTTTTGTCACGAAGCCTGCGGTGCAGCCGCTTCATGTTTCAGATCGTTTGAAATAGGAAGCGTTGCATCCCAGATTACTTGTCTGGAGATGGCAGGGCTGGGCTTCCGTACTTTAACTAATCAACATTTAATAATTCTAGCAGTTTCTTGTCATGATTCGTGAATTATTTTTTCTGTGCTTTTATAAACTTGTATAAGAGTGCTGTGCTTTTATAAGCGTTGTTTACTGTGTGTATTATATAATATAATATCGTATTTTTCATAAACGCCGAGATGGGCATGCGCAGTAGTGCGACAATATTGCTCCCACAACCCAAACAAAGAATATTTTTTATAAAATAGTCCGCAGTCAATAGTCCGCAGTCAATAGTCCGCAGTCAATAGTCCGCAGTCAATAGTCCGCAGTCAATAGTCCGCAGTCAATAGTCCGCAGTCAATAGTCCGCAGTCAATAGTCCGCAGTCAATAGTCCGCGTTTCCACTAGGCCCTTCCCGATTGTGCTAGTAAAACTGGCATATTATGCACATAGCAATGCTTGTTTTTCCCCAAAATTATGCTCAAATTTATGCTCATTTTTCAAAATTATGCTCATTTGGTTGAAAAAATGCTTGCCACCAGTGGATTCTAACGATCGCTTTCGGGCAATTTGTGCAGGAGTTGGCCTATTCCCTGCCTCGTTAGTGCTTCCCAGTGAACTCTATATATACTGGAACGATAACTGTAGGTAAACATGCCCATACCAGTGAACTCCATAAATTTCTAATATCTGGAACGATAACATTCAATCATTCAGGCGGACAATCTCGTCCCCCGAGCCTGCGATCCTTCTCTCGAAGGATCGCGGGCTCGGGGAACGAGATTGTCAGGCGGAAAAAAGTGAAGCCTAAATCCCAGTCCTTTTACGCGGTCCGTACGTCAGTTTCAGTCCCTCAAAAGTCAATTTCACGCGGTCCGTACGTCAGTTTCAGTCCCCCACAACTTATTTACTGCGCGGTCCGTACGTAAACTCTATTTTTGTGTTATTTTTTGGAAAAAAAACAACAGTTTTTTTGCAAATCGAAGTAGTTTCTACTTTGTAACTGGCTAAAAAAGATTACAGAAGGAAAACTAGGAGGAAAACATATCTTTGTCACTGAGTGACTGAAGTAAGTTAGTTTTCTCAGTGTTTTTGTTCAAACAGCGAAAATATTTTGTTTTTTGTCAGTCGTATAAGCCGTATAAGCTAGTTTGTGCGAAAAGTTTATGAAAGCCATAAAAATATGGGATAAAATAAGTTATCGTGCAGGTTTTAACAGCTTTTCAATTTTTTTTTCATTTTGGCTTCACTTTTCACCGCCTGTTATCGTTCCAGGTAACCAAATTGAGTTCACTGGCCCATACTTGCCTGAAGCCAAGATGGCGGCCAATAGAAGCTCGTTACTATGGTGATTGTAGGTATAAATGTGCGTGTTTTTTGCGTGGGCCTGTCACGAAGAGTCGGAGCACTGGAACGAGTTAAAATTTGTTAAAATTTTTGCACGAAAGTTTTGCCAGTTTTTGCACGAAAATACTCATTTTTAGTGATATATAACCTATATATAATAATAATATATTTTATTTACCACCTTTGGCAGAAGAATTACAGTGGTATTACAATTAAAGTATTTAAAAAAATTTTTACAACAATTTTTAAGATATGTAAAAGCTTCATCGATAATAATGTACATTTTACTAGAATAGAGGAGAGCTATTATCTATGTATACAAATAGTTTTGTTTAGTTAACCATGTTCATTAAATTTTCAGTGTTTAAGATATGTAAAAACTACATCGACAATAATGTACATTTTACTAGAATAAAAGGAGCTATTCCTATGTATACAAATGGTTTTGTTTAGTTAGCCATGTTCATTAAAATATTTCAACCAGGCAGCTCTAGGTATGAAAGATTGTTTATGTCTATCTGTGGATGATATTGGTGCCAGTAGTGGGTTATAACCTGTCCTTAAGTTATGTTCATGCGCGTTAGTTCTGCGAATCAGTCTTTTACATGGGTGATTTTCTGAATTTAGTATGTTATTGTATTCGTTACTTGTTAAATAGTTTCTTCTTGACGCAAGCGATTCAATTTTGTTTCTTGATAAGCCAATGATGTCTAAACAGCGATTTTGTACCCTTTCAATATCCTCCTTTAGGTAATATGGTAAGCCAGCCCAGATTGGTGCCGCATATTCCAGTATGGGTCTTATCTTTGTGCAGTAGGTTGTTAGCCCTATATTGCTTGGGAGATTTGCTTTCCTGCAGACTCTCACGAAGTAGATTTTTTTACTTGCCTTCTTAACGATATCTTGTACATGTGACTTCCATTTAAGGTCGTTTTGCATGGTAACCCCAAGGAGTTTAAATTTTGTGACTCTTTCAATCGTTTCGTTGCCTATACTGATACTTGGGGGGGCTGGGCTTGATCTCGTAAATCCTATCCACATATCTTTTGTCTTACCGGTATTTAACTCCATTTTGTTTTGGGTAGCCCAGTCTTCCAAAGATGCACTACTTCTTGCATTTTACTGTTTGATCCAGTAGAGACAAGTTCATATTGGCTACAATCATCGGCGTACTTACATATGGTTGTTGGAAGTTCGTTTGGAATACAATCTTCCATGTCATTGATATAAATGTTAAATAGCGTAGGGGAGATAACAGCCCCTTGGGGGACACCAGCCGGTATTGTTTCCACTCTAGAGAGGGCATTTAAGAATTTAACTTGCTGTGTCCGATTGGTCAGAAAACTCTGACACCATAACCAAAATGACTTATTAACCCCATACTTCCCAACTTCGTTAGCAGGATCTCATGATCGACGAGGTCGAACGCTTTCGGAAATCTATAAACAGCGCATGTACACCATCATGTGGGCTGCCTTTATCTGTGGCGTCATACCAATCCTGAGTCATGCTTGTCAAAGCGCTAACTGTTGATCTACCCCTCGTAAACGCGTGCTGGTTGGTTTTAATTTTAAGATCAGCTTGGTTTAGCTTTAATTGTACCTTCTCCAAGACTTTTGCGACTTGCGGTAGGATTGAGATCTGCCTGAAGTCAGTACTTAAATCCTCAGGATTGTTTACCTTCGGAACAGGGCTAATCAGAGCATGTTTATAAGGGCTTGGGTATTTACATTGGAGGATACTAGCGCAGATAATTTCGTGGATACTCGGGGCTAGTTCTTCATGGAAACGCTTTAGTACCCATGCAGGTACACCGTCAACACCGGTTGCCTTCTTGGGATTTAAAAATTTTAATATTGTCTTTACTTGTCCGATGCTTGGTAGTGGCGGTTCGTGGTCTATAATTTCTACCTCTGCGACCCTGGCTGCCAAGGAATTTGGAACTCGGTTGGCCCAGGAGCAATAAATGCATCAAGTAACTTATTCGCCGTTGACTTTAAATCCATTTGCGTTGTATGTGTTGGTGTAAAGAGGACTGTTTTCCGGCTCCACATAATGAGTAAATACATGTAAACCACTTCCTTGGATTAGAGAAGCGGATAGAGCTTGCTTTATTCTCATAATACCTTTGTTTAGCGTTCGTAATTAGATTAGCAACTTTAGCACAAAGTTTCCTATATTCATATTTGTCTCCTTTAGTAAATGCTGTTTGTCTTGCTCTTATTTGAGTCTTTATATAGGGCGTCATCCATTCTTTATCGTTTGGGTGCATACGTACACCCCTTGCCGGTGTGTAGGTGTCCAACATGTTTCCGATGATTTCATTAAAACATTGTACCTTATCATCCACATCATTTGCATCATAGACATCCTCCCAGTTTTCCAGATTGAGCGCGAGACCCAGCGCTCTTATATTTTCAGGTGTAAATTTCTCACGGATCTTGTTGTTGCCTTGCTTTGATTTTCCTGGTTTAATGGTGTAATAAGGACACATTGGTGGTCAGATCGGCCCAAAGGAGGAAGATGTTGTACTTTATTGTAAAGTTTGGGCATATTCGTAAGGAGTTGATCCAGAGTATTTGAGCCACGGGTAGGGGCAAGAACTGTCTTTCGTAGATTGAATCTTTGGCAGATTTGACTTGGGTTCAGGTGATTAAAGTCCCCTGTAACTACTATAGCCGCTGATGGTCTTTCCTTGAGTATGGAGTCAAGACATTTAGTTATATATTCAGTGAATTCTTTAGCTTCATTTGCTGACTTGCTCGGGGGAAAGTATATTCCAGCAGTTACTATGCAGCTATAAGGTCTTCGCATTCTGGTTGGGTTGTGTATAAGCCATAGCACTTCCATATCATTTGTCTCAAGATGGCAGAGTCTTTTAGTAGGTATAGAGTTATGTACGTAGGCTAAAATACCACCCCCTGGAGTAGGTCTGTCTTTGCGATATATATTAAAGGATTTTCCAATATCTACCACCGACGAGGGGATACAGTCTGATAACCAGGATTCCGTTACAATAGTGATATCAGCGTTATTTAGTTCAATGACACTGGCAAGTTCGTCGACTTTATTGGTTACGTGACATGCATTGGTTACAAGAAACGAAGGCAGTTTTGACATAATTTTGGGGCCACCGTTAATATGAATACAGTTCGAAGGAGCATGACCCCTGACCTTATCACTATCATAGTTGATTTTATCATAGACAAAAATTATATAAGACAAAAATTAAATGAAAAGCTAACATTGATGAAACTTTAGTCCATATTACTCTTTGTTCTTTTGAAATTCCTCACAGAAAGTCCTGAAAAAACAAGTTTGCCGATGTTTTTTGGCGCGAACTTGTTTTTCACTCATCAAATAAGTTGAGATAACTTTGTTATTTATAACAAAATGTTTCGGCCAATTCTCAAATTTACTTATTCTGAAAGACGACTTTCTCTAGTTTCCCAGAGGCATAATAAAGCTCGACTTAACAAACAGTACGCTGAAAAATTATATAACTTTCCGATAAAATGATGCAAATTTTTCGTACGGAAAGTCGGAATTTAGTGAATTTCCGCGCAGGGGCCTGGATCATACCGACAAGACGAAGCTTCAAAATTCGAGCCGCAGTTATCGTTCCAGTATATATAGAGTTCACTGGTGCTTCCTTGTGTGGCCTGTAAGTTATTTTGTGACGCCATCTTGTTTTTTCAATTAGCCAGTGCTTCCACTTTCAGATTTGTATTTCCGTATGACCGTATCGGATTATCAGATAATAAAATTAGTAAAACGTACTTTATTTTGACTTTATGGGGAAATAAAAGATGAAATATAGTTTTCCTAAACTCACTAAAACTGCATGAACACCAAAAATATGAAAAGTTTTGCTTTTTAACACCCAAAATTCAGATGAATTAGCGAAAAATTACTAAATGATGCTAGCAATTCTTTTCTTGAAAATATGCAAAAAATATGCTCGTTAAGCTAAATTATGCTGAAAATTATGGTAGCACAATCGGGAAGGGCCTAGTTTCCACCAAACCCAAAAAAGAGCTGCTCGGATAGTCGGGTAATCACGGGACAAAGTGAAACTGCGAAATAAGATCTGTGGAAATCTTTGATTGTCTTAGATCGCTTAGGTTGGGAACCAATTGAAAATATTCTTATATAAGAAACGTGAAATTATGACGACATATAAGGACCGAAGGTGAACAACCAGAATACATATCAGAGATGTTTGAAGTCGTCAACCATAATGATACGTATCAACTAAGGGAGCGATGACTGTAAACGTTACTTAGGAAAACCAAAGACTAAGTTTATGAAGAAATCCTTTTTCTACCAGGGAGCTTCTGCATGGAACAACCTGCCACATGATGTTGTCAAAGGATACAATCAACTCTCCACAAGATCGAAGCTTTAAAATCTTAATTATACATGCAAATCAGTGCGTCATGAGTTACAAAACTTTTTGCTCGTTTCAATAGAGCGATGGATTTAGAATTTTTTTTGCACTGAGCATCATTGTGTTCTTTCCATTTCAAATTCTTCGTCAATAATAATCCCAAATACTATGGCTGCCAATTATTATCACTGATATGTGTGGGTTTTCTGTAAATTGTTAGCATGGCAGAAAACACGGGTACGGGATAGACGGATACCGGATAAACGGATACCGGATAGACGGGTATCGGATAGACGAATACCGGATAGACGAATACCGGATAGACGGATACTGGATAAGCGGTTAGACCGATACCGGATCGACGGATACCGGATAGACGAATACCGGATAGACGAATACCGGATAGACGAATACCGGATAGACGAATACCGGATAGACGGATACTGGATAAGCGGTTAGACGGATACCGGATCGACGGATACCGGATAGACGGATACTGGATAGACCGATACCGGATCGACGGATACCGGATACTGGATAGACGGATACCGGATAAGTAAACGCTAAGCGCGATAAGGTTGAGATATATAGAGATACCAGGCGAAAAACGCAATTTTAAAAGAAACATTTTAGCTGGGCATTAATATTCATATTTAATTCAAATTTTAATATATATATATATAAAGCCTCCGAGACTTTACGCTTAATAGAGCGTCTTGTTTAATTCAATTCACACTCCTAAATCCATTGCAAAAAGTCATAAAACAACTCCGTCCATTGACGCTGAACAGCAGTGAACAGAAATTGGCAAGCGGGTGCGTGCAAGTTTAAATGTTTTAAACCAGCACCGCAGTGCATGCAAAGTTGTTAATAAATTGAAAATAGTACATGGAAAGCCGTGTTTACTAGATTTTGACGACTAATCTTCAAAATATTTAGATTTTTTCGTTTTGTTTGCTAAAAAAGTTCGTTTATTTCATTAAGTTCGGGAAAGTTTGCAGTAAAGCGTTTAGAGGACTCTACAATAAACGTGAAATAAGAAAGTTCCTCTCGACTGAATCGACTAAAACCCTCGTACATGCTTTTGTGACGTCTCACCTGGACTACTGTAATTCTCTTTTAGTTGGAATTCCTCAGTATCAGTTTCAACGATTGCAGAGAGTCCTAAATGCTGCTGCCAGGCTCACTTGTCAAAGTCCGAGATCTGGTCACATAACCCCGATTCTGAAGCGTCTCTTGAAGAGGGAAAGAGGCTGGGATACAAGGCGTTTATTCTTACAACAGCAGTTTTAAGCTTCTTAAACAACACTTTCCAACGGTTTGCCGAGTTAACAAAATTCAGAACTCTTCAACTTTTATAGATCTTACACTATAGCTATATTATATTCGATTATGCTCCAACACTAATGATTAAACAAGCGTTTGCGCCAATCAATGTACTTGTAGGGAGGGGGCATTTATTAGATAAGGGGCGCTTATTACATCATCTACGATTTTACGGTGTCATTTCATCCATCATTAATAATTTTGTACATACATGTTGTTATCGATCGTTGCCACCAGAAAAAAACTAAGCTAAGTTTAGCATATATACATAAAGTCGTTCGAGAAGGCACGCAAAATCGGTCTTTCGGGTTTGAACTTTTTATGCACAAAAAGATGTGTTCAGTTTTTGTCAAGTGAAAGCATCGAGTAAAATTAATACTCGAAACTCCATTAAGTAGGCGGGTTGTCAATTTACTAGACATGATGTGCCAAATATTTCACATACAAATAAATTTGCATATTGCTCAGGGCAAAAGGTCATTTTATCACACGTATAAAGCACAGCACGATAAAAATAAATTACTTGAAATCAACATGAAGCAGAAGTGACTCGAATTATAGACATTTGGACTGTAAGCTGTCTTGCAGGAGATAATAGGGAGCTTTAGCAATGACTACGAGTACGAGTACGAGTACGAGATTCGTCATTTTCGCGCCAAACGCCGTGTTGTTTGTATACGCCATCTCGCAAAAGTCGTAGTCGTTGGGCTTTTGACTACGAGATTTTTGATAAATCTCGTACTCAAAAGCCCGACGACTACGACTTTGCCAGATGGCGTATGCAAACAACACGCGAAAATGACGAATCTCGTACTCGTAGTCACTGCTAAAGCTCCCTAATAGATACCTAACGATTACATGACGCCAACAGGAATGCCGACGCCGAACAGAAAAACGTTCTAACTGCGCATGCGTGTCGCGGCAAGCTCACGTTGTCGCAGGGCATAACGACGCCGCTTTATACGTTTTGACCTTGCGCTCTGAGGATAAGTATAAATTTAGCGAAGTTTAGCTTCTAAGTAATTGACAAGTTAGAATAAACGTCTTACAGTACAATCGTAAGGTTGAATTCTAGCAGGAAACGGGGACGTAAGCCGCGTTTCTTAGACGTTTCCGTTGACGTCATGTTATCGTAAAGTCTCTATGGATGACGCATGCCCTTAGCAACGAGCTGGGTGGAATCAGTGAACTATAAGTAAACTGGAACGCTAACTCCTATGATCAAGTCCTATGATTCGTTGAAGTCAATGCGCGGGAATTTGAACTTTCAAAAGGACTGAGGAGAGTTCCGAGGAGTGAGAAAAATTCCGTCAAAAGTTTGTTTTTGAGCGAAAATTTGCAAGAAAAATACTTTTTACATCAGAAGACTTCAATGTTTGGGATTCAAATGTGGTTTTCCGATTAGTTTTGACTGTTTTACATCTATCTGCAGCAAAAATGAGGCGGATCGTTATCGTATATGGAAAAAAATGACAAATGTTTGAACGTGCCGAAGCAAACTTTGCTCTTTAACTCAGAAAAAATATACTAGAAAACAATTCGGCAGCCCCCAAATTGATTTTGCACTATACTCCAGGTATTGCTATTTATCTTGAGCTTTTAGTCCTTGCTTTAACCCTTCTAAAATATAAACAAATTGACGATTTTCAAGTCGTGCTATTTTTGTCTTCGCGCCTTCTTGTTGGTCGTCACTCGTCAGTGAGCACTTTGAATATGACGGCTGAGCTAGCTTATATAATCCTTATTTTAACTGTCAAAAATAAGTTACTGCATGCTTGAAAAGCAATTTTTTAATGTATCTTATATTTTTCTATATAAATTGTATCATAAAATCTCTTAACTCTTTTTGGAAAGTCTCATAACTCAGAAAAACCAAACATTTTCGCGCGGTTTTTTGACAAATTTTGTTTTTTCCCAGTAATATTTCAGAAACTGAACGACCTTTGTTCATTGTAAGTACTTGAGTAAAAAGTTTAATTGTTCTAGTGTAGTCAAAGATAAATAGTGAAAGTATAAAAGGAAATTAAAAGGGTAAAATTTAGCAATATAAAAAGTGTATTTTTTGAAAAAAATATGTTAAAAGGGACTGGCACTACCTACAAAGCACGGCTTCAATTTCCCCCCCTGAGTTATCGTTCCAGTATACTTATAGTTCACTGGGTGGAATCAGTGAGCTCCATATATATATATCTGGAGTGAGAACTTACGTCCAAAAAGTGAAGCCAAAGATGGCGGAAATTGACGTCCAGTGCCAATCCCTTTCTATTGTTTTCGACCGCGCGGTTTGCACAAGCCGGCAAGGAGTGTGCCGAAATTTCGTGTTTTTACTCCGATTCAAACAATAACATCATGATTTTATGAACTAATAACTTGATTAGCGATACGATCTGTTAGAAAAATGGTATGAAAACTGTTTATGACCTTCATGAGTTTGGACGTCAATTGCCGCCATCTTGGCTTCACTTGGCCTATTGGCCGAACATTAGAAGTTCTTACTCCAGATATATATGGAGCTCACTGGGTGGAATAAACATTTGCGTGAACGGACGATAGGGAACTTAAAGCAAAAGCCGCAATATACAAGCGAAATAAATAATAAACTGGGAGTGTGTATTGGGTTTTAATTTTAAGGTTCTCGCATGCAAAATTCCAACCGTTATTTTTAAATTCAAAATATGTAAAAGTATGGAATATGTGTCTGATCAGAAATACACATGTAGGGCTGTAACTACAGAAGTCTTCCACGACATCCACTTGAGCCACATAAACAATAAAGAGACTTGTCTCTGACACTACCGACTTCATACATGTAATCCCAAGTCAGTTCTGATCCCGCCTTGATATTGCTATACAAAAACAAACGAATGGAAAGTTAACGTCGCGCTTTCTGCGCTAAAAAGACTATGAATTCCACTGTTTTCAATCAGTAAGAAATACTTCCATGTATATGTAATTATCATAGGCTTAGCAAGTCCAAAGCCACAAAACGTTTGATGAATATACTAACGAGTGTAACCTTACGCACCCCTTAAAGGCGTCGACCGGCCCCTATAATATATTACTACCTTCCTAGGTTTCTTTTAGATATGTTTTTGTATCTGCGAATGCAGATATATTGCCATCGTGCGAGTAAGAGTGTGTTAGCTTGTAGCCATTCAGCGACGAGCTTATATCAGCCAATCAGCGATTAGCTTACACCTCGTTTGACCAATCAGTGATGGCTAGCTTAAAATGACGTAATTATATTGTTACTCTTTGATCTCAATGTATAACTGGATTGATGTTGAGTTTTTCAAGATGGCGGACTACTGAAGGGCGAGAATTCAGAATTGTAAACATGAGTAAAATTTTAAATTTGACGGTGAAAATTATCCATCAAACCAACGATAGTTTTAATATTCTGTACTATTTTGAACATGGCAAGAGTCGAGGGAGTATTTTTAGGGAGTATTGGAGGTGGTTTGATAGCATTTTACGCTGTGGAAATGATTCGCCAATTTACACAAAGTATTTGCTTGACTTGACCTGCTATGTATCAATGTCATTTGAATCGGGAAACAAGGTAAGCCTTTTTAAATATTGTACGAATATCCTGCATTATTCGAGTTTCTATTTCGACAAAGTTCACTCATAAAACTTAAAAGTGTTAAAATAATGCAATATTTATTCTCAACACTATTTGGATCAAAATCGTGATTGTTATTTTTATAGTCAATATCACCTAATATATTTTTGATTGGTATAAAGACATAAGCACAGTTTGGCATTTCTTTCCAATCCCAAACTGTGACTAGGGGGACTAAATGAGTTGATGGTATGTAATATTTATACGTGGTGTGTAAATAGTGCTGTTATATACAAGTAGAAAAGACTAAATCTGAAGGTTTCACAATGCTCCCACTCTCCTCTTTAAAAAATATTTAGTTGCCTTACACAGAGGTTCGTGAAGCGTGGGGGGGGGGGCGTGCGTTCTCAAGCATTTTTAACAGTCTTACACACAACGTTTTTAGATCTTTCCCCGCGCGCTCGCATTTGCAAATCCGCTATTTTCCCCATGTGTACAGCACGCTCCCCCCACGCTTCACGAAACCTTGTGTAAGACGACTAAAGCTTGCAAGCCTTTGCGGAGAAGAGTGCATTGCTCCCATGGGCTATAGGCGCCCATCCCCTTTGTGCACAGTTTTTAAAAGCATAACGTTCATACCGGTACACTCATTGAGTGACATTGACCTCATGCTTGGACATTATTATACAATTATGCAAATACGCATGAGCAGATACATGTGCGCTTTGCGTACCTATTTTTAGACATGTAATAACGCGATGATTAACTACCTGCCCAGCAGACGATCCCAAGGGCCTGTTTATATGATCCGGCAAGGCGGGACGGGACGCTTTTATCCCATCTAGCCGGGAAACTAGTCTAGGTGGGAAACTAGTCTAGCCCATTGACGTCTAGCCGGGAAACTAGTCTAGGCGGGAAACTAGTCTAGGCGGGAAACTAGTCTAGGCGGGAAACTAGTCTAGGCGGGAAACTAGTCTAGGCGGGAAACTAGTCTAGCCGGGAAACTAGTCTAGGCGGGAAACTAGTCTAGCCGGGAAACTAGTCTAGCCGGGAAACTAGTCTAGGCGGGAAACTAGTCTAGGCGGGAAACTAGTCTAGGCGGGAAACTAGTCTAGGCGGGAAACTAGTCTAGGCGGGAAACTAGTCTAGGCGGGAAACTAGTCTAGCCGGGAAACTAGTCTAGCCGGGAAACTAGTCTAGGCGGGAAACTAGTCTAGGCGGGAAACTAGTCTAGGCGGGAAACTAGTCTAGGCGGGAAACTAGTCTAGGCGGGAAACTAGTCTAGGCGGGAAACTAGTCTAGGCGGGAAACTAGTCTAGGCGGGAAACTAGTCTAGGCGGGAAACTAGTCTAGGCGGGAAACTAGTCTAGGCGGGAAACTAGTCTAGGCGGGAAACTAGTCTAGCCGGGAAACTAGTCTAGGCGGGAAACTAGTCTAGGCGCGATATTATCGGTATACCGGTCTTTGGGCCCATGTTATTAATTAGAGAGGAAATTTCTTAACAGAAATTTCAAGGAGATTAAGATTATGAAAAGTGGGAACAATTTCGAAGAAATTTCAGCCATATTCTCCTTTTCACACATCAATTTGGCATTTGCTATTTGATAGTACCACGCTAGTGTAGACAGACACTACTTCTTTGCATTGTACTGCAACAAAATCGATGATTTCGGCATATCAAAAATTTCAGTATACCGAAAATTTCGGTATATCGGTATGACTGAAAACCTCATACCGATATTGGATTCCATACCGATATTTTCGGTATATCGGTATACCGAACAGCCCTAGTGTATATGGACAAAAATACATTGCCGGGATGAAGCCAGTTAAGTGCTTGACGTCATATTTGTTGCAGAAAAGGGATTTACGCGTGCTCAGAAAACAAGTTCATGCCGCCTGGCCGGGATATGGTGTTAATATTGGAATTTCTCAGCAAAAACAGGGCAACAGATGTCGGGATCGATCCCGCCTAAGCGGGACAGAAGCGGGATCATATATGCACTCAATAGAGTTTATAGTACGAGCGGGATCTCGGCAACTGTCCCGGATCATCAGGGTTCGCACAGGTCAGGAAGAATAAAATTCAAGGACTTGTTAAGGACTTTCCAGGCCATGTATCAGGAAATTCAAGGACTATTTAGGACTGAAAGAAGGCGTTAGAAGTCGGTAAAAAGCTATTAAACTGTTCAAATTGTAACTTTAATGAATTTCAAAGAATCGACAGCGTGCAAGATTGTACAATCGTACAACATGCCGACAAATTTCAATTAAAGAAGAAGGATTCAAGGACTTTCAGGCCTTGAATTTTTGTTTTCAAATTCAAGCACTTTCAAGGACTTTGAAGTTTTGTAAATGTCATATCAGTCGTGAAATTAAAGATTCCATCAAAAACGACGTGGCAACTTATTTAGGATCCTGAATTTGGCTAACTTCATATTTCTGAGCTATAAGGCTAAAAGGACCGTTAATACGGTCCCATGCACTTTGCCGGGACGGAATTTATGATGTATGGAAACAAGTCGCCTTGTTTTTGATTCAAGAACGCTGCATTATTTTCCCTGTATAAACTGAGGTTATTTAATAACACATATTTAATGAATAATGGCAAATCAAAGACAGTTTAGAGGAGCGTATTATTAAACAATATACGATCTGCTCAGCAACATTCCATGATCCTTTAATCGCCGTTTGCCTTTCACTTATACCTAGTGCATGACCACCCAAAAATCTCAGGAATTCATAGCAAAGCCCTATGGCTTGCGTCTAATCAATAACTTGTACTTACTTTTGAGCAAAAAATGCAACCCACGGAAAACGCATGTCGTGGGTATCGATGAAAACATTCTGTACAAATAGATTCGGTGAACAGGAATGCTGAAAAAAGAACGAAACACTATTAAACGTGGAAGGAGAGAGTGTGAAGATATATAATCACCAATAATATTTTAACAGTCAAATAAGACTTGCGCAAGCGCTTATTAAGTGGATTTGCGCATGCGCTTATTAACTCTAAAAGGAAAGACACAATCATCGCAAAAGTGTTAATAAAATTGATCGAAATTTTAGAAAAACACATTCAACTAACTTCATGCATTAGGCTTTCTCCCCCCTCTCCTCCATCCAATGCTGCTATTATTTTCCCCACACTTCAAACACAAAATGACAACATTGTCTTGGGGGAATGGAGGGCCATTTTAGGTAAGATACAGGAACAATTGTACAATTTAGACTCTCACATGCAGAGACACCTTAGAATTCTATTACAAGTTATGTCCACGATTGCAGTTATTAGAGAGACTACGGTATTTTCACTATATTTATTGACTTCATGTTTGGTGACAAATAAATAAATGTAATGGTAAAGGATTACCGAATGGTTTTCTGTGCAGGATTGCGTGATCCTAACACGCGGGATGTTGTGAGACTTTCTGAAAGCGTAAAAAAAATACGAGCCGATAGGGTACGGTGGCCCACAAGGGTCATCACTTTAAAAAGATGATTATAGAAAAAATAAAATCACAACACGAGTAAACATAATCACAACACATATAAAAGAGTCGCAACACATGTAGAATAATTTACTATGCAAGTAAAAATATTGCAACGCAAGTAAAAGAAGCCACGACGCAAATAAGAAATCTCACAACGCAAGTAATAAAAGCCACAACGCAAGTAAAAAAATCTCACAACGCAAGTAATAAAAGCCACAACGCAAGTAAAAAAATCTCACAACGCAAGTAATAAAAGCCACAACGCAAGTAAAAAATCTCACAACGCAAGTAAAAAATCACACAACGCAAGTAAAAAAATCTCACAACGCAAGTAAAAAATCTCACAACGCAAGTAAAAAATCTCACAACGCAAGTAATAAAAGGAACAATACTAGGGAAATTTTGTGAAGTGGAAACATTGGCGCCAATCCGTGCAAAATGGCGCCCACATGTTAATATCACAGTATGATGTTTATATCATGTAAATTTGATTGTGTATAAACTATCTATGGTATAAACCATGAACTCAGCATTTGTACTACTTACATAAAGCAACGAATATGTTTTGTTGTAATTGTGGTACTCAGAGCGTATTAACAGATGCTAATTATTGTTATAAATGTGGCTACTCTTTCACATCTGTTGAACCTGGTGAAAGATCTGCTGAACCTGGAAGTTCCAGTTCTACGTCGAATTCTACAAGCAGGACCTCAGGGAGTACCTGCGGTGGTACGACCCAACCGGCTAAAACTTTAAGCTTCAAAGACTTCATGCGCCAAAAGGAACATGATAGGCAAAGCAGATTCGAACCAAAGAACAAGAAATTCAAACCGAATAATTGTAAAGGAAAGGAGAAAGAATGTGAAGTAAGCATAAATATTGGTTATATGAAGGTCGACAGCGACGGAAATTTGAAAAGATGTAGGGGTAAAACGCTACCTATAAAAGTTTTACCAAGTGCGGGAAAGAGTGTAATCTTGGAAAAGGCGGTGAGAAAGCATGCTAACCATGACAAAAACCTCCTTTGTGAGTTAGAACACATCCTTTTGAATGGGGATGGTAATGAGATTACAACCTTGCCAGGTACTGAAAAAGAATTTGTCTTGCGTGAATACAGGGAAGATATAGGGAAAAACTATAATCGCATAACGCTCTTCATTGCATTGAAGTCTGCGTATATGTATGCTGAGATTTCAAAACTCAAAAGGTGTTGTGAGGACAGTGACCCAGAATCAACAGACATTTCTGAAGAAATGCTTTTACCAGTCTCAGAAAATTATCCAAGTACAAGTATAAACCCATCAACTAGCCCACATTCAAGTACAAGTAACCCATTAGCTGCAGGCTCATATCCAAGTACAAGTAAACCAACAAATCTACCACATTCAAATACAACTAACCACCCAACCAGCCCATCAACTAGCAAAGAGCTAGAATGTGAATGTCCAACATGTCTACAATACTTTTCAATAGACGAAATAGCAGAACATGCAGATATATGTTGCGATATATGGGTGGGTGCAGTTAATCCTGACAACACAAGTGGTGACGAGTCCAGTCCTAATGCAAGTCCTGAGCGAGAGATAATACCAGATGATAGTGAGGATGTGAAAGATAGCATATTGCAAATTAAAGCTGCAACATTGTCACCTAGGGTGGTAAGATTGAATGTGCGAAGAAAGTATATATGGTCTGATTTTAATGAGTCGAGATCAAATGGTAAAGTTTCACCCACTGACAGTGTGAAGATTGTGTTTGTTGGCGAATCTGCCATTGATGATGGGGGTCCAAGGGAGAGTTTTTCTCAGGTAATACTATACATAATTTTCCAGGATTTATATATTACGCTCCTTCACTTTGGTGTTGTTGAGTACTCTGTGGAGTTAATGGGTGTCTATAGCTGTAATGTAAAGCTCACTTCCATTGTGGTTGTTTGAGCACTCTGGCCCCATGACGCTCTGCGCATGTCTAGATGCGTTGATGTGATCATGTTGTACCACGTGCGCTTGGTGAGCAAGTTCATGTGTATATATATATAAATATACAATCATCCAAGTTGTTCACTGAACAAACATGGAATCATGATACAATGTGCCCTCTCGGCTGTCACCATAATGGCTTTATGGTAACTCGTGGACTTAGGACACACGATATATGGATATATATAGAGAGTTAATTAAAAAAGGTTGTCCTTTGCAGACCTAATAAACTCTAAAACCTTAAGCGTGCAAAGCACAACCGACACAAGTTTCAACCTTAGTAGTTGCATATCGTAGCCATGTTATTGAAATATTCTGGTTGGGAAAAATACCATGTCTCTATCAAATGGTCCCCATATTTAGTTTCTAAACTACAAACTTGTTTTCCCATTGCGCTTTACGCACAGGACAACCTTTTTTGGATATGTATATATACTCTGTACAAATACATGCATGCAAGTTTAAAAATTATGGATATTGGAATCATATATGAATAAGTGTGATTATATACACATAATTATATAAGATTATCTGAATAAAATCTCTTTCAGAAATGTTGGAACATATTGAGAGAAGGCTGTTCTCTGATGGCAAACCTATTAACTCAACAGTTGCTATAATCAATGGAGATTTTCGCATTGCTGGTGAAATTATGGTAATGTCAATACTTCAAGGTGGACCAGCTCCATCATTCATAAATCCTGATGTCTACAGATACATCACCAAGCAGACACTGACAACAGATGGAATGCCTGACTCCAAGTACAAAGAAACTGCTGAAGAGGTACTTTGTTGCTGTAACGTGATTTTCAAATGGACCTAAGAAACAAATTTAAAAATGATAAAATAATTGCTAAATAATATTTTAAAAACTTACTTCATTATCTGATTAAGGGCTTATATTACTTTACTTCTGTTATTTTGAAGATAACAAAGGCTTGTGATAATGAGAAGTTGAGGAGATACTTGTTAGTGATGATGTACTTGACATACTTTCTGAAGTTGGATACACTGGTGTTCCCCATAGAGACAGTGGATACTATTTCCAATATTGTTCAGTTAGTAATTTGTGATCATCAATTTGCATTATCCTGCCAATGAGGAAAATATTGTTTGGATTTAGACAGAGAAAAATACCAATGAAAAGTAGGTTGCATTTAGGCACATTGCCAGCAAATAGTTAATCCATACGGTGCAAACATAAACATTAGTGAGGTTCAGATTTAACTTCCACTACCGCTATACCGCTTACCATTAAGGGACAATGATCCAATCGGATGCATGTGAACCAGGCCTTACTCTGCAAATCACCAGACGATTCTACTTGTCAGTGGTAAGGGTTAGTGTGAGATATACTATAAATACAGTAGTTGGATGGTTTGCAGTAAATTTTGCGGGGGTTTATTTATTGCAGGTCAATATGTATCATGGGCCACTTTTCTGCAGCTCTCCCCCAAATGATGCAGTTGGAAGAGGGCTTAAACAGTTGTGGTCTATTAACCTCTATGAGAGAAAATCTAAAGTTGTGGGAACCATTGTTTGACCCTCATAATGATTCATATAAACTTTCCCCGGACAAATTCCTAGATGAAGTTATCCCAACATTCAGCAGTTCGCAGATTTATAAAGAAAAGGAGATTGATGTATACAAGATCTTTTGTGACTATGTGCAGACTCTGGAAATTGAAGGTTTGTGTCCCATATTACAATGAATAAGGTCAATTTTAATTTGGTGTTTGTACATTGCAGGATGAATTTTTCTACAAATTTCAAGTCGTTTGAAGCCTGAAGACGCTAAATTACATTTTCATACTTGCAGTTAATGTACCCTAAGGGACAAAGCAAAGGGAGGGTGGGAGTGTCAAATTATTTTAACCATAAAATTGAATTTACCATTATCACACTGAGTTGCTTAAAAGGTATATGGTGGAGTCATAAGGCCCTCCCCAGAAGATTTCTATATTTTTGAGGCTGTATATCTGGTGTTTTCTGAAGTGACACGCGGATAATATATTATATCATAGGGACATTAAGATTGACGTTTACGGCAAACCGCAGTTCGAGGTCATCCGTTTGCGTTTTTGGGTAATTAAGATTACAGGTGCTGCAGTGTAATTATGGCAAGGAATCGTGTGAAATTTATACACGTTAAATTAGACGTTAAAATTCGTACTTAAAATAAGCTGTAAACGGCTAAAATTGAATACTGCAGTTCTTAAAACAACGGCAAAACAACATTATTTAAACGTGGGTTTAAATTAGTAAAATAGCAAAAAATCCTTGCGGTAAACGACTTACCTCCAGAAGCAAGTCTTGAAGTGTAAACGTGAACGGCAAATTGTAGGTCACGCTTGATATTTTAGTAAAGTTTTCCATGTAGCTACGTGACTTCTTCACGTTTGCGGTAGAAAAAAACGTCAATCTTAACGTCCTAATAACTACAGTGAAACACGCAATTTGATTGGTACGCGTACGCTTTCCGAAAGTCTCGCAACATCCCGCGTGCATGGATCACGCTATCCTGCACGGAAAACCATTCGGTATTTCTTTAATCCATCGTAGATTGCCATGAATACCCTTTTGTAAATGCATCGAAGTATGACTTTATAACCTGAAATTGCGGTGAAAATATGGCATACACTTGTTGTAAACACAATCAATACATTATACCGTACAGAAGGTATAGGAGGACCTCCGGCATTGTTGACCGCATTCACCTCTTTCTTATTCTTAATCTCTTGACCAGTTATGTTTTCACGCATTGTTAGTCCTAAATCTATTGAACTTTTTTAACAGGAGATATATCAATATCTGTGTTGTTGAAGTGGTTGTCAGGGTGCAAATCTATTCCCGTTCTTGGTTTTCCAAAAATTTTCGGTTGCCTTTGTACATGGCTGCAAGGAAAATTGTAAATGTCGTCCCACAACATCAACGTGCGATCTTCTGGTGAGAATTCCAGTTCATATGAGTAACATCAATGAAATGGAAGAAATCATGACATCAGCACTAAAAGACTGTTTTGGTTTTGGATGCGTCTGACTTTATAAAACCTGAAGGATAAAGTTTTGGTTTTTCAATTTTTATGTTTATATTAAAAGTTCCATGTTTTCTTAAACAAATATTGGTTTGTCTATAAGAGCCTATAAGAAGCTCTTTTGTTCCGTTATACAATAAAGTTGAAAGCACATTTGAGACAAGTGTCGCAGGAATTATCCCCAGGATACCATATATTCTAGGAAATTTGCCCCCCCCTTCAGAAATTTTATGTTCCCGATGTTCCTACGGCTCTATTTTTACGTTTTGTAACCATTAAATACTTAATAAAATAAACTCAGAAAACTTAACATCGTGGTAGCTTATAGTGCAATGTTTTCTTAATTGAATTGATATATAGTCATTATATTGATTATTTTACATTGCATTGTACATTTTTATTCAATTTTAAGATCTATGACCATGTTTCTGGGAGGGGCCAAACTTCCGAAGAGGGAGCCAAGTTTTCTAGGGAGACCGGGCACAAATTTACCACTGAAATTAGTAAGAGAAACCGACAATTGAAGTTATTAAACAGTCAATCATGGACATGGTGGCCATAATATACATGCACAGAACAGTAGCTGGTGGCAGTTTTCATCGCAGGGTAATCGCAATGGTGGCGATCATTTGGCGTTAGTTTGCCAAATAGTGCTTTTATAAACTTTGTAACAAACTGTCGTTACTTTTTTTAATTTAATGTTATAGAAAGTTATGTCTATTTTTCATTGATAACTAATGTATAAACTCTAGTGCAATAAAATGAACGTGAAAGTTATAAATGTTATAGTACAATTAAGAATCTTATGATATAACTATCAGTCGGTAATACTGTCTCTTTTCTGTTCTTTTATATTCAAGTTATGTTATAAATGTAGCTCTGAAGACATATTTTCAGTTCTAAGTGGTCAGTATATATCAAGTATTTACACGTACGGAAAATAGGGGTTGCACGAGTGCAAACGCGCGCGGAAACAGACGGCAGAAAACAAGGAAACAAAACGTCGAGTAAGACTGACCAAAAAAATTCTCAATACCGCACTTTTCCCACAAGCTTCACTTCAATTACAGTAAATCTTACAAGGGAAGTGCATCAAGGCCGTTATGATGGTATACAGTGTACATGTAATAAACATGAATATAGAAAACATGCAATCAAAAACAATCGCCATACATGAATACTAATAATATTAGCAACAACCATGCAATTTACTAAAAGTTAGTTATCAGAACATGCAAATTCAACGAGTTTCAGATACAATTCAAATGCATTGGCTGCGTTTGAGGGAAGATGAAGATCTTCATTTTCCATTATATAGTTAAAATATTCTTTATAATCTTCTGATGTTTCTGACTCCACGTCGAACTGCGCATATTGCTCCATCTCCTCAATTTGTTGAATTCTGACTACTCGCTTACATTCAACAGCACCAAGACGCTCTGGTAGATAGTACATAACATCAGGAATTCCTGACACTGTACCGTGATTTCTTGTTTGGCGAATGCGGTGTGTGTTCCATTGCGTTTTGATGGCATCTAACTCTGACGAAAGGACTGGCTGGAAACAAAACCATAAGCATTCCATGTGTAAAATGTTCCCCAGTTCTAACTGACCTGACGCAATCATGTCTTTGAAAAGGTCCATCCACCATCCTGTTCTGGCTCTGCGAAAGTAAGACCACCAGCTCTCTATTCGTTGGTTTGCAGGTGAAGTACCATATTTATGCGCATTATTGCCACAAAATACGTCATTTCCATCCTTACGAAAATAACACTGCATGCCTGCAAGTATTCCATTTTCCGTTCCACAGTCACTTCTCACAACAAGTGGACAGCCTTCGGTATTTTTAACACAGTCCAAGTAAAATCTGGCAGGAACTTCAGGTTTATTGTTTGATCGTACAAGTTCTAGCCACAAAATTTTGCGGCTGTAACCGTCGATTGCCCCATGGATAGGAAATCCATAGGGCTTTAATTTGTCATATCCTGCACAAGATAAAAAGTAAAATTCGCACTCTAATATCCAATTAGCCGTATGAAAACATACACATACTGTATATTACTATATAATGAGGAATTACACTCACCATCGACATGCCAGCAAAAGTTTGGGCCAAAACTTATGTATCTTCGCCTTGACAGCCTTCTTCGTCGCCTTTGTTGTACACCTTCGGGATCAACTTCTTGAAGCACCTGTGCAACAACTCGACGAGGTACGTGAATATGGTATTGCAATCGAAGCACATGCCACATTGATCTGTAGCCCAAAGATGCACCTGATCCATTTGATATTTCGTTTTCAATTACCTCCCTTACTCTGTCTTCAACATTCTCGTTGATATTCGTATTCCTTTTCAAGCCAAAATCACGCAGTCTGCGTTTTAGAGTCCTTAAACTCATTTCTATGCCGTGATAGTTCGATAAGAACTCTCTAATAACGTCATTTGGGTAACCAAGATGAAAATATTGAGTAATTATCTCTCTTTCGGCCATCTTGTTTACGGGGTGAACCACTCAGTGAATGAATCGGATTTTACCTATACCGGTTACAAGTTTTTACTTGCGTTGTGAGATTTTTTACTTGCGTTGTGGCTTTTATTACTTGCGTTGTGAGATTTTTTTACTTGCGTTGTGGCTTTTATTACTTGCGTTGTGAGATTTTTTTACTTGCGTTGTGGCTTTTATTACTTGCGTTGTGAGATTTTTTTACTTGCGTTGTGGCTTTTATTACTTGCGTTGTGAGATTTCTTATTTGCGTCGTGGCTTCTTTTACTTGCGTTGCAATATTTTTACTTGCATAGTAAATTATTCTACATGTGTTGCGACTCTTTTATATGTGTTGTGATTATGTTTACTCGTGTTGTGATTTTATTTTTTCTATAATCATCTTTTTAAAGTGATGGCCCTTGTGGGCCACCGTAGATAGGCGAGTATTTTTTAGCTTCCAGAACGTCGAGCAACATCCCAAGTGTTAGGATCACACAATCCTGCACGGAAAACCATTTGGTAATTATTTTATAAAATAACGACAAAGAAACAACAGCATTTCCCGACATTTTAAAAACCCCGCGAAGCGCCTAAAATTTTCCGTGCATGATTGTCTCATCCTGCACGGGTATTGACCAATCACAGCTCGCGTAGTAAACATGTTATTTCATAAAAACATTTGCTGCACGTGTAGCATCATATATAACACTTTGCTTATAGGTCTGAAAATATGTATATAATTTTCGCTCTAAATTTCCATCTGCAAACACCATTAACTGCACTAAAACCACCTATATACGGAGAAATAAGGTAATCGGGGAATTTCAATGCTAGTTGCTGCAAAACTTATGACTTTATAGATTGTTCTCAGGTCGTGAGGTAGGAATATATCAGAAGTACATTTAAAACATAGAAAATTGCACTCGCCTAGACATCAGCAATGCTGTGTTAAACTATTAAAGTACAGAATTTGGATGCAAGTGTATACTTACATTAAGGAACCTTCCACAGTTGCCAAATGTAGCGTCTATGACGTAACAATGCTCTTCTCCAAAAAGCGATCGTGTTTTAAGATACCTCGTGTTGGAAATTTGACCAAGTGTGGAATCTTTTTCTGCAGGAAAACGTATAGAATTTTACAACCGACGTTTCAACCCCAAAGTCAATTTCATTCATCATAATTATGTAGCAACGGGTATCAAACGGGTAAAAGCCAGATTTTTCTAAATTCAGTCACTGTACTTCTAGCACAATACTTCATCAATAATATTATTTAGGCTTTTGTCCAACCAGAAGTATACCGCAAATCCTCTATTAGGCCCCCTCTCAAATAGGCTCTCATCCTCTGGGGAAGATATATATTATACCTCCCTCTCCATTACCTCCCTCTCACAACCAGTGAGCTCCATATATATCTGGAGTAAGAACTTCTAATGTTCGGCCAATAGGCCAAGTGAAGCCAAGATGGCGGCAATTGACGTCCAAACTCATGAAGGTCATAAACAGTTTTCATATAATTTTATCCAGCTAACAGATCGCATCGCTAATCAAGTTATTAGTTCATAAAATCATGTTATTGTTTAAATCGGAGTAAAAACACGAAATTTCGGCACACTCCTTGCCGGCTTGTGCAAACCGCGCGGTCGAAAATAGAAAGGGATTGGCACTGGACGTCAATTTCCGCCATCTTTGGCTTCACTTTTGGACATAAGTTCTCACTCCAGATATATATATATATAGAGCTCACTGCTCACAACAAAGAAACACCTGTGTACTAAGCCCCTGGGGGTCAATCAATCACGAGAACAACCTTGTTAATCTGATATGACCACACCTTAATCGGCCTAATTAATAGGTTTAGGGTAAAACGCGGATGCGGACGGACGGAGGAGTACAGTGGGTAAAACGCGGATATGAGGATAAAACGCGGATGGGAGGGTAAAACGCTTAATTCGCGTACATTAATCTGCTTAGGGTACTGTAACTGTTGCGGATTGCTGCCTGACGGCTTACAAATGACAACCTGGACGCGAACTTTAGATTTGGATTCAGCGTGTTTGAATATCATTGCATGATAATATAGTCTATAGGCACTAAATGACATATGACAGTATAAACAGCACATGCCTTAAATATCTTACTACAGTCTATTCGAATTATAAAGGTTTGCAACTGCAACTATATAAGTTGTTCTCGTCAAATATGTCAGCCTTCACAGTCTTAGGGAAGTCTATAGTCCACAGCTTCCAGTAATAAACAAACAAGTTTGGTCTTGAAGGTTTGTCCCTTGCAGTCTGAGAAGTGAACGCGTTGGCAGTGCTCCAAAACTTTTATTTTATAAAAAATTACATATCCTTACAGATTAAAACACGCTGAATCCAAATCTAAAGTTCGTGTCCAGGTTGTCACTTGTGAACCGTCAGGCAGCAATCAGAAACACTTACAGAACAGTACCCAGGGCTAACCCATGTTTACACGAGTCCTACAAGAAGGGCTACCCTACCAGTAGGGCTGGTTTTCACCTCGTGTTTACAGCATTAAATGGCTTTCCTACATCTCATTTTAATAGTTTCTCACGAAGTTCAAAACCATATTTTGCCGAGCAAATTTTTGAATAAAAGCCAGCAGACAATTGAATGTTCGTCTGAAACTAAATATTCAAATCGAAAATGACTTCGAAAAGCGGAGTTTTACACAGATACGACAAGTTTTTTACTTAGCCCTGCAAGGAGGGCTAGCACTCCCCGAGTCGCTGTTGCGTTTATATGGGAAATTTCCAGCCCTACTAGGCAAGATCTCAGGTAAACAATAGCGCGATCTCGCCAAGGAGGGCTGGCCCTCCTCTCATATAAAACGAAAACAATCTTTAATAGGGATTTCTATTAGCACGCGAACTGATACAAAAGGTGCAATTAAACCCTCTCTCCCTTGGTCCAAAACAAGCCAAGACCATGTCAGATGCGGTGTCCAAGACCAAGAGTAAGATCCGAGGCCCACCAACTCTTTCTGTATATACGAGATGTATGTAGATCTCATATAGATCCTTGCTTGCTTGCTTGTTGTGTGTGTTACCAAAAACCGAATGCAAGCGTCGTTCATTCAAACAACTACTATACTTCTACTTATTTACAACGCATCTATAACCTTGACCTTTTCATAATTATTTCGAAGAACCTGTGATTCCGTTCAAAATTTATCAAAAATATCTAGATGGTGATGAATTTACCCTATAGTCACAAGAATGTTTTTAGATGTCTTAAAAAACTCATTAATAATTCATCAAGAAAATTCAAAAGAAATGAATGTTTAATCAAGGTTTGTAAATCGGATAAAGGTTTGTCCTGATTTACATAAACTTCAGCTTTGATTTTCTCGGCTTAGACAATGTTTATTTTTAAAATTACTTCGCCAATGAACTCATAAGATGAGTCGTTGTTTAAGTTCGATAAAACATTCGCATCCGATCTTTATCTGATATACAAACGCTCGCCTTCGACTCGAGTTTCTATATCAGATAAAGATCGACTGCTCATGTTTTATCTATAACTTATTTAATTTGGGTGTTTATTATTAGCATGACAAAATTACTGGATGCTGATTGGTTGAGAGGAGTACAATTATTTCATTAATTGTACTGCAGTACAATTAATGATTTTCCCAAAAGAAACAAAATGGCGGAAATTTTGTCATGCTAATAATAAACAAGTAATCATGCGATGTTGCTCGTACAATTAGGGATTAATAGTACTCGTGATGTTTGAAAATGTTGCCAAATTGGCAAAATTTCCAAACATCACTCGTACTATTAATCCCTAATTGTACTCGCCATCGCATGATAACCTATACTTATAGGTGCAGTTTAAAAGTAAGCTTTACCTTCTTCGGAAGACTTTTTTTCATCGCAATCTTTCTTGTCACTTTGTTTAAATTTGCTTATTAAATCAAAAGCAGGGGAACTGCTCCGACTTGAAGCCGACTGCGAAAATGAACTCGAATTTCGTGAAGGCGAGCTAGTTCCTGACTGCAGGTCCTTGTATTCATCATTATCACCACGGCAACTAGATGTATTGTCACTCGTACTGATGTCTTTCGCTGTCTGACAAGGTTCGTTTTCTATTTCACTGAAACAACTTTGCTTGTCCGCTGTGATATCATCAAGTTTGAGCAAAGATAAATCTGGAGTTACGACGCGTTTTTTAAGTTTTTCTATCGTTTCATCCAAAACGGTACCACGTCTAGTTAAAACAGGAGGTTGCAAGCTTTTTGGTTGACTTGCAGCAAGCCGTTGTAGATCGTCAGCAGAAAGTAACTGGGGGACATCATCTTTTGAATCAACAATACCCTCTTTGGGGTCTGTCTTTTCTTGGTCGATTTCTGTGTCATTGTCTGTCTTATCCTTCACTTCTTCCTCCACAAGCGAAGTCTTGTTTGGAGTTTCAGAAATGATCTTGTCCTCCAATTTCTCACTATTTTTAACCGATTTATTTTGCTTTTCTTCGATAGAGGAAACGAAATCAACTTTTGACAGAGGTACGCTAGAATCGCATTGAAGTGCATTCTTTGCATCACTGTTATCTGCAAGAGATTGAACAGAGAATTAGAAAACTATTGTTTGACGTTATTCTTAATAACAGCTGACCTATCTTTTCATGGATAGGCTATGTGGATCATTTTAACAATTTCAATACCGTTTAGTTATATAACGAGCATCAGTTTTATTGTTAAGATTATAATAATATACAAATGATTGGTTGATTTCAGTGCAGTTAATTCCAAGCAGCAATGCAAAACTCTATCACAACAGTGCAAAAATCTATAACAAAGTACTTATTTGATTGGTCAAATTACAATTGGAACTGAAATTAACCAATCAGCTTAGAGCGGTGTTCTATACGGAAGTGACTGCAACAGATCGCAAACAAACATGGCCGCTGCACGGTCTAAACTGAAAGGTGAGTGCTTGTAAAAAATGTGGACTTCAATTTTCTTTAAAATTGACAAACTTTACCTTTAACAGTAGTTGAGGAGCTTACATGGTTGAGCGAAACGTCAAAAATCACCGGTGATGCTTAAAATGATATATCAAAGAAGCAAAAGGTTTTCCACGAAGCTCGTAAGTTGTAAGTGTATTTGGCTAGAGCATTCTCTTATGTATTATTAATAAGTAATAGGATGGTTTCTCGTGCAACTGGATGTAACAGGCGTTCAACGCCAATAGACGTGACAACCTATAGATAACCATCGGTTGAAATGTTCATGTACACTGTTCGTTGACGCATATTACCGAATCACGTGATCGATACATTGCTGTACTCGACCCACTCAACTGAAAACAAGGACAGGATAGAGCATCGTATTGAATTCAATGAGCCAATTTTGAAGCCAGAATATTTTTAATGTGATCAGATTTTTAAATCTGTCAAATTCTTGACTAGTCAAATCGTTAGCTGTTTAAATTAGTTATACTATGAAGCATATATATTTTCCTATGTAATTTGAGAAATATAGCTTCCAACATCACTTCTAATGAGTTTTAGAACGTTTTAAACACCACATGAGGCTTATGGCGGCCATATTGGTGCGACCTCATTAGTTATTCACCGGCAAATTTAGGAAGAAAGAGGTCACTGATGATCAATTCTTATCTAGACAATATTTGTCCCTTCTCCCAATAACAACAAACTTATAGAAGCTCTTTAAACATGCCCCACAACACCACAGTAGATTTGTGGTGGTCACACCAATATGGCCGCCATTGGCTTCATTTATGCATAGCAGATGCACTATCCAGTCCTTGTTTTCAGATCAGTGATTTGACCTGGACAACATTCAACTTCCGTTGTTTAGGACGATCGCGTGTTATTGAATTATCACATCCCTAACCTTCGAGTTGCCTATAGTGAGAACTGAGCGTTGTAAATGCTCTTTCTTAAATAGATGTATTTTCAAGTTTATTTGACATTCTTTCGTAATCTTTAATATCTAATTACAATTTATGATAGTCTTTCATATTTTAGCTAATAAGTAGCTTTCAATTTGTAAATAGCGGATAATTTTCTTACATAGCATATATAATTCAAACCTGTAAACTCAGACGTGTGTTTTGAGTATACACTGTAGTATTTATAGTGACAATAAAGACTTCTATCTATCTATCTAAACGATATCGAAGTTGGCCATGTGTGTGAGCATGTAAGCTTCTTCGAATATAACTTACCCAGAGACACAGGTTGTGGTGATACTCCATTCACAGTTTTACAGATGTCTTCATTAGAATTTATCACTGATGTCTGACTACCTGGCGCATACCGTTTTAAAAACTGCGAAGTTTTTTTCAAGTCACTATCATTCCTTTTTAACGCTAATACACACCTGTTAAAATCAGACACATGGCATAAATTAATTATATTAAATCAATATTTATTTAAAAGAATTAATTATTTTTGGTTGGCTAACATGCAACGGTGAAATCGTCATATCAACTCAATGGCTGACCAAATATGGAGTTGTGACGTCTATGATGTGATATTATGGGTGTGATATGGAGAGTAAATGGCAAGAAGAACTTGTCATTATTTTGAATAATTTAACACACAGGTGCGGATGTCTTTTATATCTTCTAAATAAATAATAAAACAATATCCGCTTCAGCTTTCAGCTTCCGCAGATAAAACAAACTTCGGGGCTAATAATTCTTCATATCATGCTCAACCACATTCAATAATTGTTAAATATCATATCCATACCATACCATACCATACCCATACCATACCCATACCATATCCATACCATATCATACCATACCATACCATACCATACCATACCATATCCATACCATATCCATACCATACTATGCCATACCATACCATGCCATGCCATACCATACCACACCATACCATACCATACCATATCCATACCATATCCATACCATATCCATACCATATCCATACCATACCATACCATACCATACCATACCATACCATACCATACCATATCCATACCATATCATACCATATCATACCATATCCATACCATACTATGCCATACCATACCATACCATACCATATCATACCATACCACACCATACCACACCATACCATACCATACCATATAACGTAGGGGTTCAAGGCAGGTATATTATTTTATATAAGTTGCCACTGTTTATATCATATACCGTATACCATACCTTACCATCTTATATTATACCTTATCGTACGTAATCAAGGATTTTTTCTGAAATTTCCGAAGTAGAAGAGAGTTCCCTCGACTACTAAAGGAATGGGGTATGCACTGTATTTTGCCAATTAAACACATGTTTAAAACACTAAAATTACAGTCTTAGGCAATAAATATCATAAGTATATCATTGGAACGTTTACTTGATCAGTTTGGTTCGAGGGGCAAATCACTCCTAAAGAGTGTACGAGACTAAAAAAAATTTTAATTTATTTTGTGATTTATTTTGTTATTTTTCTATATTTTTCTGATTTGTCCATTTTTTGTGATTTTTTCGTGATTTTTTTGTAGTTTTTCTGAAGGTGTACGAGATTTAAATCAGTGATTTGCCCCTCGGCTTGGTTAACATTTTATCGAGAAAAAACCCCAAATTTAACTTATCTATAGACTGTAATTCATTATACTGGCGTCAGCATATATATTGAATGGACGATATCGATGCTGTAAAGTATATTATCACAGGAGTCGCCAAAGCAGACCGCTCCAACTTTCTATTTTTCTGATCCACTATAAATGGAGACTTGTCAATATTGGATTCGGACTTTAGTTTTCTCTTTACAAAGGTATTAAACATTTCAGGTTAATAATCTGTTCAATCGAAAATAATCTTTATATTCTTTCAGAATTTCTTTATAAGGAATTGCATCGTGTTGCCTTTCAATTATTGCTTTAGTTCTTAAAATATGTCAGCTTGTTTGATATGCAAATGATTTATTATACAGTTTAAAGATTTATTCCTAACCAGATCAACTTGCCAATGTTCTTTAAACATAACAACACATGCATGTACCATTTGCTGTGGTCGTATCAAAATAGAAGCAGACTCTATTTTATATCTCTACTGCAATGAAATTCTTTCAACATGCTTTAATATATATTATACTTACATCAAAGGAGTGCTCAGACATGATAAAACATTCGCTTTTGATTCTCTTTCAACAACCAAAGATTCTTCGGAAGAAATGAAGTAAAGGTGAAGTAAAGAAATAAAGCAGAAGTAAAGTAAGTAAGTAAGTGATGGAGTGAGTAAGTGGAGTGGGGTAGTGTGTTGGTGGGTGGTTAAGCAAAAGAAAGTGGGTAAGTAAGTTTGGCAAGTGGGCAAGTGGGTAAGTGAGGCAAGTGGGCAAGTAAGTAAGTGGGCAAGTGGCAAGGAGTGGGAGTGAGTGAGTGCAAGTAAGTGGGTAAGTGGTAAGTAAGTAAGTAAGTGTAAGGCAAGGAAGTGGCAAGTGGCAAGTAAGTAAGTAAGTAAGTAAGTAAGTAAGTAAGTAAGTAAGTAAGTAAATAAGTAAGTGGGGGGGAGGGTGCTAATCATCCTTACTTGCAGCTGAGAGCTGAGCTGAATTACGAAGGACGCAGCTCGAGTCGAAGGCTTATTAAAGGCGCCTCTGGCTACCACCGTATGGCTCATGTCTGATCAGGGACCACAGCTACGATGGAAGGGTTAGTTTGGGGCTAATCCAAACCTGCCCTGTCAACATTCCCTGCGGGAGGAAACCGGCCGGAGAAAACCCACGACTTTCGGTAGAGCGTTGACTGACTCTTTTCCAATAAGTGTCATGAGTTCGCAGCGAGAATCGAACCCACCGACGATCTCAGAGGTGAAAGGCGCTTGCTCTGACGAATGCGCCACCGAAGCCCCTAGAAATGTATTGCATTATTTGTATAAGCAATGTCCAACGGTATCGTCTCATTTCGATGTGGCCAAATGTTACATTCTCAAACTGGCAATTTAAAAGCGATTTTAAACCAGTACAGGTAAAATATACTCAGTTCTGGTGTTAACATACAATCTATGTTTGGATGTACGTCTAGAAAGTTGGTTGTATTACGCGTAAAGTTTGAAGCGATATTAATATTGTTTGCGTATATTTATAAGCTGAAGCGAGAGAGCAAAATTGGTCAAATATATAGCAGAACTAGAATCTTAAATTAAATTTTGTCACACGGACCTACATTTATATATTTCCTCTCAATTATGTAAAATATAGGCGGAAATATATTTATTACGGGAATTATAAACCCGTACGGCCGTAGTCGGCCGTAGACGTGCATCTTTTCACAATAATTTCCCACAATATAAGACAAAACTGGACAATAACATCAAAACTACACAAACACACTTCCCGAAATTAAAGGCAGCCAAGCGCCACCTGCCGGGTAAAGACCCTAGGTCTACGCTGATGGAAAACGTCTTTTACGTCGTAATTGACGGTCGCAAAATAGCTTAATATGTTTTTCAAAATGTCCGATTTATTGTACCAGCGCTCTGACCACTAAAGTCTGGTTTCAATTAAGTCGCAATGGTCGTGACTATATTAGGACGGCCGATGTAATAGACTGTCTATATACATTCAGAAAAGACTGATTATTAAATTGCTATTACGTTTCCCTACAGGGTTCTGGTAGGTTTTCTCAGGCTCTGACAATATGTAGAAGGTTACGAACCAACAGTTATTCCTTTACATACACCTTAAGTAAAAATCAAGAGGAATACAACAAACCTTTTCTTTCGATTTTGTACATCTGCGTTCTGTAAATAAAAGAAAGAAAATTTACGTGAAGTAATCTGAAGTACAAAGCAAAGGAAAGGAAAGCAAAGCAAAGCAGAGCAGAGCAGAGCAAAGCAAAGCAGAGCAAAGCAAAGCAAAGCAAAGCAGAGCAAAGCAAAGCAAAGCAGAGCAAAGCAAGACAAAGTAAAGTAAAGTAAAGTAAAGTAAAGTAAACTAATAATAATAATAATAATTTTGTGTTTATTGAAACTCTCTTGCAGTATATACACCGAGTTTAGATTACAATTACTAGATGGATCAGAAACCAAATCTATAATTACATTGATTCAAAAATTAATATAGTTATAAACCATTGAGCTTATGTACATTAAAAACCCTAATAATATTTAAAGGTAAAAAATTGTTCTGTTTGTATCGTCCCACATTTAGTTATGTCTCGGAAAAGGACAACCTCATTGTGTCTACTTCGTAAATCATATTTATATTCCTTAATTTAAAGTAAAGTAAAGTAAAGTAAAGTAAAGTAAAGTAAAGTAAAGTAAAGTGAAGTGAGGTGAGGTGAGGTGAGGTGAGGTGAGGTGAGGTGAGGTGAGGTGAGGTGAAGTGAAGTGAAGTGAAGTAAAGTGAAGTGAAGTAAAGAAAAGTAAAGTGAAGTAAAGTAAAGTTATAAGAAAATAAACTATTATAAAATAGAGGAAAATATGAAAAACAATGTGAAGTATATAGAAATGTTAAGAAATGTGAAGTTGAATCTGTTATTGTTTAAGTAATGCATTCTACTACCTTATCGTTATTGATTCCCTCAGCACTGCTCGAACTACTATCTTCATCAAAACTGCATACGTGATCAACATGGTCATCTTCATCAACCTCATTCCGCTCTTCCCCGACATATTCATAATCATCATCATCATCATCATCGTCATCTTCTTCATTCCTCGATCCAATGGCGCTGAGGAAAAATAGATTCCACATTAATTTTTATAATATAACATTTATAGTACGCGCGTGCTGATTGGTCGAGAAGCGTGTTTCTATAACTGTATACAAACACGGAAATTTCCCCCCCAAAATTTAAAATCATAAAAAAAATAAATTTAATGCGAATTATAAAACTTTGAATACTATTTAAAAACAATTTTAATGCTTTTACACATTTTTGACTGTTAATTTTCAAACAGAGTTGTTTTCTTGCAGCGAAATTGACGAGCAAAGGTCAGCATGCGTACGTAATGAGAATTTGTAAATTAATCGAGTTTAAAAAACGTCTTTTGAGTTATATTATAAAAGAAATAGAAAACATTTCTTCCTGTGTTTCTATACACTTATAGAAACACTTGTGGTAGTTTGGGAGAACTCGAAATAACCCGATTTCCCACTGATTATTTCTCGTTCTCCCAAACTCCCACGCGTGTTTCTATAAGTGTATAGAAACACGGAAAATGTTTTCTATTTCTTAAATACTAAGAACCAAGCCTGACTAAGGGGCTGTTTATACGGAGCCGGGCTGGCTCGTTGAGCCAGTTGTTTTGACAGTTTCTAACCATAGCTAAAATAATTACATGAAGAGATCTCGCTTAGTGGGCAATCACGCTTCCATATAAACAGACTTTTAGTCTTGGAAGCAAACAAATATAAAGGAAACTGCTTTATATATAAATAATCAATACTACCTTTCAAGATAAAAAACAACTTGAACTTGAAAAATTATGTAATATTGTGATAACCATCCTTTCAATGTATCACATTACGATTAATCGCAATTAGTAAAATTACATAGGTGATTATTGAAAATTCTCAACGCTGATTGGTTGCGCTACCTCGGATTAATACGCGATAATCATCTAAAGCGTTTTTAAGCCGCTTTTATCGTAAATATTCAATTAAAATATTTTTGAAATGTGCATTTTTTAATTTTTTCCAAATATTAATCACCTACAGGTGTATGTACCACAGAATACCAGTGTAGTTATCGATATATTTTTTCTTCCTGGGGGTTTTGGGGCAAGATTTCATAGACTTCAATATTTTTTTTCAATTGAACATTCTGTGGAACAAACTCTTAATGTACCACAGAATACCAGTGCAGAGATAAATAAGCAACAGTTTATCAACTTGTACCAGGATTTGGTGTATCATGTTGTGTGACAATACTGCAGGATATTGCTAACTTAATTTAGTGAAAGGTAAATACTAAAATCAGTACAGCATCATCAGCTAAAATCAGTACAATACCAGGTTTATCAATAATTGTGAAAAATTCAGTTTTTCAACGGTAAAATTGATTCCTCGGTGTGATTCCTGTATAGTAATAATGTTGTGTTGCATAGAAAAAGTAGTGATAAACATAAATTTTACTGGTTTGCAAACTTATTTTTAAACTTTCGAATTTTACAGGCATTATGCGGGAAAAAAGTATCAAAAACATAGAATGTTATATCTTGATTATTTTTAAGAATTTTTATGAAAATATTCATTTTCTGTTTTTTATATGTCAATTAAAACTAAAACTAATATATATTCACAAAAATAAAGTACATAGTATGTTTCCTCCAAATTTTATAAAATCAATAAATAAGACTGGTATTCTGTGGTACCGTGGTATTCTGTGGTACATATACCTGTATTTAATTTTACTAAAACAATTATTCGCCTCAGGCGAATATATATATATATAAATTGAAATTTTATCATACAGGGCGTCACGCTAAATGTGGTACGAAACTATAGTAATAAATATGCCTAACAAAGCTTGCCGAGTCATTTTTACCTCATATATTATATATATATTTAGCTTACGGATAACTTTCATACCAGCAACTTCCAGCATATTATGGTAATTACTTATTTGAAGAAAGCCACACACACACACAATCAACTATGGGGTAATGTCGTAAAAGGAAGATTAATTCAAGAAATATATTTCACCTACCTATTACCGCTATAAGAGAAGTTATCATCCGATTGCAACATATCATCAATAATATTATCATCTTCTTCAAGATCAGACACATCAGACTCGTATCCTTCTTTTGCCTTCTCGGCCACCTCTGAATAGAGAAATTATTCCTTTAACTTCTAAATATTTTTTGCTTAATGTCTTCAAGAAAGGACACTCATACGCATACAAATACAACAACTCTATGATTTGCTTGCCATTTTCCCAGTCGAACCTCTTCCCTTATCTGATGCGGGAAGTTGCGTATGTCGCGACAAAATTGTATTTAAAAACCACTCATATATACGAAACCTTCCTCAACGGATCCTAAATCTCGATTTCTCATTTTTCAAGAAGATGCATTCGTCGGACATCTAACTTGAACCTGCAAATTGCTTCAGACATTTGTATATTTGCTTCATAGTATTACTAATTTAAATAGATAACGATTTGACTAGTCAAGAATTTGACAGATTTATAAATCTGATCTCATTAAAAATACTCGGGCTTCAAAATTGGCTCACTGAATTCAATAGGATGCTGTATCCAGTCCTTGCTTGCAGATTGAATTGAATTGAACTTTATTTACACACGGTGTCTCATCATTACAAAATGCTCTTCCTGAGAGCCGTGCATGTATATATATAAAACAAATGAACTACTTAAACTATTTACATATTCGATTTAAGTATGTTTTTAAAAACAGAAATATTTTTGCATGCTTTTGTTGCGTTATCAAGCGAATTCCAGGCAACTGTGCTCTACTATAGGCAAGACTATTTTTTAGAAAGTTGGTATTTGGCCTAGGTATGCCCAAATTTAAATTGCTACCTCTCACGTCATAGTCATGTATTTCACCCCTCTTCGAAAACTGGGATGTCAAATAGGAAGGTGCGGCAATGTTTACTACCTTAAACATCAACAATGCCTTATTCATATTCCAACGGCGCTCTAACGTTTACCAGCCTAGTTTATCTATGATCTCTGCTGACCTAATTTCATAACCAGAGCGCGTGATAATTCTTCCAGCACGGTTTTGCAATTTTTCTCTAAGGCCTTTATTACAAATATCCCACACAGACGAACAGTAGTCAAAGTGCGGTTGAATAATTGCATAGTACACGTTTAGTAATGACTCAAATGGCGTACAGTCCCGGATTTTTCTTAGGACACCAAGACCTTTCTTAACCTTCAGTGGACTCCACACTGTGGACTCCACACTGGAAAAGCGGTTTAATCAATGCATTTCGGTTTGCACACAACCCGTGGTTTCTTTTCGACATGCATTTCTTCCAGTAGAAAGAGACTGCTGGAGACTGCTGCATATTTGTCGGTACAAATTCCTTCATCCGCTACCCCTCCGCATCAGCAACGTAGCTAAATGGTCGAGAATTCATTGTATACTACATTAATTGGTGGTCAAGATAAAATGGATCGACAAGAATGTTTTACTGAATTCTATATCATACTTGGATAACCGCGATAATTTTGCTCTCTTGATAATATTCGTGTAATGGGAATGGCTTCAACTGTTCGAAAAATATTTCTCCTACTGAAATCTTTAATCCTCTATTGTAATCAATAACCTGTTTATGCAAAAATGCGTGCTTTCTCAGCACTATATTCTTACCAATATAGTCTAGTTCAGCCATATATTCATCACCATACTTTCTACCATCCTGTCAAAATTAGAATTAAAATTATTACACTTTACCGTAGCTCCCGACAACAGTTCTATATAACTACCGAGACTTTCCCTTACAAAACTACAAACAAACGTGTTGCACGGCATGGTGGAAAAGACAGAGTACGGAGCCTATCGAAAAGTCTCTCTTTACGAAAGGCAATCGATTTTTTCAGACTCTATCTTTTCCACTTTATGGGATGGTGTGTGTGGGGGGGGGGGGGTAAAGGGGAAAACGCGGAGTCTGTTCTCCGTCTTTTCCACTTTGTAGTGTAAATCAGTGGCGGACACTTCATTTATGTTTCCAACATATTCCTGTCCATTTGTTTCTCAAAATTTCAGTCCTCAAAATCTTTTTGCCTCAAACGTAATGCAAATTTGCTAAAATAATAGGTAATTCGGCTAAGTTACTCAGTTAATCTGCTATAATTTAAATGCTATTATAGAAATTATTCGGTGGCGACACCTCCTCTCCCCCGCCCCCTCCTTAGTGTCCGCCACTGGTGTAAACACGACTATTGTGGCTCTCGTTACCTGATTTGCAAGTTCTTCGTTCAATATATAACCAGCATAAGTACATACGAAAGTACCAGCAGGAATATCATCTGTCGCTCTCAAACCCCAACCTCTACAGAAAGAGAGGGGAAAGTTAAAAATTATGTTATGAGAATGTCTGCTAAAACCTCTAATGTACGTGGACTCTCCAACTAAGAAGTAAATCCGTCTCATGGGGTAAGATATTAATGTATAAACTACTAAAGACAAGTCACTTGCATTGTTTAAGTATGATCCCTACGGCCGGGAAATATTTAGGGAGACGGGGTTTGACTTTTAAACTCTTTCCCACATCTATCCCTCCACAAGAGGTTGCTATGAATATAGAAAGTAAAATTGTCCGGTAGACAACGTAAAACCAGGACTAAAATAAAATTTAGATTTCACAATATTCACGTGAGATAACTTATGGTTCGTGGATATTATACGCGGTGGCGAGATAAGCGCAGAGAGTATAAACAATTTATTAAATATTTATAGTACCTGTTTTCCGTCTTGAAGACTTCCAATCGTAATTGAATTCCGTTCTGAACAACACGATTCAGACAGTTCTTCGTACAAGAACATTCAGAATTACACTCGTAAATTCTAAACGAAAGAAATAAGAGCCTTATAAACATGCTTACTACGCGAACTGTGATTGGTCAATACCCGTGCAGGATGAGACAATCATGCACAGAAAATTTTAGGCGCTTCGCAGGGATTTAAAATGTCGGGAAATGCTAATTTTTTCAACTCCTGAATTACACCCGTTTTCAAAATTACGCGACTAGCCCGAAAATACCCTAAGTCAATTCAAAATTCAAAGTGTTTACTGTTAAGCCTTCAAATGTGTCTTTCCTTATGAAGATTATTAACTTTGTAGCCTTCATGTATAGAGTTTGGAATTATTCTCAAGATATTTTAGTGATAGTTATTGTAAAATACAAAATTATAGTATGACGCTATAGTCTAGCGCAAGCGGGTTCGACACACAGTTAAATTATGCTTTTTGTGATTCACGGGAAAGATTTCTGGTGTAATGTTTTCATTGATATTTCTCTTCGTTTGTATATCTAGCTTTAATTTCGGTTCAATATATCCCTCAGGTATTAAATATGGTTTAAAATGTCTTTTGTTTACGTTTGCTATTTTCAGTTCGCGTGACATAAAACTGACATTTCAACTCAAATTATTTTAGGGCAGGTCGCGTAATTTTGAAAACGGGTGTAAAATTTGACAATTAAAATATGTCGAACGAGAAGGAAATGAACGAAAACAAGGAACGGAGGTTCGCTCTAGCAACAGAGGAAGACGTTGACGAGAATGCACAAGCAGAAAGCACAAAATACACGTTGTTTCTTTGTCGTTATTTTACAAAATAATTACCAAATGGTTTTCCGTGCAGAATTGTGTGATCCTAACACTTAGGATGTTGCTCGACTTTCTGAAAGTCTCGCAACATCCCGCGTGTTAGGATCATGCAATCCTGCACGGAAAACCATATTTTCGTTGGTACCTATTAACAACAATCTAACAGGGTATGTTTTTGGATACGTAGCAGCTTGAACTACCCACTCGCTTTCCACTTCAGATAAAGTATACAAAAGTCAAGCCTATTTGCCAATCTGAAGCGGTTCTTGTATTTGAGGTATCTTAAATAATTGCCTATAACATTTCAGGCTCGTGGCTCTTAAGAGCAATTTTTGATTTTTATTCGTCTGAAAGAATCGTCACGAAACATGCGCGGTAGGAAATAAATGATCGTCAAAGAGATCGTCAAGCGCTCGACGAAAAGTAAGTACCAGTTCTACTTCGTGCTTTTCTTCGACCTGTTCTTTATTTTATTCCTACCTACATGTTCGTGTAATTTTCAGACGAATCATAAATAATCGTGAAGCTGAATCACCTTCCACTGCGGATTTTTACTGTACCTGTGGTGTACCTAAGCATGCATGGCCTATTAAAAATATTGTCCTTTTGTATATGAAACTTACCCAGTTTGAATACAATCTCTTAATCTCCTGTAATGGTACGTCATCTTGCCAAAATCTTTCATATCCATTGCCGTGCAGCCTTGCAACGTTAACTGAATACACGCACATTTACTGGCGTCCTGAAAAAAGACATTTTGTTCAATTTCTTGCACACAGGGGCGACGTGTCATTACACACATTTTCTGTGATTGGAGAGTGGGATGTATAACATTTCAACCATGCACTGCATGTTATTCTCAAACAATTCACTTATACACGAAAAATATTATGATAACAACGCATTGTTGTTGGTGTTTCCAAATTTCTAGAGTTCTTGTATCGTTTCAGGTGAGAATCAGAGCCTATCCTGGATTTGCAGATCTGGCCATAGGTGTTGCATGCAGGGGCGCTCAAAGATAGAGAGAGAGCAGGGGAGAGGGCAATTTGCCTCGGACCCATAGTTATAGAAGGCCTCCAAACAAAAATAAACTGAAATATGCATACAGTAAAAACCCGCGTATAAGAACCTAGGTTTTTCCAAGTTAGCCTAAACAGGTTCTTATTTAAATGGTCATTAACTCTAGTGGGAAGTTAGGCTATTTAGGTTCTTAAACAGGTTCTTAATTTTCAAAGAAAAAAAATATGTTTGCTACTGATGGGCAAGGCCTTTTTATTTGTATGGTATACATAATACTTGCTATAAAATGTCTTCAATCTAAACATATTCACACCCTTTATGCACTTGTATATCAAGTTATGAAAGATTAACTGAACAAAAAGAACATAACATCAAAAACATGTCTGTGTTAGAGTATGTTCATTGACCGAGTTTCTCAAAATAAGAACATGTTTCAATTTCTAGGCTGAAATAGGTTCTTATGTGAAGGGGGTCTAAATGGACAATCTTAGGTTCTTAAAATCTAGGTTCTTATACGCGGGTTTTTACTGTGCTGTAACTGTCAAGTACTCCCCCAGAATGCAGGAGTTCGTCATTCCTGAGCTCCTAGATTTCACAATTTTTCCGCGTGAGGATGCCCCCCGAATCTCTCTGACGTATTTAAGTATTATACTGTATACAGATTGGAAATTTTAACGTTTTAGGACACAGGATATAACCCAGCTGATTGTCCTTAAGTTTAGAAATTAGTTTCTTAAAGGAGCACCAGATCCCAAAGATCCTCGGCGATGGAAAACCACTAGGGCCCTAAAGTTGTATTTTGTCGCAGGCCCCCAAACCTTTCCGCGCGGCCCTGGCTGCTTGTACATTCTCCGCCAATAAGGTTTATATTAACCCAGCACTAAGCTGAACCCTTTTTCTTCAGGATATCGATTCTACCTGCCTCAAAGTGGCAGATTGCTTAGTGGATTAAGATTCTCCACCTCAATCTATTCAACGTTTAAGCTTCCCAAGTCTTAAGCGTCACCTTGCATGCTTCTAAGTTGGCATTCAGGGTATACATATAACGAAGCAGGGCAATTTTGGAGTCTGAGACCAGAGCTGTGTGCATAGTCGAGTGTCGTTCATACGCACTACACGGTTAAGTGCCTGGCTATTTAACACCGTTGGCAAAGACGTGGTCACGACATTTGATGTGCTTATGGACGTACGCAACGTATGCAGTTGAGCTTTCATAACGAGACTCTCATTGCCTAACATGTCGCATTTTGCAAGAACAATGTGTAAATTTAAATATGTATAAACAAATAGTTATTATTAGAAGTGTCCTCGCTATTGGATTCTGTTTATGCGAAGATTGATAAGTATTTGCGCACGACCTAAATGTCATATTTGCCAATGGGCGTAGGCTCTTTGAGTCAGTAAGCAAATGTTCAGAAGATTTCCTCCAATTCGACGGAGGTATCTAAAATAACGAAGCAATTTCACTGTTCTCAACACAAAATCAATTGTTAAATGCAGCCAATACAAATCGGTCTTCCGAAAACCTGTGTACTATCTGGGCTCTTTGCATTGCACTATAGGACAACACTTTGTGCTAGACGGTACCGATTCACAGAGAGTAATTTTTTTTGTAAATTTGAAACACGTTGCAACATTATTTAACCTGATCGTTTAATCATTTCTAGAACAGACAAGAAGACGCCATGTGAATGATTTTCAAAAGGAAAATTACTATATCTATGAAGGTCGCTCTAAAATATTGCTTTTGTGTTCGTATGGGTGGACCTAGTCATCTGGATAACTGAGAACCACTGGTCGATCAAGACTCTATACTTGTCTATAATACATGCTGACTTATTTGAATAATCAAAAGTATGTCAGGGACTGGGAGATGTTCCTGTAACCGGGGTCATACGCTCATTTAATATATAACACTGCATCTACTAACCGAACAATTATCTTTACAATCACAACAGACCATGAATTCAGGATCAGTTGTTAGTTCAACTTCGGGTGCAAACTGCCGCATACTCATATACTTAATGTTAGGTGGTCGGGTTCCATCCACTTCGTTGACAGCCTGAAAAAGTCGTAATGCACTCGGTTTAAATATGATAATAGCAAGCAGAAATGGTGTGAAAGTAAACCCAGATCAAACGAGGTCAACTCTTGCTCGCGTTTGACCACCAACTCTCATCGACTCTCATGCACTCTCATCAACTCTCATCAACTTTGAGCTGGTTCAAATTTTGATGAGAGTTGATGAGAGTTTTGCTCGTTTGACCGGTCATGAGAGTTGCATAAGAATTTTAAACAACTATAGTCAGACTAGTGTTTTGCACTTTCTATAAGAATTAGTTTAACAAAATAACACGTTAGGACTGTGCTTATAACAAGAAAAGCTAAGATGGAAATTTAAACACTTTGTTTACCAAAATTTTAAAATTATTCTCAAGGCTCCATTCTGCGCGCCAAATTATTTCTGTCGTAACTCTCGTGCAACTCTCGTTCCCGTTTGATCGGGGCAAGAGAGTTGAACAAACTCTCATGCAAACTCTCACTTGCGAACTCTCATCAACTCCCATCCTCGTTTGACCGGGGATTAAGTGTATAGAAGTAAAGACATAAGCATGATCATAAGTAAGGATTTAACAAAGTGAAATGTAAAGTAAATCAAGTTAAGAGTTAAATAGTAAAAGGTTAGAAGTATAAGCATGCATAAGTGTAAGAGTAAATCCAGGGGTGGAAAAAGTATCGGACCATGGGACTTTTTGAGTTCCCAGAAAATTCCTAGAATGCCAACCTGTACAACAGTCAACAATCTAGTATTTGATATTAGAGTGTAGACTCTAGAAGCAGATCACCATAAGATGTATTTTAGATATACAGATCTAGATATTTGCTGATTTGCAGTGCAGTTGTGAGATCAACAGTGGTTGGAGGGAAAGGGTGGACACGTTTGGCTAAGCTTTGCGTTCTTTGCTAGTTAGCGAACTGCCCGAATATTGACAGAAATGTTTTTGTTTGATAACATTGGTCCCAGAAATAAATAGAGAATAATATACCAGATTTATTTCGAGTGTTGAACATGATATCATGTTCAACACGAGAAATAAATCTGGTATTTCCAAGCATCCATGTATTTTTCTGTTTATTATATAAAGGACAGTCTTTTCAAACAAAATAAAATGAAATAAAATATCCATTTTCATAAACTTCAAAAGCGATAATTTTCAAAAGTGAGATTATCAGTTTTATCAGTGCTCGAAATCTCTATAAAGCACTATACTTTATATAATATTTTTTTCCAGGTCTGAGTAAGTCATTAGCATAGTTCCTAGCCTTTCACTTCCAGCATCATGTAAAGTCCAGTGATGGTCGATCTGTCTTAGTCTTTCAAAGAATCGAAGGGTTAAACAGCTATCTTGTTTTTGCATTGCGGTGTAAAAATTGCATTTCTAAATTTCTAAATATTTACAATGTTTCAATACGACTTGTCGGGATAAAATATATAGAGGATATTACACGGCGGCGCGAAGATATGAATTTTATCTTCGAGTGGTGAAAACAATATTTTACGAATGAGCGCAGCGAATGAGTAAAATATTGTTTTCAACACGAGAAGATAAAATTCATATCTTCAAGCCACCGTGTAATGTTCTTTTTATTATATAGTCATCGTGAAATTGACAACTTCAAAACACAAAGCCATTGGCGGGAAATGATCACGTGATCGATATCCTCACTAGTGAAGATATGGAAAATATGTCACGGCATATTTTTCCATCTTACTGTCTACTATATAATAAATTTCATGCAGTGGTCAAGATTATAAAAAAAATTTATGCACAGCATTTCGGCCAAAAAAATACCTGCGTTGCTTGTTGGAGAATTTTTTTTTTCTTTCCGAGGACAATTCTCAACCCCCCTCAAAAATCTAATGGTCCACCATAGTCTAGGACCTGTAAAGGAGTTTGTATGCATTTCATTTAGGACAGATTATCTCAACTGTTTTAGGGTAAAATGACCATGGCGGTCAACATGGCATATGTGCCAAAACCCGAATCCGGGGCGAAAGTCCTGAAAATGACCACGCCCAGAAACGGCACTGTCGGCATAGCTCTAAATCCTGAACCGCCAAAGCTACAGCCTTTCTGAATTGCTTATAGTGTTTAGAATGGTTGCTTTTATGGGTGGTCACTGGAGGGTGAAATTTGTCTAGGTATCATATTTTACAAGAAAATGACTATGCACCATCCCAGGTCAACTGCTAATTATGCATCAAATTACTCATTCACCTGGCAAAGTCTATGTTTTCTTATTTCCTAAAAATTTTTTATCATAGGATGAAAAAATATGCTTATTTTAATATAATTATTATAAATTTCATAAGGAATGATATTGTTTTGTTGAGATATAACACATTTCATTTCACTTACCCCCCGCCAGAACACGATTTCAGCCATATTTTGCCGATTTGTTTGCTTTTTATCGCCGAGCCTCGCAAGTATCATCCAAATGTTCTACTTTAACACAATGCTAGTTGACTAAAGAATAATTCAACCAAGTTTCATCGGGTTTTGGAGTAGTGCCATGTATTTTATATTCGATTTTGTGTCCTTCGACATTTCCTCAATTATGTAGCGCCACATTTCTCTCATATGTAGCCATTGCAATGTCTCGCCGCTTCTCTGCCCTGCCGATAAATGCCACTTCTTCGTACACATCTAGGCCGGTTGTTTGAAGCCCGTTTAAAACAACGATGGACGATGGAAAAGTCAAAATTAACTAACAGATTCACATTTTATAAAATTAAAAAACACTGACTAATGCACTCAATATATAGTTAACATAATTGTTCTAATTGTTGTACTTGAAGTTATTTTAGTTTGGTTACTTGATGAATGTACAAACTTGATCAATATTTTCGACTTATTCACCGTTTAAGCTAAATGGGCTTCGAACAACCGGCCCCAGTATTTATATTACAGTATACAAAAATAATTGATTGTAGAATAGTCCCAATCGAAAAATTGAAAGCATTACTCCCATTTGGGAGTGAAAAACCTTCCCTCGTTCATCAAGAACGAGAATCTAAAACAAAAGGTTCAAAATAATTTGAAAGTCTCACGCAATCTTCACGAAAACCGCTCGTGGGTAACATTACAGGGGGGGGGTAACATTTTCACGAATACGTTTGTTCGCGATCACAGCAACCCAAACTCCCAAAGTAAAGTTCGTGTGTTTAACTGTTTATATGTTTTATGACAAAATAAACAAATATTCGCGTAATTTTGTATTTTTCTGGTTTCCTTTAGCCATAAAAAAGAAACCAGAGATTTACGCAATCACCAAACGTATTCGTGAAAATGTTTCCCCCCCCCTGTAATGTTGCCCACGAGGAGTTTTCGTGAAGATTGCGCGAGACTTTCAAATTATTTTGAACCTTTTGTTTTAGATTCTCGTTCTTGATGAACGAGGGAAGGTTTTTCACTCCCAAATGGGAGTAATGCTTTCAATTTTTCGATTGGGACTATTCTACAATCAATTATTTTTGGATACTGTAATATAAATACAGATGTGGACGAAGAAGTGGCATTTATCGGGCAGAGAAGCTGCGAGACATTGCAATGGCTACATAATTGAGGAAATGTCGAAGGACACAAAATCGAATATAAAATACATGGCACTACTCTAAAACCCGACGAAACTTGGTTGAATTATTCTTTAGTCAACTAGCATTGTGTTAAAGTAGAACATTTGGATGATACTTGCGAGGCTCGGCGATAAAAAGCAAACAAATCGGCAAAATATGGCTGAAATCGTGTTCTGGCGGGGGGTAAGTGAAATGAAATGTATTATATCTCAACAAAACAATATCATTCCTTATGAAATTTATAATAATTATATTAAAATAAGCATATTTTTTCATCCTATGACAAAAATGTTTGGGAAATAAGAAAACATAGACTTTGCCAGGTGAATGAGTAATTTGATGCATAATTAGCAGTTGACCTGGGATGGTGCATAGTCATTTTCTTGTAAAATATGATACCTAGACAAATTTCACCCTCCAGTGACCACCCATAAAAGCAACCATTCTAAACACTATAAGCAATTCAAAAAGGCTGTAGCTTTGGCGGTTCAGGATTTAGAGCTATGCCGACAGTGCCGTTTCTGGGCGTGGTCATTTTCAGGACTTTCGCCCCGGATTCGGGTTTTGGCACATATGCCATGTTGACCGCCATGGTCATTTTACCCTAAAACAGTTGAGATAATCTGTCCTAAATGAAATGCATACAAACTCCTTTACAGGTACTAGACTACCACTAAAATGCCAATTCTTGCATGTTTAGTTAAGTATTAGGGACCTTAAGATCTACGACGACGTGGCAGTCGACAACGCCATATAAATATGTGAACATAAAGAGACCGTGATGATTGAACAACGTTCCTGTTTTAGCTCACAGCTTTTTATTCATGACTTTTAAAACGTTTCAACTGCAGTTATCGACTACAATGCAGGCTGTAAAAACAAACGTGAAATGCAGCTATTCATCCTTCTGACTTGCCGTCGTCCTGAGGACGTAAAAATGCTCTAGTTGGCGTCGTGAACAAGACAGAGACAACGTCGAGAATTCTCTTGGGACTACAAGTTTTTCCATTGCTTTATTACAAGCGAAAAACTTCATTGTTAGAAGCGCCGCGTCGTCGACGTTGGCGTTGTAGATCTTAAGCTCCCTATTAACCAAGTGCGCGGTGATCAGTTTTACTTCTCTCGTTTTCCCTCGCCTCACTCCCCTAGAAGAGTCGGCCACGCTGGTTACCACATGAGAAAATACGCTAGTATAAAACAGATTAGAACGACACTCAAACTTACCGGCAGAGGACGATTCTCTTGTCCACTTGAAATGTCACTAACGACGGCAGCCTAAAGACAGAGTATGAAAATATTCTCCCTTCCTGCCAGTTATTCAAATACGGACATCGAACCCCGCATAATTCCACTTAAATATAAACTTCAGTGTTACAATTTTTAAATATCATGCTTATGCAATACGTTCAAATAATATTCAAACAGTTTTAGAAATAATTAAGTAAATATAGTCGATCAGATGTAACATTATTCTCAGTCATTTTTAACTATATTCATACTCTAGGCTATAAACTCTGTAATATTTTGTAATTGTTGTGTATTTATTAATGCAGGGCTCCTATTGATAACAGTGCCTTCTGTGCCCTGAAAGGATTACCCTGCTAAAATAAAGGTTTATCTATCTATCAGAGCTTAAAAACAACGCTTTATTACATTGGACCATTGCATTTTTATCCGCACCCGCACCCCTTATGAAAACATCTGGAAATTTCTAATACGCAACCGCCCCAAAGCTAACCCAAAAATATGAAATTTCCACGGGAAGGTATCAAACAACTAAAATTTATGAAATTTCCTTAGGATGGTGAAGAATTAAATACAATTCCAAAGGATAGGATACAAAATCAGCGAGGAATTTTCCAAGGGATAGTTACTTATCAAAGAAAAAAATGTAGAACTTCCACTGGCTAGGTAAAAAACCATCAAGGAATTTCCACGGGATGGGTTAGAAATTCACAAAAGTCTGCGAAATTCCACAGGGTAGGCTAAATATTCATTAAAGACCTGCGGAAAATCCAGGGGCGGGGTGGGGGGGGGGGGGGGAGCACGACAAAAATGGATGTCCTCAATACGGGGGAATCGGTTTAAAAATACAATGTTCAATTGAACTGCACAACTGCATACATATTTTGGCTTTCACGAAATTTTTGTTTGAATTTACAAAAAGTGGAGTGTATACGAAAATTTACATACCGGTGCTATAACATTATCAGTCCGTACTCTCCAATCAAATGTAAAATGATCCACGTTTAAACTGCTCTCGCCAGTCAACTGGAGATACCTAATTACTTCAGCCACATTTCTGAGCCTGCGATTACATGGCGTGCGGTAATACACGTCACGTTTGTTGGTCTTGCCGCGTCGTTTTACAATTTCACGTTTCCAGTCCATTAGTATTGGTACGGCGAGTGGATTGTGCCTGAGCGGGTCAATGGAGACTTTGCTGCTGCTTCGACTGCACGCAAAACTACAGGTATGCGGAACTGCAACTGAACAATACACGAGTCCAAATAAGAATCTTATCACTCTGGCTCCGTGGGGATCTGGGGCCGGTTGCACGAAGCCCGTTTAGCCTATCCGGTGGATAAATCGAAAATACCGACCAAGTCTATACATTCATCGAACCAAGCTAAAATTTTTCAACTTGAATAGAACAATTATGTTTGCAACTACATATTAAGTGCATAAGATTTAAGTTCAGTCATTCACAAAGTGCGTGAAAGTGTTTTTTAATTTTGGCTTATCCACCGTTTAAGCTAAACGGCCTTCGTACAACCGGCCCCAGAAGTTTAAAATGGGCATTTTCTGTTTTCATCGTCGTCGGAAACTGGCATTTCCACAGAGCATACGTACAGTACGTTGTCACCACTGATCTGAAACTAGAACTGGATAGAGCATCCTATTTAATTCAATGAGCCAATTTTGAAGCCAGAATATTTTTAATGAGATCAGATTTACAATTCTGTCAAATTCTTGATTAGTCAAATCGTGAGCTGTTTAAACTTCCAACATCTCTTCTAATGAGTTTTAGATCGTTTTAAGCACCACATAATGAGGCTTATGGCGGCCATATTGGTGTGACCCATTGAACTATAATAGACTGGAACGCTAACGCAGGGGGGGATTTCCTTAAAACTTTGAGGGAAAATTTGCCGTATTTTACAAAATTGCGGTTGTTTTTGTATTTTTTAAGTATTTCCATTTGCCTAAAGTCTTGAAGTTTTTATATCAAATAGAACTTTTTAATAGCTTCAATTTCATATACAGCCCAATGTTCGGCGTTAAGTATTTCAACTCAAAACTCAGAAAAACTAGCTTGGCTTCATCCTATTATCGGGTTTGGCGTATTGAGTTAGCGTTCCAGTTTGTATATAGTTCAATGGTGTGATCTCATTAGTTATTCACCGGCAAATTTAGGAAGAAAGAGAACTGATGATCAATTCTTATCCAGACAATACGTGTCTTTTCCCCCCAATAACTAGAAACCTTTAGAACCTCTGTAAACATGTCGCCAACACCACAGTAGATTTGTGGTGGTCAAACCAATATGACCGCCATTGGCATCATTTATGCATAGCAGATGCACTATCCAGTTCTTGTTTTCAGATCAGTGGTTGTCACTTGTGATTAGGAAATTGCCAACCCGATTCAAAATGGCGGCCGTAAAGAAATGGGCGATAAGTTTTAGAAAATGTTTCGTTGTGTTTATGCGTGAAAGAAGTGGTTTTCCTTGAATTAACAACACAGTATACTGCCGTACTTCAATTATAAGTGTTCGTCGTAGACTTCTTCGCGTGTATTTTGCTACCAGGGGCAAGAATGAACACAATAATAGGCGTCTTGTTTTGTGAGTTACGGGGGAGATGCTTTGGTAACTTGTTCTATTATGTAAAAATTCACGACCACTAAATTGTTGTCCTATTTAAGTTAAATAAGCATGCAGAAATAATATATATCTTAAATGCTGCAATTATAGTATCATGGCTTCGGTTACAATATAAACTAGGGATCCAAGGATTGTGCAAAGTTTCAAAGAGCCATAAGTTTTGAGGAAAATGGGAGTGAAAATGGGGGGAAATTCAGTAAGAAAAACGAAAGATTAATATGGAAGCACTGAAGTACTCTGCGGCGAAGACATATTTTTGTTGAATTTTGGATCCTGATATTCCTGTATAAACACCATAATTTACAAGTAAATGCAAGTAATGTTTCAGGAAAATCTCTCCTTGATCCTACAGATAAAGAATATTTCACAATTCGCCGTGGGAAGTGTATGCGTATTTATTGCTGACGTAAATAGATGAGTCATGCATGGAATTATAGCTAGCAGTATTTATATGTCAAGATTGTCAAGTTCTCATGACATTTGTTTTTTGAAGGCCTATTTTTAACTTCGCTTTTGAAAATCGTGTTTTTAACGCCAAGCGTAAACATACGCAGGCAAATTATGCCCCATTTATAATTACTTGTAACAAGAGACGGACCCTACCAAGCTTTCCAAGAAAATGATCATTGAAACTTTGCTTTTAGTAAAAAAGATTAAATTTGTAATCTTGAGAGAGGACAAAGTTTATATCAAGGCAATGAATGTTGTGGATGAATAGTTACAGTAAATATTACGTTGTCGTTGTGTTGAAAGAAAAACATTCGTTAATCGTTATGTTTATGACTTATACTCAGTATTAAGTTATAGAAGGACAAAGAGTAAAGAGTAGTTACATGTATATAGTTTAGTTTTGTAAATATTACAGGGTTCATATTATTATTAAATGTGTTGAAAATTTTGTTTACAGTAATATGACTACTGTATATGTTTGTACTCTAGTCTCTATAATTCCGGACTGTCACTTCAAATTTTGCACATGGGCGGCTATTATATATTAGCCCAAGTTAAGTAAGTCCAAGTCGGAAATCTGAATTGTTTGGTGAAATAGTATAAAAACTAAGGGTGTATAGTCGGCCACTGCCTTCAACTAGAACACCGACACAATTTTTAAGGGGATTTGTTTCAAAGCGGAAATACTGTTGTAACTTTCGTTTTCCTAACAATGTCAATGACAATGCATATATAAACAGTACTGTTGTTTACGTTCACACTTCAAACGTAATTATTTATATCACAGAAAATCAGAATTTACATTTATTTTAAAATATACATCCCAATACAATTATATCCCATCAATTCAAGGTATACTGTAAAGTTTAAATTAACACGACTATTGGGACTGCAGGCTTTGCAGCACGTTTATATGATTCCGTTTTATACCATGGAGGTTATAATATAAATCGGATACTATAGTCTACACTTTTTGATAGTTCATAATACAGATTACAGATCGAATACACGCAGTATACTATATATATCCAGCCATCGACTTGCACAAGTTTATTGACATTGCCACATTGGCATTGCCCCTCAATTTAATGTCAATTCAACGTCTTCAGCAAATGTTTCAAGTTCAATATAAAGACTCTAATTCAGCATAGTTTGTGTAAAATCGCCATAAGATCAAAAGAATATTTAAAGAAAAATGTGAAGCCCTGTCTTGAAGCACTAAATCACTAAATGTTAATGAAATTTAAAAAGAAACATAAATTGTATGCACCCCCCGGAAAGTTTACACTATGATGTATGTATCTATGAATGTATGTATGATAGCTCGTGTGAATTTTCGCCCCTCATCACAATACTGCAAAGTTAAAAACTTTGCACTAAAAAGGAGGTACATTCCAGAAGCGTACATTGCGTAGAATGTACACTGCCAGTGCAGACCTGGAAAAAGTGGGATCTCGGGATCTTGAGGAACATTTGCCTTAGCAACACGATTGACGAGTAATTTCCGCGCGTAATTTTAGGGAGAATTTTAAGGAATCATATTTTATAGTTATCTGCCATTTGAGCCTATTTTGCGATTGGGAAGTGTTCTTCATATCCGCTCTTAAAGTGCTTATAAACCCAAAATGGGTTTTTATTGATTCGGAGATAAGGCATGAAAAGTTAGTTAGTAAGTTCTAGATTAGTTTTTGGCTTAGACTTTTAGTTTCGGAGATATAAAGGCTCAAATAGGCAAATTTTGGCATTTTCTGAAAAAAAGTAGCGCGACCAAAATATCACCAAGGGGCCTGGATCCCAGGAACCCAACTTTGATAAACAACTAAGAAATATATGGCGAAGATATCGATGTATTGTGTTTTTTTGCATATTTTGTCTAAACGATGTTTCGTTTGTGCGTGATATTACACAGAAAGTACCAACAGTAATATATCTAGCTATCTGACACCTTTTTTGGATGATAAATCACCTACTGCGGCTTTAAACCGATAGAAAAGAGGACACCGAAACTCATCGATCTGAGACATTTGGTGGCAAATACAGGCCATAGTTATCGACCTATAAACAAAGCCAAATGTACCCAGTTGTCCCAACATAGGACAGGAATCAACATACAGGTAAGCTGTGATTTTAACAAATGCAATGATGTCTATTCGCGCGTATGAACTTTGGATATTTAACGTTGAATCATGCCACCTAAATGTGCATATTATTTGCTTAGTATACAACGGTGTACAACGGTGTTTGTTGGCACACAAATCGATTGAAGTGCTTCTACCTCTGAAAGATTACATACTGCTGTTATAGAATAATATATCATATATGTTTCAATGTGAAAATTATCACAACTTTAATGCCTTTATGGTATTTAACTAATATAAATTAATAGGCCATTCTACTTTTAGATTTCAACCTACTTTATATGTGGACTTTCAGTGTCTTGTATTATCCTACACATGTGGTCAATGTCAAATGTTTTATATGACAGTGAGATACTGATGCTATATGTTTGATTGATACAGTACATGTATTTGGCACAAAGTTGATCACCAAGTGCTGCACTGTCCCACTAGTGGAACCACCTTAACCTGAGTATCAGGCATTTCTGCAGTTAGGCCTTGGTTTGTTAGCCACCTATGTTGAAGAACCTTAGGGAGGCTAAGAAAAAATTCCCTGAATAGAGATATACACTTCAAAATTGTATAGCCCATTAAACTATTTGTTTGTCATTTCATCTAGATTATCAGTGAAGTAAACTGGAACCATCAGTGAAAGATGAATTAACATTTTTAATTAAATATTTATTAAACATCTTTATCAATATATGTTGTATTGTGACTCTACTGTGTCTTGGGGGCAAGTGCACTTTTAATAGCTCAGCCCCTTGATTGGATCGATTGGCTTAACCCATTAATTGGCAAATTTATGGGCAAATAATGTATGTATGTATGTATGTATGATAGCTCGTGTGAATTTTCGCCCCTCATCACAATACTGCAAAGTTAAAAACTTTGCACTAAAAATTGCACATTAGTAAAAAATCCAAAAGGTAGATTAGAAATATTATGCAAAAGCCTTTGTTGTTAGTTACTAAAGAGCCGAATTTATCGAACTACCCTTTAAATAATGCATAATATACTCTTTTGTACCAAAGTTATTGTGCCATCATTTCGGGTAACCTATATAGAGACTCGCCAGTCGCACACAATAATTCGTAAAATGTCAAAAGCAATCCATATATTTAGTACACACGATTGCGTTTAAAAATTAAATTTACCAATACGACCGAGGTTAAATTGATACGATTGTATTCTATCAAAATCTATATATATTCAGCCCTTGCAAGTGACGTCACAACTCTTCCACCATTTTGGGTGGCAAATTCAAACTGATTAGAACGAAATCCAACATGGCTGACATTAATACGTACGTCAACTATTGTTAATAACTCGAGTTCTGGACATGTTAAAACGACAAACTATACATAAAAATAATCCTCATTGTTCAAGGATTCTAGCGAGATATAGCTTGTTTTATAACTCTCCATATTTCGCAAGATATAAGCGAAAACCGCACTTCGATGAAATCCACGCTACAACTCAAAATGGCGGATTTTTTAGCATGACGTAATATTTATTTATTTATTTTATTTTTATTTGAAATCTTTATACACGGCAGCCACGTCAGTCTGTTTTTCGCGTGACTGCATGTGCCAAATAGCCAATTAATTATAAAGCAATACCTGAGTAGCAAATCCTGGAGCATTACCCATACCAACATACCTGTGTGGGACTTGTATAACGTCTCGCGTTTTGGTGACGAAATTTCAGTTGCCACTTTTGTATCTTCTGCATTCAAACCTTTTGCGTCGAGTTTATGCTTCAAAATGCTAGCTGCATCGTGATATTTCTGTGTGGAAACTACTGTATAGGGTCTTATAACATTATCTGACGAATCTTGGCGCTGCTTATTACGCTGAATATTTAACCATGGAGCCTTCCATTGAGGATCTGCTTGCGATTTAGGTTTCTTTTGGTCTACAAATATCTGGCTTTTTATAGGTTCTGGAAAAAGCACAGAGCTCGAGGGAGGTTGAGGTAACATTGAGTACGGTTGTTTGTCCTTGAGGTGAACTGCTTTAAAGATCACGTTGTTTACTAAAGCATAAAAAAAATACGGCAAAAAATCAATGAAAATATTTTCTAATTCGGACAATTTTATACTCGTAAAACAAGAACAGATTAAATATATGTTAGGCGGGATAGAATGAAAAGTGTCCTTTTGTATAAGATTGTTAATGACCAGTGTGCACCGAATCGAAGGGAAAGCTTTGTTGGACTTAGGGACCTTAGTAGGAATTATAATCTGCGTCACATTGATACTGATCTAGCACTTCCAAGGTCTAATACTAATTTTTTTGAAACGAAGCTTCAAGTATAGTGGTGCAATGCTATGGAATGGTCTCCGAAGAGGCAAAAAAGGCAAGTTCGCTCTGCCAATTTAATAGAACAATCGCCACTTAATATTAAGTCATCTTTTTGGTCTCTATTATTTTCTATCTTCATTTTTGTATATATAGTTACTTTTCATATGCCCCTCTGAAAAAAAGTGCATTCATTCATTCATTCATTCAAACTCCAAATAAATGCTCCATCTTCAATTATTTGTATTTGAGGAATACAACAGGAGTAGTCACATAAATGTGTTCTGATTGGTCGCCTAGCCGCTGCCATGCATTGCTTTCCACCTCCTAAATTTGATGTCCACTTCTGAAAACATTTTGAATCATTTAGATTGGTCGATAATTTTGCTTTTCACATCCGAATTTGATATCCACCTCTGGAACATTTTGAAGCATTTGATTGGTCGAAAATACACGTCAGGGGCAAAGGTCAATCTGACCTCTTGTTGAATTGGTCGTCCAGCGTTGAAATTAAGGACACGAGGTAGGATTAATATGACAAAGCTTAAGAAGAGGAAGGTTTTTCATCGGAACAGTTGAAAGTAAGTTAGTTTTGCAGGCTCTTATAACCATTTACCGATGTTTTTATTTGAATTCGGTATATTTAGCCTTGTTTTTGGTATTTTAATAGACGTTCAATTTTACATATGTTAAAAGTTTTTAGGGGACAAAACCGTAATTCCACGATTTGTCGGTGAACGCGCAATTGATCTCCAATGGAAAATCGATGTCCAATGGCTTCGAACATCGTTTTTCCATTGGAGATCAATTGCGGTTCACATCCAAATCATGGCATAACTGATATTAGTATAATTTCAGTAGTAAATAATGCTTTTCAAGTGTTTTGATTGGTTGGCTGAGCAGTAAATATTAACTACTTACTAACTGAGCGTGAGGTCTGTACGGTAAAATATCAAGCTGAGGTCTTGCTGTATTGACCGAGCGATAGCAAGGTCAATACAGCAAGACCGAGGCTTGATATTTTACCGTACAGACCGAACAGTCGAAGTTAGTAAGTTGTTTATTATATGGCATTTCAGACAACAAAAAACAATTCATTTTGCCAAAAATTGGTCACGCGAGGACAAAGTACAAAGTCCGAAACTCAAAGCCGGTCATTTTCAAATGTCAAAATAATTTCAATGATACAAATTTGTCTTAGTTTTTTACAAATTTATCTAATCTTAGCTTAGTAAAACTACTCTACAGTACCATTTATAGAATAAAATATAAAATTAATAGAAAATATAGTGATATTGAGCTATCGGATCAAAGACAAAAACAGCATGTTCGAAAAAACAAAAAATATTCTTGACTGTTTTAGTTAAAAACATCGTAAAATTTACCTTTAAGTTAATATTTCGACTTGAGCCAACAAAACTTGATTTTATCTCTTGTAGTTATCCCTTTTCCGTATATTTTTCATTGTTTTAAATTATTTTTAAGGATTTTTTAATGCTTTTATTGGTTTGAAATGTGTTCAAGTCGTCGCAGGGCAATAAGAATACCGTATTGCCTCGTATTACCTACCGGGGGCAATACGGGAAATTCCGACCGCTCAGGAACCAATCAAATTGCGCGATACACCAAAACAAATGCTTGCCATATAATAAGAGGCATTATTATATGGCAAGTGCTTGTTTTGGTGAATCTCGCAATCTGATTGGTCGCTGACGAGGCAGGATTTTCCCGTATTGCCCACGGGCAATACGTATTCTTATTGCCCTGCGACGACTTGAACACATTTCAAACCAATAAAAGCATTAAAAATCCTTAAAAATAATTTAAAACAATGAAAATATACGAAAAGATAACTACAAGAGATAAAATCAAGTTTTGTTGGCTCAAGTCGAAATATTAACTTAAAGGTAAATTTTACGATGTTTTTAACTAAAACAGTCAAGAATATTTTTTGTTTTTTCGAACATGCTGTTTTTGTCTTTGATCCGATAGCTCAATATCACTATATTTTCTATTAATTTTATATTTTATTCTATAAATGGTACTGTAGAGTAGTTTTACTAAGCTAAGATTAGATAAATTTGTAAAAAACTAAGACAAATTCGTATCATTGAAATTATTTTGACATTTGAAAATGACCGTATTTGAGCTCGACTTTACTGGCTTGCGGCTCGCGTGACAACAATTTTTGGCAAATGAATTGTTTTTTGTTGTCTGAAATGCTACAACAACTTACTAACTTCGACTGTTCGGTCTGTACGGTAAAATATCAAGCCTCGGTCTTGCTGTATTGACCTCGCTATCGCTCGGTCAATACAGCAAGACCTCAGCTTGATATTTTACCGTACAGACCTCACGCTCAGTCAGTAAGTAGTTATTATTTACTAGCCGGAGTAGTAAATAATGCTTTTATTTCAAAATGGTTTCCCAAAGTCGTTTTGTAGTAACTTCTCTCCATGAAATTAAAGAAATAAAGGAGAATGCAGTTCCACAAAATACAAAACTAGCAACAAAATATGGGGTTAATATGGTTTTAAAGGTAAGGAGTGTTTTTGCAATTAATTTATTAACAATTTGTTTGACAATTTGTTTGACGAGTGACAAGCAAAGAGCGGCAAATTGCACTTGTCAAGGACGTTCATTCACATTTAACATGAACATGACAACAATTAACTTTTCTTAAACGTTTTAAATTGTTTGATTTATATCCTGCATGATCTTTCTTGTAAATTGTAAGCATTTTCAGCGCCATTCGGCCATTGAGACTTCCCGAGTATTTTAGTAGACATAAAAAGGAAGTAAATTATATTCATAACGGAAGCGCATGTTGTTGTATTTAACTTTATGCATATTTTACTACTGAAATTATACTAAAACAATTATTTACCTCAGTCTCGACTTAGTCTCGGTGAATAATCATCGATAATCACCTCGACTTCGGTAAATAATTGTTAAATATTTCTGAATTAATTATCATAGTAATCATACCTAAACTAGCTCCAGTCTTTTTTCTCATAGTGCTCGCCTGGATACATGAATAAGTACTTTCGATCGCGGGTTCGTCATCAAGTATTACAACTTCTAGAAGTAGAAATAATACATTAAACGCGTTTTCAAAATTACGCGACCTGTCCTAAAATAATTCGAGTTGAAATGTCAATTTTATGTCACGCGAGCTACAAATAACGTACGTCAAATCTCAACCCGAATGTACATTGAGTTATCTGGTAAATGCATACCGTCAGCTAATGACGTCTATGTACTCGGTCAAAAATATTTCAAATCATGTTTTTATGGGGATGGTTTCGCAATTTTTCAGAATTGAATGAACGCCAAGCAGTGATGCAGCCAGGTTTTCCAGTTAAGGGGGAAGGAGGGGGGGGGCACAAAATACCCAGGAGGGGCCGAGACAATTTACTTTGGACGACTGCAGTTTGTTTGGGTGACTTTCCATATTATTATACCTGCAGGTTAGGATTATGGTTAGGATTAGGATAAAATTCAGGTTGTTAATATGGAAAGACCAGGGGAGGGGGGGTACAATTTCGCCAAGCGGCCAAGGGGGGTAGGCCTCATTTCCTACGCATCTGCACCGTTTCCAACGATTCCTGTGAACTCAGTTATATATTTCGTGAAATATTACCTCTACTTCCCATTTCAGTAGTCAACGGTTTTGTGTCTTTTACGGATGGAGCCAGTGGCTGAATCTCTTCAAATTTTACAGATTTTTCTTCAAGGCTGGGTTCAGGTTTCTCTTCCTTTTTAACAGTCGGCAGTAATCTAGAGTCTTCGAGTTTCAAATGTTTCAAACCCTGGCAAAACAAAAGCAAATACAGTGTATAAACAGTGATAAAATATATTTTACTTGCGGGTAAAAATATGACATTTACGTCATGTAAATATAGTTTGCGCCTAGGGCGTCATACGCTGTTGTGCAGGCTAGGTTCAAATATCTTTCTGTGTGGTCTATGTTGGAACGAAAGAGGGACATCAATTTGACTTATATCGACTCAGGTAAGTCAAATGTGCTTCTGGAAAATCATGCAAATAAATCTAAATACCACGAAGACACGATGTTATCACTTAGCTGTATAAAAATTCAATGTTTAAAATGCACCGGGTTCTATTTAACAATTAGATTATGAGCTCAAGATTTGATGAGGGCGAATCCCGAATGAACTATCATCTCATAGAAATCGAGAGCGAATAATCTAATTGTTTTAGTAGAAACCAGCAAGAAAACAGTATTTCAAAACGTTTTTCATAATTTATTGAAATAAATTCGTTAAAAATCGCGCCGAGGAGATGGCTGTTTCGCTACTCGCTATCTATCGACAATTAGATAGGGAGTAGCGTAGCCAATCAAATTACAGCATTTGCAATAGTATACTAGTATGATTCTACTAATGAAATATATTGTTCTATTTTCTTTCAATTCTCATATTAATTTCGAAAATTAGGTCTCGTGAAAGAATTAAATTTCATTTCGGTACCGTTATTTAAAACTGTTTTCACTCGGCATACCACTGCAGTGATCGAAGTTACCTTGTGTACAATAGATTGCCCCCGAAAAGAATGCCGGGGCGTTTTTCTTGACTTTTTTTGCAATAAAAAGCATTGGTTTAGCAACATATTCGATGTTCCATAGGTGGATTTTCAGATTTTGGTCTGGGGGGGGGTGCCGAAAATTTAGGGGGTGTGCCAAAATTTAGGGGGGGAGGTGAGCGACAGGGTGCGTAGCACCGCCGAGCAAGCTGCAGCAGGGGTCTGGGTGTACAGTTGCCAATGGGGGTTTATTTAGTTAAAAATCCTTGTTTTTAGTCTTACTTAGTTCAAAATCTTTATTTCAATCACACTACTGTCATTTATCCCAATGAGCATTTAAATTTTTTTGGGGGGGTGCAAATTTCTCTAGGGGGGGTGGAAAACGTTTTTGGGGGCTGCAAAATATTTTGGGGGTGCACCCCGCACCCCCACAAAATCCGCCTATGCGATGTTCAATCACCAAATTAAGCGGAATTTGGTTTATTTACTTCATCCCGGTAAGCGAGCTGGTATGTTCATATGGAAAGTTTTGCATCACGCATATACCTATATAGACTTGCTCCAAGTCTTCATCAAGGTAAGCGAGCTGGTATGTTCATATGGAAAGTTTTGCATCACGCATATACCTATATAGACTTGCTCCAAGACTTCATCAAGGTAAGCGAGCTGGTATGTTCATATGGAAAGTTTTGCATCACGCATATACCTATATAGACTTGCTCCAAGTCTTCATCAAGGTAAGCGAGCTGGTATGTTCATATGGAAAGTTTTGCATCACGCATATACCTATATAGACTTGCTCCAAGTCTTCATCAAGGTAAGCGAGCTGGTATGTTCATATGGAAAGTTTTGCATCACGCATATACCTATATAGACTTGCTCCAAGACTTCATCAAGGTAAGCGAGCTGGTATGTTCATATGGAAAGTTTTGCATCACGCATATACCTATATAGACTTGCTCCAAGTCTTCATCAAGGTAAGCGAGCTGGTATGTTCATATGGAAAGTTTTGCATCACGCATATACCTATATAGACTTGCTCCAAGTCTTCATCAAGGTAAGCGAGCTGGTATGTTCATATGGAAAGTTTTGCATCACGCATATACCTATATAGACTTGCTCCAAGTCTTCATCAAGGTAAGCGAGCTGGTATGTTCATATGGAAAGTTTTGCATCACGCATATACCTATATAGACTTGCTCCAAGTCTTCATCAAGGTAAGCGAGCTGGCGTGTTCATATGGAAAGTTTTGCATCACGCATATACCTATATAGACTTGCTCCAAGTCTTCATCAAGGTAAGCGAGCTGGCGTGTTCATATGGAAAGTTTTGCATCACGCATATACCTATATAGACTTGCTCCAAGTCTTCATCAAGGTAAGCGAGCTGGTATGTTCATATGGAAAGTTTTGCATCACGCATATACCTATATAGACTTGCTCCAAGTCTTCATCAAGGTAAGCGAGCTGGTATGTTCATATGGAAAGTTTTGCATCACGCATATACCTATATAGACTTGCTCCAAGTCTTCATCAAGGTAAGCGAGCTGGTATGTTCATATGGAAAGTTTTGCATCACGCCTATACCTATATAGACTTGCTCCAAGTCTTCAACACGGTAAGCGAGCTGGTATGTTCATATGGAAAGTTTTGCATCCCGCATATACCTATAGACTTGCTCCAAGACTTCCATCACGGTAAGCGAGCTGGTATGTTCATATGGAAAGTTTTGCATCACGCATATACCTATATAGACTTGCTCCAAGACTTCATCAAGGTAAGCGAGCTGGTATGTTCATATGGAAAGTTTTGCATCACGCATATACCTATATAGACTTGCTCCAAGTCTTCATCAAGGTAAGCGAGCTGGTATGTTCATATGGAAAGTTTTGCATCACGCATATACCTATATAGACTTGCTCCAAGTCTTCATCAAGGTAAGCGAGCTGGTATGTTCATATGGAAAGTTTTGCATCACGCCTATACCTATATAGACTTGCTCCAAGTCTTCATCACGGTAAGCGAGCTGGTATGTTCATATGGAAAGTTTTCCATCCCGCATATACCTATAGACTTGCTCCAAGACTTCCATCACGGTAAGCGAGCTGGTATGTTCATATGGAAAGTTTTGCATCACGCCTATACCTATATAGACTTGCTCCAAGTCTTCATCACGGTAAGCGAGCTGGTATGTTCATATGGAAAGTTTTGCATCACGCCTATACCTATATAGACTTGCTCAAAGTCTTCATCAAGGTAAGCGAGCTGGTATGTTCATATGGAAAGTTTTGCATCACGCATATACCTATATAGACTTGCTCCAAGTCTTCATCACGGTAAGCGAGCTGGTATGTTCATATGGAAAGTTTTGCATCCCGCCTATACCTATATAGACTTGCTCCAAGTCTTCATCAAGGTAAGCGAGCTGGTATGTTCATATGGAAAGTTTTGCATCACGCCTATACCTATATAGACTTGCTCCAAGTCTTCATCACGGTAAGCGAGCTGGTATGTTCATATGGAAGTTTTGCATCCCGCCTATACCTATATAGACTTGCTCCAAGACTTCATCAAGGTAAGCGAGCTGGTATGTTCATATGGAAAGTTTTGCATCACGCCTATACCTATATAGACTTGCTCCAAGACTTCATCAAGGTAAGCGAGCTGGTATGTTCATATGGAAGTTTTGCATCCCGCCTATACCTATATAGACTTGCTCCAAGTCTTCATCACGGTAAGCGAGCTGGTATGTTCATATGGAAAGTTTTGCATCCCGCCTATACCTATATAGACTTGCTCCAAGACTTCATCAAGGTAAGCGAGCTGGTATGTTCATATGGAAAGTTTTGCATCACGCCTATACCTATAGACTTGCTCCAAGACTTCATCAAGGTAAGCGAGCTGGTATGTTCATATGGAAGTTTTGCATCCCGCCTATACCTATATAGACTTGCTCCAAGTCTTCATCACGGTAAGCGAGCTGGTATGTTCACATGGAAAGTTTTGCGCCCCGCCTATACCTATATAGACTTGCTCCAAGTCTCCAAGTCTTCATCAAGGTAAGCGAGCTGGCGTGTTCATATGGAAAGTTTTGCATCACGCCTATACCTATATAGACTTGCTCCAAGTCTTCATCAAGGTAAGCGAGCTGGTATGTTCATATGGAAAGTTTTGCATCACGTCTATACCTATATAGACTTGCTCCAAGTCTTCATCACGGTAAGCGAGCTGGTATGTTCATATGGAAAGTTTTGCATCTCGCATATACCTATATAGACTTGCTCCAAGTCTTCATCAAGGTAAGCGAGCTAGTATGTTCATATGGAAAGTTTTGCATCACGCCTATACCTATATAGACTTGCTCCAAGACTTCATCAAGGTAAGCGAGCTGGTATGTTCATATGGAAAGTTTTGCATCCCGTCTATACCTATATAGACTTGCTCCAAGACTTCCATCACGGTAAGCGAGCTGGTATGTTCATATGGAAAGTTTTACATCCCGCCAATACCTATATAGACTTCCTCCAAGACTTCATCAAGGTAAGCGAGCTGGTATGTTCATATGGAAGTTTTGCATCACGCCCATACCTATATAGACTTCCTCCAAGTCTTCATCAAGGTAAGCGAGCTGGTATGTTCATATGGAAAGTTTTGCATCACGCCTATACCTATATAGACTTGCTCCAAGTCTTCATCAAGGTAAGCGAGCTGGCGTGTTCATATGGAAAGTTTTGCATAACGCCTATACCTATATAGACTTGCTCCAAGACTTCATCAAGGTAAGCGAGCTGGTATGTCCATATGGAAAGTTTTGCATCACGCCTATACCTATATAGACTTGCTCCAAGTCTTCATCAAGGTAAGCGAGCTGGTATGTTCATATGGAAAGTTTTGCATCCCGCCTATACCTATATAGACTTGCTCCAAGTCTTCATCAAGGTAAGCGAGCTGGTATGTTCATATGGAAAGTTTTGCATCACGCCTATACCTATATAGACTTGCTCCAAGTCTTCATCAAGGTAAGCGAGCTGGTATGTTCATATGGAAAGTTTTGCATCACGTCTATACCTATATAGACTTGCTCCAAGACTTCATCACGGTAAGCGAGCTGGTATGTTCATATGGAAAGTTTTGCATCACGCCTATACCTATATAGACTTGCTCCAAGACTTCATCAAGGTAAGCGAGCTGGTATGTTCATATGGAAAGTTTTGCATCACGCCTATACCTATATAGACTTGCTCCAAGACTTCATCACGGTAAGCGAGCTGGTATGTTCATATGGAGAGTTTTGCACCCCGCCTATACCTATATAGACTTGCTCCAAGTCTTCATCAAGGTAAGCGAGCTGGCGTGTTCATATGGAAAGTTTTGCATCACGCCTATACCTATATAGACTTGCTCGAAGTCTTCATCAAGGTAAGCGAGCTGGTATGTTCATATGGAAAGTTTTGCATCACGCATATACCTATATAGACTTGCTCCAAGTCTTCATCAAGGTAAGCGAGCTGGTATGTTCATATGGAAAGTTTTGCATCACGCCTATACCTATATAGACTTGCTCCAAGTCTTCATCAAGGTAAGCGAGCTGGTATGTTCATATGGAAAGTTTTGCATCACGCCTATACCTATATAGACTTGCTCCAAGTCTTCATCACGGTAAGCGAGCTGGTATGTTCATATGGAAAGTTTTGCATCACGCCTATACCTATATAGACTTGCTCCAAGTCTTCATCAAGGTAAGCGAGCTGGCGTGTTCATATGGAAAGTTTTGCATCACGCCTATACCTATATAGACTTGCTCCAAGTCTTCATCAAGGTAAGCGAGCTGGTATGTTCATATGGAAAGTTTTGCATCACGCATATACCTATATAGACTTGCTCCAAGTCTTCATCAAGGTAAGCGAGCTGGTATGTTCATATGGAAAGTTTTGCATCACGCCTATACCTATATAGACTTGCTCCAAGTCTTCATCAAGGTAAGCGAGCTGGTATGTTCATATGGAAAGTTTTGCATCACGCCTATACCTATATAGACTTGCTCCAAGTCTTCATCACGGTAAGCGAGCTGGTATGTTCATATGGAAAGTTTTGCATCACGCCTATACCTATATAGACTTGCTCCAAGTCTTCATCAAGGTAAGCGAGCTGGTATGTTCATATGGAAAGTTTTGCACCCCGCCTATACCTATATAGACTTGCTCCAAGACTTCCATCACGGTAAGCGAGCTGGTGTGTTCATATGGAAAGTTTTACATCCCGCCTATACCTATATAGACTTGCTCCAAGTCTTCATCAAGGTAAGCGAGCTGGTATGTTCATATGGAAAGTTTTGCACCCCGCCTATACCTATATAGACTTGCTCCTTGAAGTCTAATAGTATAGAAGGTGTTTGTAGATGAAATACTCGAACGAAAATTTATATCCATTTTTTAGACCTAGGTCCTCTGGCAGGAACTGAACCTGCGGCCCTGCGATTCAGGTGCAGCGTTCCAACCAACTGAGCTGCAGAGTCCAGTTGCTGAGCATTAACCACAAGTTCGGTATATAAGATGAGAGTGATGCCAGTATATGGTGTATGGGTAAATATCAAGATTTTTCTCGGCATCTGATTTGAAGACTAGCCTACCCATGGTCTTGGCTCACACAGGCGGGATCTCGCCAAGCGGGTAAGCTCGCTTTTTCATATGAACATGATATAAATTTTTATAGTAAAATTACTAGGAGGCGAGATAATAGGGTAGGTGGGACGTCTCGGTAACCGGGATCATATGAATAGGCCCTAAGTAATTTTAAACCAAAACGTACTCTACATAAAAAAAGAAAATACAAACCTCGTGTTGTTTTTGTGTCAGCTGTCGTTGTTCTTCTAACTGTGATTGTTGGATTCCTAAAAAGGTTGAATTGTTATTACACCCATTTTCAAAATTGCACGACAAGTCGAAAATAGTGTCAACGTGTAAGTTTTATGTTAAGCCAAAACTTATGGAGAGAGTTCCAAATAAAATTATTGAACTGGGTAAAGTCTGGAATTTAAAGCCCTCGGCGGTGGTTAAAATGACCGAAAGGTATGGAAACATGATTGATGGAAACATGATTAATAGAAAACAGTTCACAATCAGGCACAATTTGGGCGACGAGATATGTGTTGATAATAAATTATGATAAACTTTATTTAACGTTTTCCCACGTTATTTCGATTTCTTCCAAACTACCACAAGTGTTTCTATAACTGTATAGAAACACAGGAAAAAATGTTTTCTATTTCTTTTATAATATAACTCAAGAAAAAGATTTTTAATTCGATTAATTCACAAATTCTCATTACAGAAGCATAACATTTATTTGCTTGTCAATTTCACTACAAAATAATCTAGTTCTAGTTGGTTGTCGAGCTAGTATTATTGAACATTTTTTCGATTATAGAGCGTACTAAAATTGTTTTGTGTACGTTTTTAAATTAAAAGGCGCGAGGCGGGAAATCTTCCGGGTTTCTATACATGCAGTTATAGAAACACGCTTCTCGACCAATCAATTTGTTGATCTACCTCATTAGGCACATTTGTAATAAAGCGAGGAGCTCTGTTGTGAAGCTTTTGCAGATGTATGGTTGGGTTTCACCAAATACATTCCAAACTTCACAACAGTAACCAGTGGCGGAAATTCACGTTTCCCGGTGGGGGGGGGGGGGGCAAAGCCTCCTAAAAATCCGACAAACCCCCCATTTACACTCTAAATAGGCTGTTTTTAGCCCTTTTTAGGGGGGGGGCGGTCGCCCACCACCCCACCGAAATTTCCGCCACTGACAGTAACTGAAATATGGTTGAATTGTAGCATTGTATACCGATATGAGTGTTTTTTGATCAACATATTCTTTTATGCGTTTGAGAGCAAATAATCTTGATGATAGTATCTGTGTATTACTTTTCCAACACAGATTTTCATCAACAGTCACGCCTAAAGTTTTGCATTGAAAAACTTGCTTTATTGGTTTGTTTTGAATATTAATTCTTAGTTGTTGATCGGAGACTTTTTCTGCATCTGTTTCGGTACCAATTAGTTGAAATTCAGCTTTTGCAACATTCAATATCGCTTTGTGTACGAGGTTGTTGCTTACAAACGAAGGTTATTACACTGGCCGTAACGCCCAGTGTTGAGATTCCCTAATTTTCTATGCGAAAATTCTTCGTTTTTTTCGTCAACGTGAAATCGACCTACGTTCATGAAGTGAACCCTGACCTGCAATGGATCGCGGGCTCAAGTCAAAATGGCCGCCAGGTAAGGAGCGGAAACTATGCAATAGGATTTTTTGTCTTGTTTGTTTATAACTATTGATATAGTGCTCTTTGAATTTTGAAACTTAGCGTACTCAAATGTTTCTGGTATATTACCTGCGTATTAGTTGAACCCTATAGCCTGTCTACGGACGTTTTAAAATCCTTAAACGTTTGTGACTTGGTGGTCTTCGGTTTGTTTACTATTGATGCAGTTTTGTTTGAATTTTTAAACCTAACATACTCGAATGTTTGTAGTACTGTATATTACCTGCGTATTAGTTGAACCCTATAGCCTGTCTACAGACGTTTTAAAATCCTTGAAAGTTTGTGCCTTGCCATTTTGCAACGGTTATCATAGGGTCGTATAGTTTTCACACACCAGCACGCATTATAAGGTGCGTGAACACGTGTGCAGGCAGTGTGAGTTATATTACAAGAGTACAAGAGTTCCTCATCAATGGCATAGAATAACATTGACGCAGTGGTATACTTAATTCCATGCTGAGTTTGATTTTAAGCTTGTTTTTTTGCTTTTTTTATTTACTGAAAATGTTTTTGACGTATTTCGAGCGGTATATTGCATATATTATTTTGTTTATATATGCATGTAGATTTTATTTTTTTTTAATTTTGTTAAATTGTAACTAAGGCAAGGCATAGTGAAATACTAAAAAAATCAAAATGAAAAATAGTTGAAACCTTTTTAGACCAATTCAACAACAATTAAAAAATAATATAAATATATTTAATTTTTAACTTTCTAATTACTTTTCGTTTTACTATTACTATTTACGAAAAGAGTTTGAAAAAATTGAGTTTTAAAAGTTTTTACACCATTCAGCAATTCTCTCAAATTTCAACAGTACCAATGAAATTAATTTAAAATTTTTCCGACCTCGACTCGACACCCTCGACTCGACCTCGACTTCTCGACCCTTCGACCCTTCGACTCCTCGACCGACCTCGACCTTCCACCGACCTTCGACCTCCGACGACCTCCCCCTCGACCCTCGACCAAAACCCAAACTCTCTCTTGCGAGGAACATTGCAATATTATCACGCAATATTGCAATTTTGATTTGGAGATTGCTCTTAGCAATTTTCAATCGAGCAATTTTCAAGCTATATAGTAGCCAATCAGAGGCTTTGTTTACACACCTGGTTGTGAATTGCAAGTTACAATTTTTCGCGTCGATTGCAAATTGCTCAGAGCAATCTCCAAATCAAAATTGCAATATTGCGTGACAACCAGACTGCAGAGTATGGCAGTTTTCGACGAGATCTCGGGTGTGCAAGACATAAATGTAGGTGTGCAAGTGTGCAAACCTGCTTAAACATTAGCCAAGTGTGCACTTAAGTTGGTGTTAATGTTTAAAACTGCCAATAATACGCAACAAATACAAGCTGTGTGGGCATAAATATAGTTGATCAAGTGTGCAAAGTCACTGGACAAAAAAATTATCGAGTGTGCCATACTCTGCAGTCTGGCGTGACAATATTGCAATGTTCCTCGCAAGAGAACATCCGGTTGGACTGTAAGTATGCTATTTCAACACTTCATATTCTGACGGACGGGTTTCCTCGCAGTTGTTATAGTCGTCAGCTTCGCTTGGACTACCATCCCGCAACCTTGGAAGTGTTATATATACAATAAAAGCACCGTACGGCACATACCTTCGGGATCAGTTTTACTATACGGTGAAACTCCGTAGGAAGGTTTTGTAATGTTGTATTCAATATATGGCGCATTGTCTTTCGATGAAGTGTTTCTAGTCAGTTTTCTTGACCTTGCTTTCGTCGATCGGGTCTTTTCACCCATTACCTAGACAAGCAAGCTGACTGCATTATCATCTGCATAGCAATTACCAAAACCGCGGATGCTTCCTCTCGCGTGAAAAAACATGTCATGTTTTCGTGGCAAAGCATTCAGGAAATACGGTAAAAATACTAAAAATATCCTTGTAGGGAGATATTAATCATTTCCCTCGCAAATGACCGCCAAATTCAATTCCTAAACTTGAAACTTGCGCTCCTATAGTGCTTTTCGTGCTTAGAGTTTAAGGTTTAAGGTTTGCAAAGCCAAAGGACAACCTTTTCTGAGTGAATATATGTTAAATAATCCTTATTTTATAATAATTTACCGCCACACTTTACAAATTTACTAATGTTGATGTCCTCTTTTCAGCTGTAGTGTTGGATTTTCATTTATTAGTCCAAATAATAATTTAGAAAAACGTGAAAAGGTCTTTCCGAATTACAAAATATATATAAAACGAATCGCACAATATAAACACGAGATCTCGCTATTGACTATACGCGAAATTATGCATCAGTCAATTATAGCTTTGCTCGTCCCCCCCCGGGCATTTACACTTATTTTTTCTCTAAGTGTACAATTCCCTGGGGCTGGGCAGAAAAAGCGCAACAATGCCCCACCCCGGGACAAAGAAATAATGGCAAATGCCCGGTCCCGGGGCACACCAACACATAGATTTCGTCAGAATATCATGAGGTAAAGTTTTACATTCTTAATTAAACGACGTTTTAAACCTTGTAAAGACGAGCAAGTTTTGCCTCACAAGTTCTATTTGTTTGTTTGTATGACACAAATACTTTCATCCATATTCATGGCAGCGCACATGTTCGTTGCAGCTGCTGCAGAAACTCCATTCATTTCTGGAAAGAAAGACAAATGCCCAGCCCCGGGGAAATTTTGCAAGTACTAATGCCCGGCCCCTGGGCTAAGAAAATTTGCAAATGCCTGGGGTTAACCCGGGGGGGGGGAAGATGGGCAACGCTAGAATTGACTGATGCATTACGTTATTGGCAAACACATTACTGAACGAGCCTATTGAGAATAGCACTGCCTCCCAAGTACTGATCTTCCCAATAAGTCACAAATCACAATCTCTTTTTGTAGAATTTATTGAATAAAAGTCCCGAATATAAAAATATACATACTTAATCAAAATATAACCGCACCCTGTCTCTTCCTTTGTTACAATAACAAAAATATGTAAACATACTATAATTACTTAATGTGATTGGCAGATAAATTAATCCCAAAGTTAATATTATGGACTGTTAATAAACGCACTTAACTCGCTCAGCCCCAACAAACCATCCTTAAATTTATCGTGCAAGTACCAGGGAAGAACACCCCCACTGGAAGGGCTCGCCCTTCATGCAAATGCTTTATTTGAAATTATAACAACCTAATTTCGATGCTTACCAATGCCGTATATAATGGATCAAGTCTGGTCGATCCACGATAAATCCATTCTGAACGGTTATCGATTTGAAACAACATCTAAAAAAACACAAATAGCAGGGATTATTCTAAGGTGCAGTGATAACCAATTTGTGCAGTGATAAATGAGATTATATGCAGTGATAAAATGCGACATGTGAAAATGTGTATATTTTTGCATGAAATAGAATATGCAGAATGCAGATTTGGGCTCTTTAGCGGTGATTTTGGCTCATTTGCCTGCATATAATTAGTGACATGCACGGGGTAAACTTTAAGTTGCAGAATCAGAGTACATGCACTCATGCAGGGCAGTCAGAACGTTTTCTAAAATGTCGCTAAATTTATATAAATTTTATCATTTTTCGCGCTTTTGTGCAGTGATAAAATTTCCTTAGAATAATCCCTGACAAATAGCCAAGTTCGCACATCAGCATGTCTTGTTTTTAATACACTGGACTAGCCAATAACTAACAGTGCATTTTTAAAGGAATTCTTCAGTGCTGGGGCTAAACGTGCAAAAGGGACCATGGTCGATGGCAACTCCTGATGCCACTTTCTTCGGTATAAGGCCACTATTTGTTGAATATTAGTTTCTCATCATCAGAGGCTCTCTTCAAAGTGCATGCGGGCGGGTTGGCCGTTACCATTGTCTCATTATTCCCCTATAGAACTTGTGATGTCCAGCACGACTCAATAAAATTACTTAAATTTTCGCTAAGTAAGCAAAACCATGCAGTATCAAATACAGATATAAAATTATAATTTTGACAAAATTGAGATAATGGCCATCGATGCGGCGGAGGATGAGAAACTAAAGGCCGGCCTCCACTTGCACGTACGTACGCACAATTGCACGCACGTATGTGTTTATACTTTCGTGAAATTTGATTGGTTAAAAACTTGACGGCCGCACAGAAAGTAGAATACGTTTCTACTGTCATACGTACAAAAAGTTAGCCGCGACGGTCAAGATTAGCGATCATTTTCGAGTCACAGAGCACTTGCACGTACGGCCAGCGCGGCCGATTTTGCGCATGCTCTGTGACTCGAAAATGATCGCTAATCTTGACCGTCGCGGCTAACTTTCTGTACGTATGACAGTATAGAAACGTATTCTACTTTCTGTGCGGCCGCCAAGTTTTTAACCAATCAAATTTCACGAAAGTATAAACACATACGTGCGTGCGATTGTGCGTACGTACGTGCAAGTGGAGCCCGGCCTTAATATTCAACAAATAGTGGCCTAACGACAGGACGTCTAATTAGTTCCTTGTAATTTGCATGAGAGCTTTCTCCACTCTCAATCGAGCAAACTCGATCTCATCAACACTCATCAAAATTTGAACGAGCTCAAAGCTGACGAGAGTCCATGAAAGTGGACGAGAGTTGGTGGTCAAACGCGAGCGAAAGTTGCAACGCTCATTGACTCTCATCAACTCTCATTCTCGTTGAATCAAATTCGATCAGAGTTAACGGTGTGTTCAATCAACCAGAAGACGTGCGCTGGGGGATCCGCGGACATGCCCCCCGGGCGGGGAAAGTTTGAAAAATCGAGGCTCGTAGAAGCCATTTTCTGCACTTTCCGGCGCCGAATTGAAGAACTTGGACAGCAAAAATGCTACACAAAGTTAGGTTTCATAATCGGTTTTGGTGGATTAAATTGCTTGGTTGCTCGGTTCGGCAAAGGAAAATATAAACTTTATACTTCTTTCTAACCTCTCTCCCACTTTGCTGCGCATACTTGTAATTACGAACGGACTTAATCAATTTTTAAAGGAGATCGCCCCTTCCTCTCCATGCAGAATGTTAGCCCCCTGCCTCGTAGTTTTTATGCCAGTGTATATCATTATTGCAGTACAAGTTATTTAACTGCAGCTAACATTTGCCACTCAACTGTTGTCAGATGATGAGCCAATGGCGGATTACCAAATAGAGTAGGTTGAAGCCAGGGGCCGGTTGTGTAAAAAAGTAGTTAAAGTTAACTATAGTTAGTGCGAAAGTTAACCAACCAGAATCGCGAATTTTACAGTTAACTACTATTTAACTACAAAACGGGTAGTTAAAATGTAGTTAAGACTTTTATACAACCGGCCCCCGTGATTTTCAGAGAACGCACTTTTTATTAGAATTGTTATTATTTTTTGTCCTTAATTGAGCAAAACGGCCCCAGAAAGCGGGAAATAGCATTTCCGAGACCTTAAATATCCAAATATTTCGGCGGAACATGGCCCGGACCTCGCTAAAAGATGTGTCACCGTTTACAGGCGTGAAAATATCATTCTCAAGGCCCCATAACTGGTAATCCGCCACTGTGATAAGGGTGGGGTCTGGACTATATACGGGTTAACACAGAAATGTTTCGTTCGCATTTTACCTGTTCATTAAATAAAACAAAATTATTGAATTGCTTACAACCTATAACACTAAATGCATCATCATTCGATGGAAAAATTCATTTAACTTTCGAGATATTGTCTGTAATTGTAAACAATTTGTCCATACACAAACAGTCTGACATAATTGAAACTTCGAATGCAGAGAATAGGGCGAGCATTCCTATATAATATCTAAAACGATTAGGCTCGCTCATTCAAAGTGTAAAAAGGAGAAATTGAAAGTGAAACGTAAGTTAAAGTAAGTTTTTGAAACAAACCTTCACAAGACTTCCGTCAACACTCGTCACTCTGGCTTTCAACCTTAAGACAAAAACGTCGTAAGCGGTGACAAAGACTATAGGCTTGCTGAGCATTATAAAGTTAACTCACGAATGGATGCAACCATAACACTATATATATCAGGGATTATTGTAAGAAAATTTTACAACTCCAGAAATTTAAGAAATCTCAAAACATTCTATATTGGGCACATTTACTGAAATAGTATCGTATGTTTACAGCATTGTAACCTGCGCTCTTATTAAAGTCTGGACAGGTCCAGCGCCAATGTGGTTAACGCTTGGTAACTGGACTCTGTAGCTCAGTGGTCAGAGCGCTGCACCGGAATCGCAGGGCCGCAGATTCAATTCCTGTCGGAGGACTTAGAGTTGCATTTTTCGCAACCGTTCCCGTTCAGGTCTAAAATATTGTATATAATATTTCACTCGAAATATCCATCCACCTAAACCTTCTATAACACAACATATATACCATCATTATCCTCAAGGACCGAGTCGTGCCTTTATATACATCTTGGGTGAGACCATGCACTGAACCTAGCTGTATTACAATCAGTTGTTATTTATCTTCTCATTTAATTAAGTAACCTAGTGGCTGAATTTCCACATCAGGTCTCCAAATTACTGGAAGGCAAGTCACCTCTGCAGCCAATTTTTCCAATTCCAATTTTGGTTATTTATTTTCATATGTGTTTCGGAAAATTGTCCTAGCTACAGCTGCCAAGGTTTATGATGTGCTATGTGAATTCCTTCAATTATCGTGTTGAATAAAACTATGTATATACAGTTTAATTTGATCTTTTGTTCAAATTGCAAATATAAACTAACAACTCCAGTAATTTCCATTTACAACTCCAGAAATATTTTTACAACTCCACGAAGTGGTAGCAAATCCAGCTTAGAATAATCCCTGATATATATATGCTGATGTTTCAAAAGCATTACATTCAGACATTGTTTTGGAGCAAATAAACATAGTCTCGGCAATAAAAGCCCTAGGTCAAACCAGATTTACACACTGTAAGTCTCTCTTAGTACACCGCCCATTATCAAATAACCGCCCCCTTTCTACAGAAGCGAGATTCAACTAAACATATATTCGTGTAAACACTTGTTAAATTATTAGTGTTGGAGCATAAGTATAATGGAGTGTTATAGAGCTATGAAAGTTGAAAAGTTTTGTCTTTTTTTAATTCTGCAAACTGCTGGATAGTGTTGTTTGAGAAGTGTAAACCGGTCATATGTAAGAATAACGAATCGCTTATTAGCGAACTTTAGATTTGACGAGGGCTACGAGAACGACTACGACTACGAGATTTTTCCGTTAAATATCTGCTAATACAAACTTGTTATCATCCTCTCTTTGGCACAGCACATCTTTATAACAACAGTTGAGCCAAAGCGAGCACAACTTTGAGTTTGTATTAGCAGATATTTAACGGAAAAATCTCGTAGTCGTAATCGTTCTCGTAGCCGTCGTCAAATCTAAAATTCCCTATTGCATAGATGCCACCTACACTGGCATCACACGTTCGACTTATGTTAGTTATGTAAGAATAAAAACGCTCCTCTCGAATAATCTATAATAAACACCTCCTCATAAAGTACGAGAATTTAATAAACGTCCAGGGGTCGGTTGTATCAACGCCGGATAGCACTATCCACCGGATAGCGAATCTTCCAACCTTCCTAAAATTGTCCGTTGATTTGCATAATCTAGATAAAACCTTCGCATTTATAAGTTAAAGTTTCTTTTTATTAATTGTGGGGTCTACATTCGTAGTTTTATAGCTTTTGGAGCATTTTTACAACAGTCGAAAAATTCGCTATCCGGTGGATAGTGCTATCCGACCTTGATACAACCGCCCCCAGGAGTATTTACGGTAATGTATAGTATACTAAGTTCAAATCAGTGGCGTAACGTTATATCAGGGGGGGCCCCGGTTCAAAAGTTTTGAAGGGCCCCCCTAGCACGAGTGCCGAAGGCACAAGCTCGCGCCGAAGGCACGAGCATTCTAGGGGTCCAGAGTATGCCCCCTCCGGAAAATTTTAAATCTAGAATCTCTGAAATGCCATTTCCTGGACTTTGGGGGAAGATTTTACAGAATTCTGACGGTCAGAAAACGACATTTTAATATATCAAGAAAGAATATATATTTTGTTGTTGCGTTCATGCATTTTTCGTTTCTCAGAGTCTTCCCTGTCAATTTGTTTTTGCTCTACAGTCTGACCTTGGCTGCCCGGGGGACCCTATTTGGATTGGGGGGCCCTGGGTTCTCCCGGTCTGAACCCATGATAGTAGTTACGCCACTGGTTCAAATATGAAAAGTGGCTACAAGCATGTAGAGACATTGAACTAAAATAGGAAATTAAGATTCTAATTACCATTGACCCTTCCATTCAGTCCGAATCCATTGTCCAACTCTTACATGCAACATAGGTCGCTGAAAACAAGAAGAAGAAACGATAAGCCCTAACGTAGTTGGCTTAAATGCGACGTAAAACGAATACTCAGTTGCGTGGTTAAGCAGTCAACAAATCCCGGCAAGACCATCCTTCAGGGTCTGAAAATATTGAGTATAAAATGCCCCCCTAACACCCACAGTTCGGTATAAATATCGATTTCTGAAATTAGAATTAAGCACTCAAACCTGTATTCCATTTAAGAATTTTTTCATGGTTTAGCTTTATTTAATTTCAAGTTTAATTTCTCATGCTTTTAAATTCCCGCGCTTTTTTAGCATGCTCAATCGAGTTATTGAGCACGATTTTCAGCCAATCAAAAACGTTCTTATATTAGATATATATTATAATAAAAGCTCCTCTATTTTCCTTTCCAATTATGGTGTTTATTAAATACGAGCGACTGCTCGATGAATGTTTTATTTCAGGTGCATGCATGATGAAGTTGGGAAATCAAATATTTGAGATAAAATAAACAATCGATATTTTAAATAACCTTATTCCAAAATGAAAACGAAAAAAAACGATTTTGAAATCGCTAATCATAACCAAATGCAAAGCTAGGATAAGGTACGACTTTTCATGCCATTCACAATTTACTTACTAGCTTATCTAGAATGCATTACGGTTCTTCTTTAAGCTTGAATAAAAATCTTAATCTCTGTTAACGTTAGTACGCTTAAATGTTAAATGTTAAAGGATGACGATAAAGACTCTGCTTAATTCCTGCGTATTTAAACGTGGGACAATATGTCCAAATGGTCCTGACTGTACAAATCAGTGACGCTCCATTATATTGGAAAATCACGAAAATTTAAATATCTTAATGTAGAGAAACGTTGTTCTTCTTAAATAAAAAAGAAAAATATATAATGAGCGGGCTCTTTTTTATGGGCGGGCGGGGACGATCACCAAATATTTTTTTAAGTGGCCTTATTTTATAATAATTGACCACCAAACTTTGCTAATTTACTAATTTTGATGTCCTCTTTTCAGCTGTAGCGTTGGATTTTCATTTCTTTGCCTAAATAGTAATTTAGAGAAACCGTGAAAAGGTCTATACAAAGCTACACGTACCGAAGGATAATCTTCCAAGTACTCTTGAATAAAATCACGTGAATCTTCAATCACATCCTCCCAAACATTTTCACCTAAATAAAATATTGGCTGTCAGATTTGTAAAAACTCGTACAGTTACATCAAAATCAAATATACTTATTATTAATTGATTTTAGGAATATTTAAATTTCTGAGAATTAAGGATATTTTAAAAACTAAAGAGAAGTATTTTTCACTCAACGCGCCGTTAATTCGGATGATATAAAACATTACACCCGTTTTCAAAATTACGCGACCCGCCCTAAAACAATTTGAGTTTAAAATGTCAGTTTTAACTTTTATGTCAAGTGAACTAAAAATAGCAAACGTAAACAAAAGACATTTTAATTAAACCATATTTAATACCTGAAGGAGTATATTGAACCGAAATAAAGCTCATGTAGATATACAATTAAACGAAGAGAAATATTAAAGCATCACACCAGAAATCTATCCCACGCACACCCACGCAATCACAAGATTTATGTTCCTTAGACATAAGTGCATGCATTTATATCATATTTCTATAATCTGTAGCTTTGTGTATAGTTTCTGTCAAAGATTGAAGCTGACTATATATACCAGCCTATACCCGTTTATACTTTGAACTCCCCCAAATGTATTTTAAAAAATCTCGCAAAGTCTGCACACAAATTTGGTACTTTGCGTTATTCTTCGTGTGGTGAAGACAAAGCCATTGATTGGCAACATCCTAAAACTGAGATATGATATTGCTATAAGTTATATATGCATGGTTAATCTCTTCAATTTGCATTCCATGAATTTTAGCACGGTTCATTAAAATAATATTGAGTTTACACAAGCATATATAAGGTCAGTAATATACATTGATTTGCACATTCTGAAAAGATAACAATAAAATACTTAGAAACTACTTCATTGTCATGGAAATGAAAAGTAGAATATCACAAATTGTGTACAATTTAATGTACAACGGTCAATGACAACAAAGCAAGAACAGACACTAAGAAGTTTGTCTAATTGTCGATGGTAAAAAGTCGAGGGTCAAAAATCTTACTACAAATATTTTAAGCTAATTCTGCATTATTCGATCATATTCGATGGCCAATGCATAAAAACCGCCTTCACATTGACCAGGCTTTCATGGCTTACAAAACAGGAAGTCTTTCAATATACCGTGCAGGTATAGCCGGTGATGACAGAAATATATATATTTTTTATCTTTGGTTGAAGTTGTCATTGGTTCGTCTACAATAATATAGAGGGAGTAATGGGGGGGGGAGGGTACTAATCCTGAAGCATGAAAAATAATATTCAATAATCCTGAAGCACGAAAAATAAAAGAAGGAAGTGCCGAAGCAAGAGGGAAAAATTCTTTGTATAGTCTATAACCTGCAGCCATCCTATCTAAAAGTCTTTTACGTCTCACAATACGGCCGCTTCTCGTATTCTTTACGGTTTTCATGATCTTACGTTATCTAATTCTGTCAAATTTTGTTGAAAACGGAAAACGAATATTGAATAAACCAAAGACACGATGCACGCCATTTATGGAAGGATCGAAACACGTTTAATAACAAGCTCACGAAAAGAAGAACGAGTTATAAAATTATCTCGATACGAACCACGAAAATACCCCATTACCCCCCTCAATATATATATGGCCAAACATGCCTTGCTGAGAACTAAAACGCCAACAAAGTCCACATGTGAGTTACTACATCAGGGGGAAATTGGCCTCTGCTTATATATGACATGCCCAGATTGGGTCGAGATTAAGGTCAAGATTCGTTTTATTTCGAAATCAATTATTTTAGCTGAGAAATAGCGGGCGTTTATATCTAAAACGCTCCTATATTATAGATTTATAGACACTAGCCGAAACAATAGCTTATAAAATCAGGAAGTGTCTAATCGTGTTTTAAACTTTTAATAATAAATTGAATTGCAACGCAGTCAATTTTATGATTTTTTATTTTATTTGAAAACTAATGTGAATAGAACAAGAACATAGAACTGACAAGGATTGGACAACAACATAGACTGAACTGCTTCACTGGAAATAACATTTAACCCACGTGAACCAAGCAGACGGTGCTGACCTGATCTAGTGATAAATACAAAGTGGAAGACATATACACACGACCATTGAATAAGGGATTCTTTTTCTGAACATGCGCTGCGATAAGATGATAATATGTATTGGAGAAGTCCTTAGAGTACAACAACTGGCCAGTATCGCTTTTTGATTTTCCTGTTATCCTCGTGTCCACGTGCTTTAAAACGAGGTTGTATGGGGAGTAGAGGTGTGCAAATCCGATCCGATCGGATTTCGTTCGGATTCGGAGGGTAAATAAATATTCGGATCGGATTAGAAAACTTGTCCCATCAGTCGGATCGGACTAGGAAAACTGTATGGCAGTCGGATCCAATCGGATTTCGATTGACGAACATGCATTTCTGTGAAGCGTTTCACTACAAAAATAGATTCAAAACACTTTTATTCCTTCATCTTGCATAGCTTTTAGTAGAGTAGTTTTTATCCACAATTTTTTTAAATATTGTAAATAGTATATAATTTTAGTATAATTGATTGTAAATTCTACGCAATTCAGCCTTCTGGCTGCAATGTAGTTATTATTAAAACATCTATCTAGTTCCTATTTCAATGCAAAGCATTTTTCAATGCGAGTATGCGACCCCTAGTATACGCGAACATATTATTATGCTCGCGCGAGAAATAGATTTATAAAAGTTTCGTTAAGAAAATTAAGTAAAAGGAAACCGTATATATTTTTTCGATTCGGATTTTTTCAGATCGGTATGTTGTTTTAGTGTCGGATCGAATTGGACTCGGATTCAAATTGGATTCGGATTTTAATCATCAATCAATTGTCGGATTCGAACTGTCCAATTCGATCCGATGCACACCTCTAATGGCACACCTCTTCTGTACGTATCAATTGCTGCAGAAATAGCTTAAAATAACAGGGAGTATAATTACGATTTGTAGCAATATTTTTGTGATTTTTTTACCCTCGACCTTTTACCCTCACCCTCGACATTTTACCCTCACCCTCGACCTTTTACCCTCACCCTCGACCTTTTACCCTCACCCTCGACCTTTTACCATTACCCTCGACCTTTTACCCTCGACCTTTTACTCTCGCCCTTTTACCCTCGCCCTTTCACCCTCATCCTCGACCTTTTACCCTCATCCTCGACCTTTTACCATTACCCTCGACCTTTTACCCTCACCCTCGACCTTTTACCATTACCCTCGACCTTTTACCATTACCCTCGACCTTTTACCCTCACCCTCGACCTTTTACCCTCACCCTCGACCTTTTACCCTCACCCTCGACCTTTTACCATTACCCTCGACCTTTTACCCTCACCCTCGACCTTTTACCATTACCCTCGACCTTTTACCATTACCCTCGACCTTTTACCATTACCCTCGACCTTTTACCATTACCCTCGACCTTTTACCCTCACCCTCGACCTTTTACCATTATGCGACCCCTAGTATACGCGAACATATTATTATGCTCGCGCGAGAAATAGATTTGGTAAAAGGAAACCGTATATATTTTTTCGATTCGGATTTTTTCAGATCGGTATGTTGTTTTAGTGTCGGATCGAATTGGACTCGGATTCAAATTGGATTCGGATTTTAATCATCAATCAATTGTCGGATTCGAACTGTCCAATTCGATCCGATGCACACCTCTAATGCACAGTACAGCCAGGTATACAATTTTAGAATAAAAACATTAAAATATTGATGTATTAAAACTCTCAACACGTCAATCTGATTTTGAGGACCACATTTCCATGAGAAACTAGTTAGTGCCAATAAATGCAGGTTTTGATATCCAACATCCAGAACATAACTAAACCCAAAATAGGTTTACATAACCTGCTTGATCAACCGAATTGAATCGGATATTTTTTGAAAAAATGAAAGTTTTAGATCGTGTAAAATTTAAAGGAAAAACAATAACTACATTTAGTGAAACTAGTTCACAAAACTTCACAAAGTTTTCAAACAGTGATACATCAGGGGCGGTTGTATAAAACTCTTAACTACTTTTTAACTACCCATTTCGCAGTTAAATTGTAGTTAACTCCAAAATCCCCGATTGTGATTGGTTAACTTTCACACTAACTATAGTTAACTTTAACTACTTTTTTATACAACCAGGCCCAGATCTTTATATATATATATATATATGATCAAGAATGTCCCACCCCACCCTAGGGTATAAATAATGAACGGTCCCTTATGTCGACCAAACACGTAAGCATATAATCTGGCATATATGAAATCTACAGTTGCCTATATATATTTCCATAGTCGCAGCGACTTAACGCTCCTTAGAACGACTTAACGCTCCTTAGAGCGACTTAACGCTCCTTAGAGCGACTTAACGCCCCTTAGAGCGACTTAACGCACCTTAGAGCGACTTAACGCTCCTTAGAGCGACTTAACGCCCCTTAGAGCGACTTAACGCCCCTTAGAGCGACTTAACGCCCCTTAGAGCGACTTAACGCCCCATAGAGCGACTTAACGCTCCTTAGAGCGACTAAACGCTCCTGAGAGTGACTTAACGCTCCTGAGAGTGACTTAACGCTCCCTAGAGCGACTTAACGCTCCTTAGAGCGTCTTAACGCCCCTTAGAGCGTCTTAATTTTTAAAATAAGAATACGGAATTGAAAAACGAAATACGGAACTCTGGCCGAATAAAGTATTTGATAGTAATTGGATTGCCATCATAAACTCCTGCAGTATGTTAATCGTATGATGTAAATTCCTTACTCAAGAATAGGGTGCTGCCTCGCTAACGCTCGGCAGCAATAAAATTTTTGAACATTCAGTTTATAATTTACTAATTAGAAATATATTAACAATTCAAAAATATTGGTACGATAATTGTGCGGCCTCCGCCATTTGGGTGGCAAATTCAAACCACTGATTCAAACCAGAGATGAAATTCAACATGACTGACATTGCTACGTAAACCAACTTTCCTCAATAACTCGATTTCTAGACATGCTAAAACGACAAACTATACACCAAAATACTCCTCGTTATTGTTTATAACTCTCAGTATTTCGCAAGATATAAGTGAAAACGGCATAGATGACTGCACCAGCCGAATTGCATGGGTTTGTATTTTCCATTGATTTATAGCTACTAAAAATATTCTCTTTCAGTTGATAAGTAACCTAATACGAGAACCGCCAAATGTAAATAGATTGAAATAATATGTGCCATATTTCGGTTTTGTCACAAAACTATCATCAGACGTATAAAGCATATACAGAGGTATCCACACGGTATTATACTTATAGATGTTAATTACAGAACTATATGGCAGAAAATCTATTTAAAGAGGTAAAGTTCCCGAGAGGCCAGTGTTTAAGGAAGGCACCAAGATCTGAATGTAAAACGCCTCTTTAAATAACATATTCCAATTACGGTCTGCAGCAATAATAGAAGTGTTTCTCCCGAACTGTTTAGTGAACAAATTGAGGGTTGCTTCGCGTGTGCCTAAAAGATATAAACAAAATCTCGACGTTTCGAGCTAAAGCCCTTCGTCAGGAGAAATTAGTAGACAGAGGAACTTCAGCTCGAAACGTCGAGATTTTGTTTATATCTTTTAGGCACACGCGAAGCAACCCTCAATTTGTTCTATATGTCCGTGGCCGACGCTGAATTAAAGTCTACGATATCCTTGTTTAGTGAACAATTGTTCTCCAGGGATATCGTTCAGCGTGACTATACTATACCAACATTCTCACTTCTATTGGAAGTTTAACGTGAGCCGCGCCCCTTGGTGGGGCAGTCAGTTTGAACGGCTAGTTGGCGTGATGAAACAAGCACTCTATAAATCGATCGGTCAAGGAAACCTACGTTGGAAAGAGTTAGAAGAAGTTCTACTGGATGTTGAAACCACAGTCAACAATCGAACTATCGTATGTGGAGGACGATGTCCAGATGCAAATATAAACTCCAAATTCAATGTTGTTTAGGCAGCCAAACCAAATCCCAGAGGAAGAAGCCACCGGAGTTGAAAATATCGACCTTCGCAAGGTACTTGAGAAGATATAAAGATGCCATTTGGTCCAGATGGACGAACGAATACCTCAAGTCATTACGCGAAAGACACAAGCTAAAGCACAAGACAAAGCAGAGGTCGGCGAAGCGAGGAGACGTAGTTATAATTAAAGGCGACGAACGCAACAGAGGAAAGTGGAGGATTGGGATAATCGACTCATTCATTGTCGGTATAGAGACGGAGTGATCAGAGGAGCGCGTTTGAGAGCTGGAAAGTCGTATATCGAACGTGCAATACAGCATTTATTCCCAATGGAATTATCGTGCGATAGGAAACCAACTGAAGATATTGGAACAAACGTGAGTCAGCAAAATTACTCTGGAAGACCATCAAGAGCCGCAGCTATTGAAGCTCGTGAACGTATAGCGAACATTGCTCAAAACGAACTAGACGAATTGGACTAGATAGAACAATGATGAACTAAAGATAAATTTACATTGCGTTATCGGGTAACCGTATTGGTTAATTAACAATTATTCGCCGAAGGTGAGGTGAATATCGGTGAATAAAAACCAAGACGAAGTCGAGGTTTTTATTCGCCAATATTAACCGAGCCTGAGGCGAATAATTGTTTTAGTAAAATTACATAGGTGATTATTTGGAAAAAAATAAAAAATGCACATTTCAAAAATATTTTAATTGAATATTTACGATAAAAGCGGCTTAATAATCACCTATGTAATTTTACTAATTGTTTATGATCAACTCGTAATTTATTAGTTTTATATTTGTCTCGTTGCGAGTCAAATAGGGGGAGAGTGAAGTAAATTACGTAATACAGGGGAACATACCCCCTGGAACGGTTGCCCCGGTAACATAATTCCGGGGACAAAAAGCTCGCGAACAGGTTGTTATTGACATTATCGAGAAGCGTTGCGTGAACTGAAAAGCTATATTGACTATTTATATTTTGTAATTTGTTTTTTGTATATTAAATATTTGTGATTGTGTGTTGCGAAGACCCGTTTCCAACAGAATTGATAAATATATTCTTCCGCGTAGCGTAGTTATATTCTTCCGCGTCACTTTTCTTCCCTATAGGTTTTAAGCCACGGCCAAACGAAGATGAGAGTTGATGAGAGTTAATGAGAGTGGCAACTCTCGCTCGCGTTTGGCCAACTCTCATCAACTCTCATGCACTCTCATCAATTTTGAGCTGGGTCAAATTTTGACGAGAGTTGATGCAAGTTGACCAGATTTGGAAAATATTTTACTTTTGGTAAAATTTAGTCAATTTTGGAAATATTTTAGTAATGAATATTTTTTAGTAAAATTTTGGTACACTTTTAAAGATTTTAATGATTCACTAATTTTGATAAAATTTCGTTTTTGAATGTTCTCTTATGTAATAGAGATGCTAACAACCTGCAGCGAACGATGAATGAAACTCTCTGGCCTGGATAACCCGCTAATTTCAAACATGGATAGGAAATTAGCTGGGTTTTCAGGCTATAGTAACTTTGTCGGAGCCATGACGTCACTACGAAAAGTGCATCGTGCCTGCATAAACTGATACTTATTCATAATTTTAAAGTATTGTTACAATGTTACCATGGGTTTCTTATCAAACCGGGGGAGGGGGGAATTTGGCAAATTTCTCGATTTAGTAAAATTTAACAAAAGGTTTAGTAATGACCGCTTGAAAAATCAGGTCACACTGTCGAGTTGATGAGAGTTTTCTCTCGTTTGCAGAGTTTGGGTTTTGTCGAGGGTCGAGAGTCAGAGGTCGAGGGTCGAGGGTGGAATGTCGAGGTCGAGGGTCGAATGTCGAGGTCGAGGGTCGAAAGTCGAGCTCGAGGGTCGAAAGTTGAGGTCGAAAAATTGATTTCATTGGTACTGTTGAATTTGAGTAAAATGCTGAATGGTGTAAAAACTTTTAAAAACTATACTTTTGTCAATTTACAGAACTTCTTTTCGTAAAATTAACACGAAATATTGATTAGTAAGTTAAATTAATGATACTAAATTTAGATTATATAATTGTTGTTAAATTGACAAGGCCGTGATCATAACTAAAGATAGTTATGAAAATAGTTATGAAAATTGTTCAAAAATAGTTATGATCGCGGCCTTATCATCAATTTAACTTACTAATCAATATTTCGTGTTAATATTTACGAAAAGTCCTGTAAATTGACAAAAGTACAATTTTTAAAAGCTTTTACACCATTCAGCATTCTACTCAAATTAAACAGTACCAATGAAATCAATTTTTCGACCTCGACTTTCGACCCTCGACTTCGACTTACGACCCTCGATCTCGACATTCCACCCTCGACCTCGACCTTCCACCCTCGACCTCTGACCCTCGACAAAAACCCAAACTCTCGTTTGCATAACCGAACGCGACATCCAGTCATGCAACTCTTGTTCTCGTTTGACCGGGACAAGATTGTTGATGAAACTCTCATGCAAACTCTCGCTTGCCAACTCTCATCCGTGTTTGGCCGGGAATTTACACCTTACCTTTGTGATGAACTTTATGAAGTTTCTTTGTGGATAAATATTGAGCAAAGCCATCATCAAAGAATACTAACAATCGACTTTTGTTTCCTGGACAAGCCATCTCAGCAACAATACCAGCGTACCAGATATTTAAATTCCCATAAAGAGCTGTAACATTGATAGGATGTAAGTTATATATTGAAATATCTCAAGTACGGGTCGTTTTCACTATCATGTGACAAAATTCTAAAATCTAAACTACTAAAGCTACAAAGCTGATTGTCTCACATGTTTCCTAGATTGTTATTACGAGTGTTGAGTCGATGCAATTATTTCTCCTTGAGTTATACGGAGTTTAATACATTATTGCTGACGTCAGCGTTTTTGTTACATGATACATGATACATTATACCGATTACATCAAGCATCTCGCTTACCTATGTTATGTACTTAGCCTACATTATTTATTTTTACAACAATTGTGATATTACTTTCCTAATCTGTATATCCAAACCCACCCAGTCAACTTTCCCTGTGGGAGGAAACCGGAGTGCCCGGAGAAACCCACGACTTTCGGCAGAGCACTTACTCTTTTTACATGAGTGTGATGAGTAAAGTCCTCAGTGAGAATCGAACTCAAGACTCAGAGGTCAAAGGCGCTTGCTCTGACGACTGCGCCACCGAAGCCCCGTTTTCAAAGGCTTTTAAAACTGTGTTATATACACAAATCTTGGTTAAGATTAAGAAATGATCATACTAGTCAAATTTTAAAAAAGATCTAAACAGTTGGGTTAGAATTCGCCTTTATTTGAACACTTGCTTTTTGGTCGCCATTTCAGTGTAAAAATTCGCGCGTAATTATGTACATATTCTAGAGTCCAAAGGGCATATATCTTTGCTATATATCTTATTATTGCAACCCCAGATCGATAGCCCAACCCCAGGCGGTTTTAAGGGGTTGGGCTATCGATCTGGGCTTGTAATAAAAAAATTCTCTTTTCTCCAAGAACACTTATAAAAGCCTGTTCATATGATCCCAGTTATCAAGATGTACGTCCTGCTTATATACCGCAGAGCCAGCCTCTTAGTGATTTTCCGTCAATGGCTAATGAGGCCATGCGGGCTGCGTTGCTTTCTAAGATTTCAACCACGCAATTACTGAGGCCATACAGGATGGATTTTTTTTTCATATACTGACTGTTTAATGGTATGATTTATTGCCTTATTCTATTCCTTCACGGCTATCTCGAACTCACTACAGTAGTACAGTCGAACCTCTATTAACGGGCACCTCTCTCAAGCGGACACATATCTCAGGTCCCAATCATTTCTTTAATAAAATACTACTTTGTAAAATGTTGTTACTGATTTTACATATCTTGCTTGGTTCTTGAAATATTTTGACTGAAAGCAATGAGCTGTCCACCATCTTGGATTATTGAGGATATGCATGTTACGTCACAAGTGGGGTCACGCTAGTTTTTTATCGTGACAGCCAGTGATCAATATGAGCCCGAAACTCGAGTTTTGGTTGCTATTTCAAATTTAGAATTGAATAAAAACGTTTTAAACAACTTTTGATTGTTACTCAGTAACTTAAAAGTAATTTTATAAGGCTAACCCCACTCCTGACGTCATTAAAACGATAGTTAATGAGGTTAAGAATTAATTCAAGATGGCGGACAGCTCATTGCTTTCAGTCAAAATATTTCAAGAGTTAAGCTTGTTACGAAAAATTTGTAACAAGATTTTTTAGATAATTTTAGACGTTCTTTCAAATGAGACAATAAAAATTTTTGTTGCCAATGTCCTTTAAGCGGACAGACAACAGCTAGTCTAAAACAATTTTCATAACAATCAACAGTACATATAAGAAAATAACATATTTTCTATATCAAACTTTTCTTTCTTAAACTTGTCTTTCAATCAGTTGCAAAAAACTCTCCTTGAAACTAAAACTCGCGGGGAAGTTCCACGAAGTTCCTATTGTATTTTTCAGGTAGATTCAAACTATTATATTTGACACTAATTAGATCGAATTTATCATATTGTTCTCAAATCTGGGCTCCTCAGTCAACTATTGGTCAGCTGATACAGGTGGAAGGTACACAAAGACGAGCAACGAAATATATGTGTAAAACATTAAATCTTTCCTACAAAGAACGTTTAATATATTTAAAGCTATTACCGATGAATTATTGGTTAGAATATTTAGATTTGGTTTTTTACTTTAAATCTAAACTAGGTCTAATTTTAATTAATCTAGATCACTATCTTCATGCAACATTGTAACACTCGTACTCGTTTAGGGAAATCTGGTCTAGCTTTATATTCTCAGCATTGTAAAACATCACTTTATCGAGATTCGTATTTCAATAGAATAGTTCACCTCTGGAATACGTTGCCTAGCACTATTCAGACTAATGACAAACTATCAAGCTTTAAGAAACAACTTAAAGCATTTTATGTCGAAAGACTAAATCAAGTATTTGATGGCGATAATGTTCGAACGTTCAAACTTGTATGTCCCAAATGTCGACGTGTAAATGTAATGTCAGTTTGTACTTGTTAATATATAGTATATATATGTATATATAGCCTATATGTATTTTAATTGTATTGTATTGTAAACCAGGTGTACTATCTAGTATGGGACTTCGCGTCCTTTTATAGTTACACCCACCTTAGGGTAAATCTTTTAAATAATAAGAAAAAAAAAGAACAAAAAAAAGACCCGCTCTATACACTGGCACCACACGTTCGAGATTTTGAATTGTAAACTGTTTTTATACTCAAATTACACACACAAATTTGCCTCCAGCTGTGTTTTCTGTAGACCCCTTTCTATTCCTTTCCTTCCGGTCTCGAAGATTATTGAGATGAATTGTGTTTGACAGCAGAAAGCTTAAACCTAAATTAATATATATTTTGAAGCGAATTTTCTAACAGAAGCGAATTTTCTAACAGCATGATGCATATATCTAAACTATAAAATCTATTTCCATAAATCCTCTCTGAATTGTTTGCAATTACATACTCTAAAGTTTAAAAAGACGCTCGAAACAGATGACGTAGAAGCTGCACACAAAACACAACAGCTAGGAACATTAGCCTATAGGGATTTCAACATTTTCTGGGGGAGCAAAAATGCTCCGCACTCTCCCTGAGAATAACGAAAAACTGCAGAAACTTACCTGCAACTCTGCTTCCTACACTCAGATCACACATTGCAGCTGGTTCTTCGGGACATATGTGGTTTAGCGATAACACACCTTTCGGACCTTTATCATATTTCACGTTGTACTTCACCTGAGAAAATATCCAGTGTTCATTGAGTGAAAATCTCAAAGCATTTATAGACCAGGCAGAGAATGGGGGAATGGCCAAAAGGGAAATTTATTAGAATAAGTAATTTGAGTCAATGCGAGGATGGCTGATATTTAGCCATGTTTTCACGGTCTCGTTTTGGCCATGAATAAAACGAAATTTAAGTCAAAGGAAATGATTTGCACACTTGAGCATGCTTTCACATTTCGTCAAAAAACTTGATTTTCTCAATATTGTTTGTACTAATACATATATAGGCAACTCGGCCTCGTTGACTATCCGCTCGAAAAGAGCTCTTCCTTGTTGAGTAATTCTTAATGCATCAGTCAAATTCAAAAGTCCCATCCCCCGGGCCACCGTGGGGCATTTGACACTTTGACTCCTCCCTGGGGTGGGGGATTTGAAAGCTAATGTTAGCCCGGGGGTAGGGCATTAGACAATTTTATATTTTGAACCTTAAAACCATTGGGCCAAATAGAAAGACTTTGGCTATGTGGTGCCAGTGTAGGTATCGTCTATACCACGAGCTTCGAGTCTTTAGGATCAATCTACCTGAACTACGAAGAACTACGACGTTTCGAGCGGAGGCCCTTTGTCTGGAAGGTCAGAATGGGAGCATCTCAATGACCGAGACCATGAGAGTGATCAGCTGGAGCGGACGAAGGGCCTCCGCTCGAAGCGTCGTAGTTCTCGTTGAAGTTTTCAGGTAGATTGATCCTAAAGACCCAAAGCTCAAAGAGTTTGGCTGCAATGTTCCACATTATTTTGCTCCTAAGTCCTAACAAAGCATATGCAAAAACATATGGACACAATGCCAATTTGATATAGGTTTTTCACATACAGTACATGTGTACAAAATTACTAGTATTTGCTATGTAGTTATTTTGCCTTGTACCAACATTAAAATGTTTATATTTTGTAATAATATCCTCTTTCAAAAGTGGAATAAGGTTCCCCGGGATGGGGTGGCCCCACCATGCGCATTTTTAGTTGTTTGTAATCCCCACTGTGGGGCATTAGCACTATTTTTACAAAATTTGTCAAATTCCCGGGGGTTGGCCCGGGGGGGATGGGCACGCTTGGATTTGACTGATGCATAAATGGTCTAGTGGTAGAATAAAACTGGAAGCACTCTTTGTATTCGGCTTGTGCAAGTGACGTCACAACTCGAAATTGTGTTGCTTCCGGTTTTTTGGGGGGGCAAATTCCACCATTTTCATTGGATAAATTCAAACTAATTAAAATCAAATTCAACATGGCTGACAATTTTTGACATCAATACGTACGCAAACTTTCCTGAATAACTCGAGTTCTAGACATGCTAAAGCAACAAACTATACACCAAAATACTCACCGTTGGTCAGGGATTCTAGAGAGGTATATATTATCTTATAACTCTCGGTATTTCGCAAGATATAAACGAAAACGGCACTTCGTGAAATCCACGATTTGCCTTCTAAAATTGCCGGTTACATAGCATGACTTAAAATTTGCAAAAACTAAAACATACAACGGTTATTGTAGAAAAGACTGTTGCTTTTTTACTAGTTTAGATGATATAGAATATCAGAAACTTACTGTAAAATATTTTGATCGGCCTTGAGGCCAGTTTTTTTATCGATCATGCATACTTTGTAATTGTATGCAAAATAAAATTTTATCGCGCTACCAATATAAAAATATCCATGGAACCTTTCAGAAACTCTAAAAAGGAACTTTTCTTCTTTGTTTAGGTAAATCCTGCTAGCGTTGACATGCACTCCGCCCTTTTTCAGCCAAAAGGCATGCTCACTCCTGAAATGGTCTCGCGGGAAAGTCTCGCGACATAAACACGCGTGTGGCTTCATGCGATCTTAGGCGAGTTTCTATGGAGGTAGCGTTCCAATCCTATTTAGCTCAATGGACTGAAGTGCGTGCAGTCACGCGAGAATATTACGTCATGTATGTTAAATATTCCCTATGTTGGGTGACATTATCGTGGACTTCATCGAAGTGCCGTTTTCGCTTATATCTTGCGAAAAACTGAGAGTTATAGCTAAGACAAGCTATATATGGTTAGAATCCTTGAACAACAAGGAGTATTTTGGTGTATAGTTTGTTGTTTTAACATGTCTAGAACTAGAGTTATTTAGGAAATTTAGCGTGCGATTAATGTCAGCCATGTTGAATTTCATTTTAATTATCTTGAATTTGTCCAATGGAAAGAAATGGTGGAATTTACCACCCAAAGTGGTGGAAACCAAACGTATTACGACGTGTCACGTCACTTGCACGAGTCGAATAGGAATCTGGCCCAATCCCGGAAAATATTTAACCTACGGTATATGACGAACATTTAGGTAACTGGTATTATCATGTTAATAATAGACCTTATGCACAATGACGTTTCCTCGCCGTACGTGACTACTACCACCAGAATGCTTTGCGAGTATCTTAAGGTACGTTCACACACAGCGATTTGTCGGGCCGATTTTAGGTTTATCTGAAAGTTAATGACGAATATTTTCAGTTGATGATGTCGCCAGATGACGTTTGCCACGTATTTTTCAAACATCATTAACGTGCATCTGAAATCGGCCCGACAAATCGCTGTGTGTGAACGTACCTTTAATAGAAAAAGATAGCAACTACTCGCGAAGCACTCTGGTGGTAGTAATCACGTACCCCAAGGAAACACATTTTGTATAAGGTCCAATAATACCTGTCCAATCTTGTCAGCCATAGTTTTAATGATCTCACCTAAAATACATATTAAAATGTGTTATGTAATAACATATAATAGTATAAATTTTGCATTGCAAAGGAGTTTTCGAGCGATCTGATTGGCATATGAGCATTAATCTGACGACATATTTACATACAGATCGGTCGCTTGTATTTTATCTATTGCTTAAAACTTAGTATATAATATAACTAGGGATCCAAGGATTGTGCAAAGTTTCAAAGAGCCATAAGTTTTGAGGAAAACGAAAGTTAATATGGAAGCACTGAAGTACTCTGCGGCGAAGACATAATTTACACCATAATTTACAAGTAAATGCAAGTAATGTTTCAGGAAAATCTCTCCTTGATCCTACAGATAAAGAATATTTCACAATTCGCCGTGGGAAGTGTATGCGTATTTATTGCTGACGTAAATAGATGACTCATGCATGGAATTAGCTAGCAGTATTTGTGCCAAGATTGTCAAGTTCTCATGACATTTGTTTTTCGAAGGTCTATTATTACCATTTGCGTTCAACCTTGAAGTTTGACGATTTTAACGCGTTTGTTTACTTTCAAACATGAACGTTTGCTAACAAAACGTACACCTCTTGAAATATTAGATTTTGCGATTTTTTGGCGAAGTATGAATATGTTTTTGATCCTTACTTTATGATCCTTATATCTTTCATTCTATCTTGCAAAATAACTTAAATTTTGCGAGCGTAACATTCGAAAATATGGAAAATTGCTTAAAACGTGGCAAACACGCGAACAAACATGCTTGTATTTTGCACAAACGTGGACATTTCTCACGCCAAACGTGGAACTTTCATTAGCCGAATTCATATTAGGGACGGGAAACTCGTCTTAGACGGGAAACTCGTCTTAGACGGGAAACTCGTCTGTGAAAACCCGTCTGAATATGAATTTAGGGACGGATTTAAGACGAGTTTCCCGTCTAGATAGGATTCCCGTCTAACTTTCCCGTCCGTTTGGACCGGGAAAGTTGGACGGGAAAGTTAGACGGGAAACTCGTCTGACCCCGGATTCATATTAGACGAGTTTCCCGTCTAAGACGAGTTTCCCGTCTAACCCCTAATATGAATTCGGCTATTGTCAAAAGTGACACGGGGCGTGACTCCGTATTCTGTGACCAAACGTTCACATTTGAAAAGTAAACAAACGCATTAAATCGTCAAGCTTCAAGGTTAATTATACCCATCAATTCAAGGTATACTGTAAAGTTTAAATTAACACGACTATTGGGACTGCAGGCTTTGCAGAACGTTTATATGATCCCGTTTTATACCATAGAGGTTATAATATAAATCGGATACTATAGTCTACACTGTTTTGATAGACTACAGATCGAATACATGCAGTATACTATATATATATATATCCAGCCATCGACTTGCACAAGTTTATTGACATTGGCATTGCCCCTATAGTTCATAAGGCTATAGTTGTATTTGAAATAATATAGCCTTTAAACTGCTACCACATTTACCTTCCTCGCATTTGAGATACAGTCTTGTCATAATCATAAGAGATATTTTGTCATAATCATAATTCTCGAAAGCAAATCTCAAATAATAATGCTCTTGGAAGCGAAAATAAGTGAATTTCTACAATCCTTCCCGTTGATTATCCAGTACTGAAGGCAAGTTGGTAAGTCAGTTATAATGACTGATTTCTCTCCGGTTCATCGACATACTTATAGTTATACTATATATTGATAATTTGATATGATAATGTTCTTGTCGCTAGACTCGCTACACGGCACGCGTACGAATCTCGCAGTCACCTCGCGGCCACGCACTTGATAGCGCACGTGCATTTGTGATTGCACAAAATCGTGTGTTCCGGGGGAAAGTTCGCCAATTTAATGTCAATTCAACGTCTTCAGCAAATGTTTCAAGTTCAATATAAAGACTCTAATTCAGCATAGTTTGTGTAAAGTCGCCATAAGATCAAAAGAATATTTAAAGAAAAATGTGAAGCCCTGTCTTGAAGCACTAAATCACTAAATGTTAATGAAATTTAAAAAGAAACATAAATTGTATGCACCCCCCGGAAAGTTTACACTATGACTGAATGTCTGACTGACTGACTGATGTGAATTTTCGCCACTCATCACAATACTGCAAAGTTTCAAAGAAACTTTGCACTAAAAACGGCGGCTTAAAAACTTTGTTTGTGATATGTCGTCGAATATCTATTATTGATTCTAGGATTCGATATATGTTTTGCTTTACTGTTTCTTGGCATGCAATCAGCAGTTGAACGATGTACAGTACAAATTAATTATTCCGAGCATTACTTTCTGAGTTTTAAATCTTTAAGTTTCTAAATTTCTCGGCGTTTTTAGTACCTAAATATTCACCGATCACTTCGCTTTCGTTATTGAGCGAGCTGCATGCATTATCGTGTCACAAAATATTAGAAAAATATATAAATGCTGCGATGATTTCACAGCTATTTTTGCACTGCATGTAAAGTGATAACTTAGTAAAGTGTAATTAAGCTATAACTAGCTACCAAACATTTGACAGACCAAGCACGGGTCCTATATTAGTAACATTTTACAATGTCGAACAGTAGTATTGTTTAAAATCTCAATATCTTGGCAGGGTACCTGCAGCCCTGATGGCATGACCTCCTCCCACCCTGCGGACAACTTTTAAAACTTGATCGACTGGTCTCAGAGTAGCTTGAAGCGCGACATCGATTAACGAAGTGCAAAGTGATTAGAGCCGTTCGTCAGCCGTCTTTCTGACTTTGGGGGGATAGCGTATTTGTCCGAATCACCAGTAACTAATATTGTGCGTATTGTAGTACTGAATTTCATCTAATACTAACATTTAAATAATAAAATTCGCCAAGATAAAAAATACAAAATTACTTGTATAAAATATCTATTACAACATTGGGGTTTTCGTACTGCATATTTAAAACCTTTCAAGTGCCGCGGGCGGCACCCCGACTTGGTCAGTATTGCATAGGTAATCCCTTTCTGAAAACAATAAAATCAAACATCTTTACTTTTTGGAAGATCTGCTACAGTAGATATTTTATATTGAAACGCCTTGCTGACATTTTGACGACTTATGTAGCACCACAATCATTAATACGCTAAAATTCTAGTATAAAACAGACGTTTTCGACTGAATATCATAGAAGTATACTGCTCTCCTCACTTAAACTTAGCTTTTTTGTATATCCAAAATGCATCGTACGACCAATATACAGTGTAGAATTGACTTTTTTTAGATAGATGTGACAATTTTCTAAGCATCTGTAACTAGATTTTTTTTCATACCTGGAAACCAAATATCACTGGACCTCTTGCCAAGCACTCGTGTACCAATTTTGAAATCAGAAGGACTGTGAGGTCGAGCTCTGAAAGTGTTAGCACAGCTTAATGTAAAAGAATATACTATCAATATACTATTTCACTTTCCACACAACTCTTTCAGGCTACAATTTAAGATTGAAACCTATATCTTCACTTGTATGTCTGTTAAAGAAGCGAACTTTAATAATTGAACCTCCTAACCCATACACCCCACGCGCGGGAGGAATTCTGTTCAATAGAGACCTTTAGATTCAGGTTTACCGCAAACCTGTAACCGCCGTTTGACGTTAGCGGTTTGCCGTTTGCGGTTCGAACATTTTTCGACTTAGATTTGAAGTTCTTAGATGAACATTTTTCGACTTAGATTTGAAGTTCTTAGATGAACATTTTTCGACTTAGATTTGAAGTCGACTCAGATGATGTTCTTCGAAGGATCTAAACGAGAGGTGAAATGCGCTTTATAAGTCTTAAAGTCTACCGAAGAATCAAGTGTTGATCGCCGCCATGTTGGATTTCGCTCCTCCAAGCGTATCATGTTCGAGTCAAAATAAAATGCGAAGAATCAACTATTTCGACTTCAAATTCGTCTTTCCTGCTAGAATGATAAGTACTGTGTATGCGCATGGTGTGGATACGTGAAACATGATATAAAAAAAACCAAATAAACCCTGAGGGAAATTACAAACGTGTAGACCCACCTCTCGACGTTCAAAACTCGCGTTGAAAACCTCAAACGTGGCGTCGGGATAGGGTCACGTGACCCGTAGACGTTAGCGGTTCGGCGTAAACCTCGATCTAAAGGTCTCTAATATTAAAGGATTACCGAATGGTTTTCCGTGCAGGATTCGTGATCCTAACACGCGGGATGTTGCGAGACTTTCTGAAAGCGTAAAAAATACGAGTCGATAGGCGAGTATTTTTTAGCTTTCAGAAAGTCGAGCAATATCCTAAGTGCTAAGATCACACAATCCTGCACGGAAAACTATTGGGTAATTATTTTATAAAATAACGACAAAGAAACAGCAGCATTTCCCGACATTTTAAAAACCCCGCGAAGCGCCTAAAATTGTCCGTGCATGATTGTCTCATCCTGCACGGGTATTGACCAATCACAGCTCGCGTATAGTAAACATGTTATTTTATAATGTTTGTCCCTGGATTCTCCTAATTTGAGCAGCTATACTTGTGTAAGCAAAATCGTACGCAGCAAACACGTATTCGCAGAACCAACCTTGAAATTATTCCCTCGTCCTGCAGTTCCGGAATTTCTAACTTCCTATCCAGTTCCTTCAACAAATTGTCATTACTTGAAACTTCTTGCAAGCATTTTCCTTCGTTACGGACATCTTCCACTTCGTATGTTTGAAAATCTTCAGGTAAACTTGACTGACTAAGATCTGTGAACGGCGAGGATGCTGTTTCTGTTGAGATGTCGCTTTCGGCAGATACTGCTGGCACAATTGGCGATGACCTATGGTAAGAAAAAATATACCACATAAACATAGTATTAACGGCCCGCGTATTTCGTTAGACTTAAGAATAAAATAGTTTGTTATAAGCTGATGTCACTCATGAACAGATAGTTATAGTGAACTTTATTCAAACACGGAAGCCTGCCATCAGAAGATGCATGGTCTTCCCTAGCGCCGTGCACATTTGAATTATTTACAATATTTACTATTATTATTATCTTTATCTTTATTAGGGTCAGATAAATTATATTTACAAAGACTTTAATGATATAATAATAGTTAAATATACCTATATTAAACCTAATAAGAACCCTAAACGGGCGAGGTACAAACGGGACTCGAAGAACCATGCAAGGTACCTGCCCAAACTTAATATAAACCAATTAAAGCAACCTAACTATTAAACTATTTCAAAAGATTAAGCCCTATGGCAGGGACAGTCGCGAACCAAAGACCACGTACAAGCCATGTCAACGTCATAAATAGAGCTAACTATATTAGAGTATCTGCGCTTGAGTAAATTTCTAAAAGTACTAGGATTAGAGAAACTATCAACGGAGATATCTTTGCAGACAGCGTTCCATGCAGAATGTATTTACAATAATAGAATATAATTAAAACTTAATTACGTAACAAATTACAAACTAGTCACAGATTATATTTGAAGATTTTCAGCGAATTTGATTCCCTATTCGCGATGGGTAATGAGTTCCATAACACTGCTTCATTATATGCTATACTGCTTTTTAAAAAGTTAGTATTTGGCATAGGAATAGCAAAATTGTAGTCATGACCCTGTGTATGTCATGACCATGAAGTATGTTAGCTCGAGCATGAAGTATGTAAGAATTGGTGCACTCAATTGTCGATGAGCTTCGTTGCGATACAAGTCAGCCCTCGAAACAACCAGTTAAGGCACCACCCTTACCAGCAGGTTTGATCACAATGTTCCCCCGAGCACAAAGTCACTTGAGAGCACTAAATTCGACATTGTCGAATGAATAGTCCTAGGTACCCATATTAGTATTCTGGTGGAGACCAGGAAATTTGTTAGGATTAGTAGTCTCCAAAACGTCTTTGTGGTGGACGAAGGATTGGTTGTGAATATGTACACGTACTTGAAGGCGTAATCTTCTAAAATAGGATTTGGTATCTGCTTTGATTGAAAAAAAGTCAAAGGACCCAGGGTTTGGAACAAATTTCAGACCTTTCGAGAGAACTCTCAGAATCGAATAATGTGTTTATCGGAGCAGTTCTTTTTAAAATTTAAAATTAAAGATTGATTACTATACGTTAATCAACTTTTATAGTACTTTTTATCCAAATCAATTGCCGTTCCACTAACATAACATAACATAGAAAAGGACATTGAAGTTCTGAATACGAATGTATCACGCATATCAAAGGTAGAGTTTTTTGGACGCCTTACTAATTGCAACGAAAAGACAAATAAATATATAACCTTACTACTATTTTCATGTTCTGGCTAGGGCACAGTTTTTCATAAAACATAGGCGCCCAAAAATTCAGGTTTTAGTCTTTTCTGAAAGCTTTTCTTTGATATCAGTTCACTTGATAAAGCTTGAAAGCACGCGCGTGGAAATCCTTCATGCTCGCGAGATGCTCGCGCGCGTGGACACACACACGCGGTTGGCAAGTTTTTCAACTAAAATTCATTTACAACTTTTACAAATGTAAAAATGTTCACAAATTACAAACAAAAACTCTACAAAAACTGCATCACTTTAAACACTAGTAGTTTTACTACATTCCCACAAAGTTTTAACCTCTAAATGTAATTTCGGGTTTTTGACAAAAATTTGTCAAAACTATGCTGGGGTCACCTACAGGGCATACGTCATAGCTTTTAAAAGGCGCTAATAGGCTACTCTGCATAACGTTTCCTGCCAAGAAAACAGGGACAGGGGGGGAGATTCACGCGCGTGTTTTCAAGCTTTATTAAGAGAACTGATGCCAACGAAAATCTTTTAGAAAAGATTTTAGAAAACCTGAATTTGTGGGCCTCCTATGAATAAAATAGCTGATAACGACAAAAACAATGTTTACATTTCAAAACTATTAATCAAGTATTCTTAAGATACGTATCTCTCTAGTCTATTTATTATGACTTATAGGCAAATTCGCGGACATACCCTATTGAAGCGACTTCTCCCGACGTAGATTTTGGGCCCAACTCAGGTCGAGCTACCATTGAAGAACCTACAGGAAATATAAAGTGCTTACAATCAAACTTTTATACCAGGTGACATTTTTGTGGTATTCCTATAAGCGTCCCTGTACGAATAACCTGGTTTTTAGACATACTTAATTTCATGAAATTTTTATCACTACAAATTTCATAAGCAATAGTGGATCTCCCATATCGGAGGCGGAGACTACTGGTACCCCGCCCCGGTATGACACGCTTTAGACCGACTGAAAATACAATCATGCCTGCCCGGTACTAAAAGCAATCAATGACAAGAATTTTTCAACCGAATCAGGCATTTTACATAATAGAAAATGAATAGTCAACAACTGATATAGAAAAGAGTCAATCAAAATTCTTAAAGTTTCTACAACTGATCTATCACTGCACAAATTGGTTATCACTGCACGCTAAAATTATGTATGCTGTTAGGCAGAGGGAAATAATGTTCGTCATACCAGAAATAAGCAACAGTGTAATTACCTACGCCAGAGACCGGTTGTATAAAAGAGTAGTTAAAGTTAACTGCAGGGTGTATAAAAAAAAAGGAGACCTTTAGAAATTATCGTATTGACTTTTAATTAACTTCTCCGTGCATAAGATTAGATTCAATTGTTTTTACGCACCCATGGGTTCAGTATAGTACTCAGGCATTCAAATTATAACAATAAGGTGAATTTCTAAAGTCTCCTTTCTCTTATACACCCTGTATAGCTAGTGGAAGGTTAACCAATCAGAAACGCGCATTTAAGAGTTAACTACAGGGTGTCTCAAAAAACCGCTACCCTTAGAAATTAGAGGCTATAGAAAAAGCCTCGATTTTGTACACTTGGGAATTTAAAATTGCTTATTTGCTTCTAATTGCATGCAAATATGCCAGACGAAGCGAAATTTCTAAAGCCTCTAATTTCTAAGGGTAGCGGTTTTTTTAGACATCCTGTATACTATTTAACTACAAAACTGGTTGTTAAAAGGTAGTTTAAGGCTCTTTTCCACTCGTCGCAAAAACCAACTCGCAAGCTCGCTGCGAGTACTTTCATCCAATCACAATGCTCGACAGTTTATTTTAATTACATGCAAGAACTCGCAGCGAGTTGGTTTTGCGATGAGTGGAAAAGAGCCTTAAGGCCGGCCTCCACTTGCACGTACGTACGCACAATTGCACGCACGTATGTGTTTATACTTTCGTGAAATTTGACTGGTTAAAAACTTGACGGCCGCACAGAAAGTAGAATACAGTTCTACTGTCATACGTACAAAAAGTTAGCCGCGACGGTCAAGATTGGCGATCATTTTCGAGTCACAGAGCATGCGCAAAATCGGCCGCGCTGGCCGTACGTGCAAGTGCTCTGTGACTCGAAAATGCAAAATATAATGTTCTCTGATGTGATTCAACAATGCAATCTTGGGAGCTTTAAAAAGCCTTTGCCTGCTAGAGAAACGTAAACAAGGCAAGGGGTCAAAATTTGGCTTAGTATGCTGGTGGAGGTATGCGTGGGCCTTCGGTGGCGCAATCGTCAGAGCACGCGCCTTTCACCACTGATATCGTGGGTTCGAGTCCCGTTGGGGACGACTTATGATAGCTATGTGAAAAGAGTTAGTCAACGCTCTGCCGAAAGTCGTGGGTTTTCTCCCTTCCACCGTAGCTGTGCTCCGTGATGGCGAGCAAAAGGTGGCTGCCATATGCGCGCCTAGAAAGCCTTCGACTTGGTCACGTTGAGCTGTGTCCTTCGCAATTCAGCTTAGCTCTCAGCTGCAAGTAAGGATAATAAGCACATCCCCTTACTTAAAAAAAAAATCTCGGAGTGTCCTCTAGTTCGTAGACGACGTGCAAGATACGGTGATAACCAAGTGTTTTGCTAGCTTTTCTAGGACATGTATATTCAAATTTCCAGGATCTACAGCACCTATAAATCATTAGTGGCACTGGGATAAAGTTTTCATGTTGATCGTTTCGTATTTTGTTCTCTATACACGGATCTTTATACGAAATGTCCGTTAAAAAGATGTTGTTTTTACTTGAACAAAGTCAGTTTGTAACCAGAATCAATGGTGTTCGTTCAGTGGCGGACACTAGGGGGATTTCTGAAAGCCTTTGAATGGTAGCGAATAATTGTGCAACAAAGCTGCATGTAACAATTATTTTACAACCATGGGAGCATTGGTAGGCTATATTTTATAGGCGAATACTACTCAAAGCCCCACTTATTTTGATCAGTGTAGATATGACCCGAGAACTTGGATGCTGTTGTGGTGTCCCCGCTATTCGTTGTTAATATTTGACGTATATATTTTGCTGTTTATGGGTTGTTGATGTCACGTTTGTATGTTTGTGTTTGGCGAAGTTAAATAAATAGATAAATTAAGCAAATTTGCATTAAATTTCAGACAGAAAAATTTACAAAACTGAGATTTACAGCAACAAAATGGTGGTAATATTGTGGCAACCTCAATCCCCCCCCACCCTACCCCTCGATATCAAAGTCCGCAATATCCGTTGTTTGAAATAGCGTCCAACAAAGTGAGAAATTAAATTACTCAGGAGTAGCGAGTCCCGTGAGTTTCCAAAGAGTAGTTTTTCAGAAAATCGAAAATCGAAAATCGGAAAATCGAAATTGCACTCACTCGAAAGCATGCTTTTACCTCCACAAATATATATACTACCAAATTACCAAAATACCAAGCATCCGTGTAACACAAGTAAAGCAGTTGTAGTCAATTTTTGTATCGGTGTAAAATTCACTCGAAAACATATTAAGAAAGTAACCGAACCTTCAGAAAACGCCAAAACATCGTTGCTTTGTTCAACCGTCGGGGACTGTTCAAGAATCAAAGGACGACGTCCCGCGTTGCTCTGTAGTACTACGTCCTGTTGCGATGCTCTTTGTTCCGTTTTCTCAGAAACTTCAATAGATGCCAATGCATCTCCTTCTGGGATCAATGGATCCGTCCTTTGCTCAACCACATGCTTCGTCTCTTCCTCATCGTCAATAACAATAGGCGTGTCTTTGCCACTGCCGATTTGAACACCTGGGTCGTTATTCCTATGTAACAAGTTTAGAAAACCAAATAACTTATTTATTTCTCTAAATAAACAATTACTAGTTTAGTTTATTGTGTTTACCACTCTGAGGTGGACGGAAAGCCTTAACAGGTTTTGCAACCCAATTGACAAAGGTTCCGAGGGTTAGTTAGTGAAGGGTTAGTGTTTAGCGAGGGAGGAAAACCGGAGTACCCGGCGAAAAACCCTCGAAGCACAGGAGAGAACCAACCAATCCAGTGCATATTTTAAGCATTTCTAAGTGGGGGGCCAATTGTGAAAAAGGGCCCTTAATCTGAGTGCTGAAGGCGCGAGCCCTGTAGGGGATCCGGGGGAGTTTTTTCCCGGAAAAAATTTGAAATCTGGAGCTCTGAAATTGCCAAGCCAATAGTATTTCAATGTTTTAACTAAAACTTTAAAAATGTCTAACTATATAAGCCATAAAACAATATTTCGTTAAACACAGACAAATCATTTACTCTGTAAACGACCCAATGTATAAAGGGCCCAGGGAGTGGGGGTTAAAATATGCCTTGAACCAATCTCAACTTACATGAGTTTATCAAGCGCACTGACGTTACCCAACCTGAGTAAATCCCTGCCCTCGACCTGCTGTATAGCTGGCTTAACTCAGAGGTAAGGGACAGCGCGCTAACCGCATCTGCCACCTGTGCTTCCCAGATGAGAAAGGAGATTTTCGTGATACCCAGATTTATCAAGGTCAAGGTATAAGTGTTATCAGGCAAAGTCCAAGGGCCGATTTGGCGATGTCATGGGACTGCCCGCAGACTAACACGTACCGAGATCTTGATAATTTCGGATGTTACAAAAATCGAATTTAATAATTATTTTTTTATACATTGCATTTTCGTTTATACTCTTCCGATAAACAACGATTTAAAATCTGTCGTACGAAACAACGCAAAAATTGGATAAAACCATATACTTAAGTTTCAATAAAATCTCGAAAGGTGTTTGTTCGAACAAAATTTTTTCAAAAATCACAGTTCAGCTGTTCTGGGTTGTGTTTTTTTAAAGCTATCGCATGCTACATCGCGGGTTCAACCTACAGATAAGGAGGAGTATAATGACAATGCAATATATAATAATACAATTATTAAAATCAGTTTCGCAGTGACATCCGAAATTATAAGGTTCGGTAAAATGCAACTTTAGGCCCTCTGGCAGGAATCGAACATGCGGTCCTGCGATTAAGGCATAGGCAGATTTTCAGATTTTGCTCTGGGGGGGTGCCAAAAATTTAGGGGGAGAGGTGAGCGACAGGGTGCATAGCGCCGCCGAGCAAGCTGCAGCAGGGGTCTGGGGGCATAGTTGCCAATGGGGGTAAGGGGGCAAAGCCCCGAGAAAATTTTGAGATTTTTGTACTTATTTAGTTCAAAATCCTTGTTTTTAGTCTTACTTAGTTCAAAATCTTTATTTCAATCACACTACTGTCATTTATCCCAATGAGCACTTAAATTTTTTGGGGGGGTGCATATTTCTCTAGGTGGGGTGGGAAAACATTTTGGGGTGCGCCCCGCACCCCCCCCCCCCCCAGAAAATCCGCCTATGGATTAAGGTACAGCGCTCTCAACCAACTGAGCTACAGAGTCCAGTTGCTGAGCATTAACCGCAAATTCGTGTGTATATAGTGGAGTGATGCCAGTAGAAGGTATGGGTAAATCTAATATGTAATGTAATGTCATACTATATGTAATGCCATGCTAACAGTAGATACATGTGATGTTATTTATGGTCACTGTTGGTGATTCGTAGTAAAGTTTTGTGGAGTTCATTTGAATCATTTTTGAACGGCAACAAAGATTTCAGTTCTATTTCCAGATCAATGACATCCCATCATCCGCCTGCTCTTTAAATGCACGGGCAGAAACATACGCATTTAAACGGAAAGAAATTTTCTTCCAGAAATTTATCCCACAAATTGGTATTACTGTAGAACCAGAGCTTGTTATACCTTAGTTTCTTACACAAAACAATTTCCAGTACCTGGCTATTTCACTTGACGTTTTCTGATTAGGTGAATTTTCACTAGTAGAAAATCGTTGAACTATTTCATCAAGCGATGACAAACCACTAACATCATTGCTTTTTCTAAATTGGGAGAAATAGAACAAATGTATTAACCAGTATAGATCAAGACTCGTAACAATCAGACCTAAAAATATCAGGGATTTGAAAACCATTAAACCTAAGGAAAGATACGATTAAATCTATACCTTTCAACAAAGATAAACGAAATTTGGGTGCTATTTGTGTTCGCTAAACGGCAGCTATACTTAATTAAACTAAATGGGAAACCACTTCGTCTTTCCCACGTATAGTCTATATTTGTTCAATATCAGAATGCGATATCGTCGGCTCATCTCTAAAACAAAACTGAACATACATATATACGTATGTTTTTTTCTGCATCTCACTCGATTGAAATTAAGATAGAAGGTTTAGGTGGATGGATATTTCGAGTGGAATAATATATACAATAGGGAACTTAAGAATGTAGGACGGCAACGCGACGACGACGGCTATTAATACAATGAGTCGATGAAAAGTCCCACGGGAGTTTTAGACGTGGTTCTCGCTCTGTTTACAACGTCAAATCACAGATTTTCACGCCTTGTACACAACGCCTGCAATTCAAGCCACAACAAGTGCTAATTTCAAATTGATTCAGTAGAACTCTTCTCAACCATAAAGCCCATATTTTCAACTTCTTAAAATGTATTAAATTCATATGATTGATAATACACGACAAGTTTTCTTTACTATCATTTATTTGAAGGAGATTGTTGTGGCCGTCGTCGTCGCGTTGCCGTCCTACATGCTTAAGTTCTCTAATATTTTAGACCTGAACGGGAACGTCTAAGTCCTCCGACAGGAATTGAAGCTGCGGCCCTGCGATTCCGGTGCAGCGCTCTGACCACTGAGCTACAGAGTCCAGTTGCCAAGCGTTAACCGCAAGTTCATGTATATGTAATTCCTGTCGCAGGGGCGTAAATGTGGGGGGGGGTGGTACACCCCAGAGATCATGATCCAGTCGGTCTCAAGATATTCATCGTTAAATTGGACGCATTATGCCACGTAATGCTATGCGAGACTGGCTAAATAGTTTCAGAGATCGACGTCAATCGTTGCATTAATTAAAATATAAAGTTTGCCGAATATCCTGTTTCAATCTTTGTTGTAAAGCGTTCTTCTAGAATGTCATATCACTCATATTGTATGTGGCGTGGGTATGTTTAATATTTACAGAAGCACTGAAGCACTGTAAATGCTAAAACAAACTACTTTGAAATAGAACCTTAAAATTGCCAGTTGCCTGTTGCCATAACAGCTATAATCTACATATTAAATACCTAATGGCAAACTTATTGTACAGGAAGCTAAACTTATTCTTATCCGGAAAAACTACATGGTTTTTGCGATATAATTCGATATAATTTTACTGATTTCCACCTACAAATTGGAATAAAATATTTGTTCAGAACGCAGGAAATCGTGTCTACGAGGTCCTAGATTTCAAAATTTCCCAGAGGAGGATTCCCCCGAACCCCCCTGCGAATGGGTGTCCTACTGCATCAGTCGTCCCATTCTGCGTAACTTACGCAAGTTGAATTGTGCGGCTACTCATGCGCAAGTTATTGCATTCTATTGTATTATAATAATAGGTAATAGATAATTAATCAAAACTAACAAAGCGCGGACGCTTGATAAAGATATGACCATATTGATTAAATTTATGAAAGATAAACTGTCTTGATCAGCTTCCACTCAAAATTGTCATTATGATACTAGCGACACCACTCAAGTCTGTGAATCCTGTCCCTAATAATTTTAGCACTGACAGCACTGTGTACGTAATTTCTAAAAACTAAAGACGGTATGACATGAACTCTCATGCACAGAATTCGATTTAGAATTCGGGGGGGGGGGGGGGGAGGGTTAGAGGTCGGCCTGAATTTATGAGTTGATCTCATTCCGAAACTTCACTCCCCAGCCGAAATCGATATGTACGCAACTGTCCTGTCGGAGGACTCAGAGTTGCATTTTTCGCACACGTTCCCGTTCAGGTCTAAAATATTGTATATATTATTCCACTCGAAATATCCATCCACCTAAACCTTCTATACATACGTATGTATGCATATACATAAATTTTATTTCAACACGCTAGCCCCAACAACAAAATGTTGATTTCCATATGGGGCGTGCTATAGAATATTTAAAGAATACAAAATCAAAGATATAAATGAAAATAAATACAAAATAGAAACAGAACATGTAAATATAACTATATTACAGATTATCAAATTGAATGATCATGCCATAATAAGCCTTTCAGGAATGTGACAGGACCTCGGAATCGTATAAGCCTTTTAAATGAATATAAGGTATTGGCATCATTAGGTAAATTATTCCAAATAAAGGCACCATTATATTTAAAACTTCTCTGCATGCCTAACATTTTCGGGTATATATGTATATATATGTATTATGTTTATTTGCCAAGGGAAACAGTTAATATATTTTGTCATCCTGAGACCAGCCACCTTAAAGTCTAAAAGTTTAACAGCTTCAATGGTTTAGGAGATAGAGCTATGTGGGCAGTGCCGTTTCTGGGTGTGGTCATTTTCAGATGTTTTGCCCTGGATTCGGGTTATGGCACATATGCCATGTTGTCCGTCATGGTCATTTTACCCTAAAACAGTTGAGATTATCTGTCCTAAATGAAATGCACACAAACTCATATACAGGTCCTAGACTCTCTACACATTCACAAATATCAAAATAGCAACGTTATCTAGTCATGTTTATCTAATGTATATGAATGTTTAAAAAAATTCAAAAAGTTAATTAAGCTTATAAGCTTAATAGTTTTTGGCACTTGTTGCTACCGCACTTGTTCTGAAAGTCAAACAAGTCAATCTAGGTTTTGAATAAGTGAAAGTAGTGAATAGAACAATTAGTTAAAGTTTGGGGTGGGTCTAAGCTTTTAAATGGCAGCTGAGGTTGAGATTTTCTTGCTAAACGTTGGGTCGATAGGAAATTCAGTCGAGAAAACGTTTCTCTTCAGTGCTCCCCCTGCCATAAATAATGACCGGTCCCTAACTCTTAAGAAAAAAAAGGGCGGGGAAAAAAAGCCGCGTGACCGCGTCAATTGTGCACAAACCCACTGACCAGAAACAGAATATTTTTTTGGCCTTAGTAGATCTTTGACACGATCAGGTTAAGCTGCGTCGTACGTAATTCAGCTCAGCTCCCAGTTGCAAGTAAGAATTAGCACACATCCTGGCACATACATACTCACTCACTCACTCACTCACTCACTCACTCACTTACTTACTTACTTACTTTTTAGGTTGTGTTTTTTCAACATTCTTTATCTGAACATCCAGTGATTCCAGAAGACTTTTCAGCTCTTGTTGCTTAACTAAACAATTAAACAATCAAAATCAAGGACAATTCAAGCTATAACATTTTAGCATCAGTATTTAAACCAATAGCTTTCAATGCGCCCAGATGCGCCCTACTTTAGTATTTTACTCTGTCTAATGCCAGACGATTTTACTTGTCAGTGGTAGGGTACTGCCAGTTAATGTTATGGGTTAACAAAACTATCTGCCAGTGTCTCTTGTTAACCCATTAGCTGGCAATGCACCCAAATGCGCCCTACATTAGTATTTTACTCTGTCTAATGCCAGACGATTTTACTTGTCAGTAGTAGGGTACTACCAGTTAATGGGTTAACAAAACGATCTGCCAGTGTCTCTTGTTAATCGATTAGCATGCAATGCGCCCAGATGTGCTCTACTTTAGTATTTTACTCTGTCTAATGCCAGACGATTTTACTCGTCAGTGGTAGGGTACTGCCAGTTAATAGGGTAAATGAATAAAGTCCCTTTTGCAGAAATCAGTCCCTTCCCCCCCCCCCCTCTCCCTTCTATTGTTTCAACATCCCTGAATCGAGGAATAAAACAATTACGAAATACTGAACATGTACCAAGAAGGCAGGATACTATATGTATTAAAAGGAAAGTATAAATAGGAAGAAAATAATTAAATAATTGCAGAAAAGATGATGTACAATTCAGTTTCTGCATGTGCAATGTTTTTGTTTCGAGAAGAATCTAAAGCATGTGTTGTAGTTTTACTGATGAAGAACCAGAAAGCATCAAGGAGGGGCCTTTTTACATCTCTTTGGTTTGAACAATAAATATATAGAACAAAAAGCATCTATTTATAGGCCTTTAAAGTTCTAAAGGCGTAACTGTTAGCTTGTTTGGAGAAAGCTGAGAAGAAATTTTGTTATATCACTTGAGTAAAAACAACAAGGTATGTGGCTCAATGATACAACCAGGGATGGATTTACTGGGGGTGCAGGGGGGTGCGGGAGGCCTCATATGCTTGGCCAAGGGGGTGCAAATTCCATATCAAATCTGAAATTTTGGATTTGACCGGGGATTTATCAAATAAAAATCAAATATCTGGTCATTGATAGGCCTTTTTGACCATCCAGGCAATCATTTTTTTCAAAACGTTTTTGAAATGCTGGTGGTCCTGAGTGATAATTCACCCTGCTTCGGATGCCGGTCACACCCTGCTTCGTGACCAGCACCCGCTTAGCACCCCCCCCCCTATCAGATCATGCTGGATCCATCCCTGGATACAACAGAAACTATAGCAAAGAAACATTGTTTTATCACTAACAGGTATTCTTGTAAATGATATAATATAATGATTAACCCATTAACTGGCAGTATCCTACCACTGACAAGTAAAATTGCCTGGACAGAGTAAAATACTAAAGTAGGGCACATCTGGGCACATTGCCAGCTAATGGGTTAACAAGAGACACTGGCAGATAGTTTTGTTAACCCATTAACTGGCAGTACCCTACCACTGACAAGTAAAATCGTCTGGTGTTCTTGACAGAGTAAAATACTAAAGTATGGTGCATTACAAGCTAATGGGTAAATACTAAGATTTTTTTTCGGCATCTCATTTGATGGGAATAATAGTTGATGGTGTTTGTGGAATGAACATTCAAATATTTTTCGACCTAGTCAGGAGAAATTGCGAAAAATGCAACCTTAGGCCATCTGGCAGGAATTGAACCTGTGGCCCTGCGATTCCGGTGCAGTGCTCTAACCAACTGAGCTACAGAGTCCAGTTGCTGAGCATTAACCGCAAGTTTGTGTATACATATGGGAGGGATGCCAGTATATGGTATATATGGTATATGGGTAAATACTAAGATTTTTCTCAGCATCTTGTTTGATGGGAATAAATAGTTGATGGTGTTTGTGGATGGAATATTTAAACGAAAATTTATATACATTTTTAGACATAGCCAGGAGCAGTTACAAAAAATGCAACCCTAGGCCCTCTGGCAGGAATCGAACGTGCGGCCCTGCGATTCGGATGCAGCGCTCTAACCAATATACTCATACTTTAAAAACAAACTAAATCCACAGAATGGTAAAAATGTTGTACAAAGAAATGTAGCTGGAATGTTCATATATTAAGCAGTTAATGATATTGAGCTCACAAATCTTGCAAGAGAGTTTGTTACAAATATTTAGTTCAACAAAACTTATACTACCTGAAACAGCTTCTAAACGATTGACAAATCCATTTGTTAACCTAAAATGACAAGACTAAGTTTGAACAGGGATTCATACAAGCACTTTTCTACTACCGGTAAATGGCAGTAAATACTCAATCTTCAATTGAGTTTTGTAACTCAATCTTCTCCGTAATTATTTTTCACTTTACTGTAAAAAAATTGTGGCAAATGTGAACATTTATTTGGGAGAGAAAGAAAATATTCTATTCTGATTAACTTCAGACATTTATATATATATGCATATTACTCTTGCCTTTAAACCATTTTTCGGCAAACTCCTGACAGAGATTGCCGGAAATGCACATGGATGAAATCGTCAAAATGCGTAATTTGTAAGGTTGGAAAATAATAAAAAGTACACAGAAGTAATGCAAAATTACATTATTTTGCAAAATGTTACTCATTACGTTCAAAAAGTAATTAATTATGTTACAAAATTACTTTCCTGCAGAAAGTAGTAAATTATCAAAATATTACTCAAAAAGTAATTAGTAACACATTACTTTAGTAAGGAGTATTTACAACACTGCTAACCAATGTGTAAGCAATTACACAGCAGAGGCATAAACCACTCGACTATCAAGGATTTGCTTGAAACTAATTCATGAAATTTACATGGTATTATTTAGGATCTTGAAAGAATCCATAGTGGAAAGTTTGGCACTTGAACAGGAGATCTTTAACAGGAGATGTGGCAGAATTTTGCGGCAGATAAGCAGTAAAATTTCCATTGTGGCAGGATTTTGCAGCAGGTAAATGGTAAAAGAGACCAAAATGGCAAACATTGTATTGTGTGTGACAGTCGAATAAGTTAAATCAGAGTAAAATGCAATTGCATGTCATAGATTTATGGCTAAAAAGTTAGACATTAATGTTAAGTCAGTGTTCAGTGATATTGCGGCAGGGTGCCAGGTGTGGTCACATGGACTTGCGGCAGACTCCTGCGGCAGCCGAAGCGTACTTTCCACTGTGGGAAAGAATGACAAAAATAGTGGTGCCAGACAATTGGTGTTTGCACATTAGTACCCGGTCAAGGACAAAAACCACATCCTTTGATTACAGTGATTTTAGGACTGAAGATTCCATCTGTCACCTCATGAAAATATTCTTCTCCCATTGCAGTCAATAAAACATTCATCTGCATGTATAAATGCTATGATGCATTGTCCTTTTTAAAAGCATAAGGTAAATAGAAAGTCAAATATTGAAAGCCCAACGCGCAATAGCATCATGTCATTTATATTACTGATTAGTTTAATACACTTCATTTTTAATAATATAAATTATAATTTTTAAAACATGGAATTTAGTGATCTGACACTCAACTTACAGATTACATTTTCCGCCTGTTTTGGCCTTTTCAAACTCAGCATCAATTATATTCTGTAGTTCAATCAAATTTATTCCCACCGAACTGCTCCCCATGATTTATCAACTTTTCATTGGAAAATAATAGCTGCACACATTCAAATTTCAGTACTCACAAACTCACGCTACGCCGCCATTTTACTTGTATCTTCTTTAGAATTAATTTACAAAATTACAATATTGATCGTGCGCATGCGCGATAAAGTACGAGGTTGATTATATCATAGACTATCCAGAAGACAGGGACTGGAAACGCTGGGCAAAGCTCTAATGTTGCTGACGCGACATCCGTGATACGCTTTTATCACGTAGCAATCATCAGTTGCCACGGCAACCAGCCTTTAATCAGAACAAAAAAAAATGTGAATCCTTTGGTAATTTGGCCTATTTAAATCCAAGTACATCTCATTAATATTGTTTTTTTATGTGCCCTTAAGCACAGAGTTATTGCCAAGGTAAGTGCGTTTTTATTTTTCTATTTTGACTATAAATATTAATCATAATCCAGTTTTGTCGTAGCATGTACATCAAAATGGCGCACGTAAAAAGCATCCGTACATAAGTAGTTTCCTTTCAAACCCTGGAACTTGACGAGAAGGCTATCACTTGTCTTCTACAACATATATTTATCATCTCATATGCAATGTTAATGCAAATAGGGTAGTTAAAACTTTGTGCGATATGCCAATCTTGTACAAACGAGGTTTTTTTACTCTTCCGTTTGCGCGACTACGAGAGGATCGCAATTTATGTTGTCCTCACTTCAAACACTGTAACTTCACTTTATATATATTTCAGGACTTCACATTTACATATTTTAAACAAGAATAAAAATGTCGATGCAACTATCGACTTTTCAAACTTTTTTATGGTTTAACAAAGCTAAAAAACACCATTGAAGCGTGCGTTCCCTTTTTGACTACAAAAATGTCACCATTGTTGTTAGTGTATGCACCTACTTCAAACCCTGTAACTTCACTTTAAATAAATTTCAAGACTTCTCATTTACATATTTTAAACAAGAATGGAAGTGACGATGCAACTATCGCCCTTTTCAAAGTTCTCTTGAATTTAATAAAGCAAAAAATCACCTTTGAATGCATGCGTATTATTTCGAACTACAAAAACACTCGCCATTGACATTGTTGTTCTACAGGCCGTATCACCACAGAGTAGACACTATAAAGAGGCCTCACTGTGTATCAAATCCTAATGTTTTGAGCGTAACCGATGCTTAGCCAGTGCGCAAAGGAGAGGCTTTCACCCCCCCGAAAACATTCAAAATGGAGGGCATTTTTAGACGTAAAAATACCGCAAAAATTCGAGTTAACTATTTAATGTTGTTAATCACAACTTCAGTCAAGGTAAACCGTTATAAAGAAAATAACAAGGGTCTCTTATGCCGGTTATTTTCCGAAAATATCGGCCGCCATCTTGTTCGGGGGGGTGAATGCCTCTCGTTACCGCACTGGCTAGGAACATGGCGGCCGGCCGATAATTTAAGAAAATAAAGAAAAAAAACAAATTCTGGAGAGTAATGTCATTTTGAAATTCAAAATATGAATAAAACAAGACGAGTTTGAGAGACTGTAAATTTTCCACTCTATTTTAAAGTCATCATCAGACAGAATAGCGGCCGGTTACGCATTTTGCCTGAAGTGAAACCTCTGTATAGTGTCTACTCTGTGGTATCACGGACAGCACGCGCAAAACAATGGCGTTTCCAGTCCCTGTCTTCTGGATAGTCTATGATTATATGCAGTCTGCAAAGCAGATAGGTTGATTCGGAGTCTGTTTTAGTTGACCCTGTGAGTGTGTATAGGTAATGGTTTGTAACCGGACATGCATGGTGTTTAATAGTTCTCAACTCGCTAAATTTGTTGTTCTTCATAAATAATAATTGTGCTTTGTTTAATACATATCGCTGGCAAGCTAAGGGACCGGTCATAAAGTATGTGTACTGGGGGGGGGGGTGAGGGTAAGTTGGGGGGGTACGAAACAAATTATCTAACCTTTGGGGGGGGTATGAGACGAATTACGACATTTGTGAGGGGTACGAAACAAAAAATGAGTTTAATACTATGTCTATGATTAAAACTACAAACTTTAATACTTTAATAAAATTGAGTGTATGTTCTTATGATAATTAAATTGCAATGTAGCACAGTAATCTATTTCACAACACTCTCAACTTATGCTCAGTGATATTAGGATTGGGGAAAATTGATCAAGCGTCCCAGAGGGAGTGGAACAATAGGCACTCTTTGGTGCACGAATCTCCAGCACAGGGAGGGTGGGTGGGAAGCCCGTTCCACTTTCCCTCTACGACACTGATTTGAAATGAGCGGCGTTGAGGAGTGTTTTCCCGTGTTTTATAGCATCCCGACAGAGCGTGGCCTCATAACTATTCGTTATCTCATTTCTAAAGCATTGTTTTGGTCTAAATTACTTCGTATTTAATTTTCGAGCATTGTGAATAGTAATCTATTTCACAACACTCTCAACTTATGCTCAGTGATATTAAGATTGGGGAAAATTGATCTGCGCTTCCCCTTCTATCGTTCTCGCTTTATTTATTTCTCATTTTCCCACACCATATTCTACAATTCATAACAAAACCCCAATTCTCATAAAACTCCCATTCTCAATCCTTGTCTCTAGAATAGAAACACCTGGTTATCTTGAGAAACCAAGTTCACTCGCACATGTCCGGGGAATCTAGTTGCTCAGAGGTTGTAGTAGTGTCGGGAAAGGCACACACAAATTGTTTTAACTGGTTCAAATCCTGCCATTCTTTGGAAACTTGAGTTAAGTCAGTTGCAGCAAGCTTCGATGAAGCACCTGATGGATTTAGTACTTTCGCCAATTGGAGATAGTACAGTGCCGTGTGTCGTCTGGCCCATCCGACATGATCCATGATTTCCGATAACTCAGCACCTGTCAACGCGAGTGTTATAGCACATCCTGCTCGAAACCCATGAAGGGTAGCGCCTGAATCGGCCCCCATTTCCGTAAGATAGACTTTAAGGCGCGCATCTGCTGCCGAAGATGTAAATGGAGCATTTACGACACTTCCTTTAGAATTTGTTGGCCGAAACAAATATCCTGTCGTCAAGTCAACCTTCAATTGGCGAGCCTTGGCAATATAATCTTCAACGCCTTTAACTGGACAGATAATTGACTGTGGATTGCGTCGAATACCAAAAACATTACTATGACCATCTCGCAACGTTTTCCCCCACACATGGTTGAACAGGAGACCGTCATCGTTTGGGAATCTCAAAATTTCTGGGACTTTAACTTGACCCATATCTCCAGGGCGATCACCACTAAAAAATACTGCTAAAAATACTGCTTGATCTCTGGCGATGATAAACTGTTGAGTGGGCGAAGCCTCCTTGGAGTGGAGTGCTGTATCCAAATGGGTTGCTAATTGGACCAGTTTATCCACAAAGAATGGTGTCGCCTGTTTCGGTGTAATACGAGCCTGCAGTTGTTCCGCAGTAATAGTACGAAGATATTCCTTGACACTCTTATCCGTAGCAGGATTACCTATCCCGAGGTTCCGATCCCATTCACCCGAACGGCCAGTAGCGTGGAAAATGGCACGAAGTTTACCAATATAAGAATCAACTGTGTTGTACGAAAGTCGAACCGGACAACCGCATTGACGTATTCCTTTAATACCGAGAAAAGCACAGCTGTTGACATGGACCTGGATTTTCCCGTGACGATCTTTGTATACAAGAAATCGGCAAACATCATTCGGAGTGGCTGTAGCAATACTAGGAGAACCGGGTAGTGCCCCAAGGAAGGACTACATGTCCATTTGCAAGGCATCTTTTTGCTTGGAATAACTTGTCGACTGTCGCATTAATGATAAATCACACAAACGCTTGTCAATCTCGGTTAACGGGATGTCCAAAGCAGCGTGAACGCGTCAGTGGATTACATACTTGACGTGGATAGCCGCATCGTTGACAGAATCGAAAATCTGCATCATTGGCATAACTGCATTGTGGGCAAGACACCGAAGGAACAAATAGTTTCGCGACACGGGGAAGAGCCTATACACACCGAAATAAAACAAGCAAAACAATGTATGTAGCTGAAAGTCCCATTAGCAAGGATCTAAACAGAGGGTAAGAAAATAGAGTTCACTCAAAACGTAAAGCAAACGCCCATAAGTCGCCGGGAATGCCAGAATGTCCGGTCCAACCACCTCTAGACGGGACGAGCAATGCATTTGTATCTCCCATTGATGCTAACTTAACAGCGTGGACGGAATATTTCTGAACGATTGGCCACCAGTATTTCTTTGGATAAACATCCAACGTAAGCAGAGTGCACGAGCGCACCCGTTGGGCTAAAAAAAACGCAACACGGGACCAACCAAAATAAGCGGTGGAAAAACATACGGGACTTCAAGGAAGGGATAAACCGATGACAGATCCTGAGCGAAAAGGTTGACTCCCTGTGAACCTGGTGAAGGGTATGGAGTAAAATGTGGTAGAGGACGACCATGGAGGTCTGGCATAGCATTGGAGTCGAGCGCCATTAAGTCACAAGTATGACCCAATTCCCCACCAAATTCTCGTTGAACTGTAGCCCATATTGTTGGATTCAAGCAAGCGTCACGCGACGACAAACGACGAGACGGGGCGTCGGCAGGATTCTCAATTGTCGGAATATATACAAGATGAAGCGCGATATTTAACTGCAACGTCGTGAAGAACATATCCTTCATTGCATCGTTCAATGACTTACTACGACCTCCCTGGTTTTGCCAAGCATGGACTACCGCTTGGTTATCGACGCTCGCATCGACCCATGCGTTGCGGAGACGAGGAGCGAAGGAAAGTAACACCTTGTTGAGGGCTACTGCTTCCTTTGTAGCGATGTCACATGTCTGTTCATCTGTCGTCCAGTAATCGGAAGTGTGAAGCTCAGGAGACGACAACAACACACCACCCCAACCAGAACCGGAAGCATCAGACGCTAGTTTAAGAGAGAGATGCTTCTCTTCGCGCCAAGGGAGAGGGTCATCCCAGGCCTCCAAAAACAGCCAATGACGAATTTCCATCTCAAGTGCTTGGTACATACTAATCGGTTTTCCAGTTCGTGATGCTTTCGCAATAGCCCTATGCATCTCCCGTGTAAACAGTAGGGCAGCTGGAACACTAATTGAGAGAGAAATACACTTCCCTGCCAGTCGCTGCAATGATTTTGTTTGAATTCTGGTGAACGGTAAAAGACTTCGAACCAATGCTAACAGTTTCTCCTTTTTCTCGGGCAAAAGAAGAAACGCCTGCCTTAGTGAATCGGAAAGGAAACCCAAGTAAGGGACCACCTGCCGTGGAATAAGGATGGACTTCTTTAAATTGAGGAAATAGCCAAGTAGTACGAGGTAGTAGGCGACCACAAATATAGCTGCTTTCGCAGCTTCAAAATTACGTGCTTCGGGTTTGAGAAGTGACTGATATACACCTTTATTGGAGGCAATCTGCAATTGACCATTATGACGGTCGTCGATGTATAAGGGAGCATGGAATGCCAACTGAACGAAAATAGTCAGACGCCATGAGTCCAGTGGTATGATAAACGTAGGGAGAAATTTTCCATCCGAATGGCAAGGTGTTATAAACGAAATACCAACCTCCCCATTGAATACCAAAAAATGTCCGGCTCGCTTCGGTTAAAAGAAGATGATCGTAGCCTGACTTATCATCCAATATAGTTTGAAATGAACTAGGAGTAACATAACGAGGCAAATTTGTAAGGGTGTCGAGGGAAAAAGGCATGTCTACCATCCAGAGATTTAAGAAGCGGGCATCATGACAAAGTCTTGGCTTCGATGGTTCAACGGTTAAAGGTAATATCAAGTGAGGTGGGTCAACCTGACCAACTTTACCGAGTAAAGAAACAGCACCGGTTGTTAAACGGTCTAATATGGTTTTGCGAACAAAATCAGCAAACTGTTTACACGAAAAATTGTTTTGAAAATACGCCGAGGGTGGGCGATCAGAATGATAGGATTTTCCTTTGAAAACACCATGAAACGGGCGAAAATATTCGAAAACGGAAACCTTCTGCAGAACCCACTTCAAGACCTCAGCCTGTCGTGAAGAAGGAGTATCGCCCGCCATCGCCTGCCACTGATCAGCGTGATTGTGCAGCTCCCCCGCAGAAAAACAATTTGGATCGCGAAACCGTAACTCTGACAAGTCCGTCAATTGTCGACCGTCAAGAACCCGGGCAACTGAATCTGCCTTGATGTGCGAGGCTGTCGCCTCCTCGCTAGGCTGTATTAGGTCTCCCCTCCAGTCAACCCATTTCTGGGATAAATGAGAATCACGCGATGACTGTCTCAGATAGTTCATAACATTTTTGTCAAAATCGGCGTTATATTCCCATGAAGCACAAGCAGAAGGGACATTGGATATCTGAATAAAATATATTGACGTAATGAAATTAACAACAGACAGAATCGCCGAATATTCAGATGGTATCATTAATGGGGGACCCAATTAGCCAGCGAGAAGACGACAGCCATGACCGAGCAATTTGCTCAGGGAGTGTGTTTAGTTACTCTTTTTCACAGCTGCCTCCCTCCCACCGAACTAAAGTGTCCTTAAAACAATAAAAGGGCTATAAGTACGTCGGGCCACAAAATGTAAGCCAAAATCAAGCATATATAAGTATCGCAGAAAATGCAGACAAAACAACAAATCATATAGAGTCCTTCGAGCTTGTTTATTTTGTTTACTTAACACAAATTCAAGATTCAAAATCAGTCACATTGACAGAAATAGTTAAGTACGCAAATATCACACATCAACACTAAATTACGAAAATAAGTTCACTAAACGTCTCACTCCTGTCAATAAATCTTGTCAGCGACGGTTGGCCGCCGGTCGCGTCGGTCTGGAATTAGAAAATGGCTGAGTAGCTCCATCCAATCTTCGTTGCGGACAACGGGCTTGAAAATGACCGAAACGATTGCAGTAAAAACAACGCGAATTCCGATACGGTACATAGGCATTTCGTCTAGATGAAGATGCAGTATCCTTCACAGCACATTGGTGTTTCTTTTCTACTTTAGAAATAATATCAAGAATTTTCTCCTGATTCTTATCCCCAAGCAACGGAAGGAGAAAGTTCCGAAATCGTTCATCAGTTTCATCCATTTTCCCACGGAGAGTTTCAAACGTTAGTCTGTAATAGCCAGCCTTCTCGTGATGTGTATCATGTGCTGTATTCTTGAGCGACTCAACGAGGGCCAACGCGTCATAACGATTAAATTCTGGGACTGGCCGCGTCGTTAATTGCTGGATCCGAGAAAGTAGTTGATCTACCGAAGATGCATTCAGCATGTTCACTGTATTATTCAGATCATCGTACTTTTTCTGCAGAGCCTACAGTCAAGATATAATAAACGCGTCACACACTCATTCACACAGGGAATTCTCTTGAAGCACGAGAAGTTTGTACATGTACACCATTCTGAGGTATTTTGTAACACTGACTACACCCTGCCTACTTCCCCCCAGAAACGTAGGCGAACCCATTCACGATATACCAAATAATAATGAGTGAACCAAAGGGCTTATATACACTTATCTGAGATGAAGGAAAACTTCTATACCCGTATCTTAGGCGAACCAAAGCACCGATACACCAATCTTAGGTGAACCAAAGCACCTAAACACTTATCTTAGGTGAACCAAAGCACCTATACACCAATCTTAGGTGAACCAAAGCACCTAAACACTTATCATAGGTGAACCAAAGCACCGATACACCAATCTTAGGTGAACCAAAGCACCTAAACACTTATCTTAGGTGAACCAAAGCACCTATACACTTATCGTAGGTGAACAAAAGCACCTATACAGGTATCTTAGGTGAACCAAAGCACCTATACACTTTCTGGAGGTGAACCAAAGCACCTATATACTTATCTTAGGTGAACCAAAGCACCTATACACTCGTCTTAGGTGAACCAAAGCACCTATACACTTATCGTAGGTGAACCAAAGCACCTGTACATTTATCTTAGGTGAACAAAAGCACCTATACACTTATCGTAGGTGAACCAAAGCACCTGTACACTCATTGTAGGTGAACCCAAGCACCTATACACGTATCGCAGGTGAACCAAAGCACCTGTACACTCATTGTAGGTGAACCAAAGCACCTATACACGTATCGCAGGTGAACCAAAGCACCTGTACACTCATTGTAGGTGAACCAAAGCACCTATACACGTATCGCAGGTGAACCAAAGCACCTATACACTCATTGTAGGTGAACCCAAAGCACCTATACATGTATCGCAGGTGAACCAAAGCACCTATACACTCATTGTAGGTGAACCCAAAGCACCTATACATGTATCGCAGGTGAACCAAAGCACCTGTACACTCATTGTAGGTGAACCCAAAGCACCTATACACGTATCGCAGGTGAACCAAAGCACCTGTACACTTATTGTAGGTGAACCCAAAGCACCTATACACGTATCGCAGGTGAACCAAAGCACCTGTACACTTATTGTAGGTGAACCCAAAGCACCTATACACTTATCGCAGGTGCATGAACCAAAGCACATATACACTAATTGTAGGTGAACCCAAAGCACCTATACATGTATCGCAGGTGAACCAAAGCACCTGTACACTCATTGTAGGTGAACCCAAAGCACCTATACACGTATCGCAGGTGAACCAAAGCACCTGTACACTCATTGTAGGTGAACCCAAAGCACCTATACACGTATCGCAGGTGAACCAAAGCACCTGTACACTCATTGTAGGTGAACCCAAAGCACCTATACACGTATCGCAGGTGAACCAAAGCACCTGTACACTTATTGTAGGTGAACCCAAAGCACCTATACACTTATCGCAGGTGCATGAACCAAAGCACATATACACTAATTGTAGGTGAACCAAAGCACCTATACTGTTATCTTAGGTGAACCAAAGCACCTATACATTTATCATGGTGAACTAAAATACCTATATACTTATCGTACGTGCTAAAGTACCTATGCACCTAGCTATACGCGTGCCTTAAAATGAACCAAAGCAGCTACTATAGTATAGACGCACAGAACCAGCCCTATTAGGGCAGTTTAAGGTCAAAATTCGAACTTTAAAACCGTAGATAGCGATGGAAGTAATTCGGCATTTTAAGTGGCACGTCACGGCGTAATGCACTTAACACCGGACCAGAAATGCCAAGGGAAATGCACACTCTACAGTATAGACTCGCTAAGCAATTTATAATAAACCAAGATATTTAGCTATAGTAACAATGTCTAGACAATGTCGAACATAACCGTACTTGAACCCAACTAACTGTGTAAACGGGTATAGTTAGTTCTTTGATCGGTGAGCTGTACAATCCAGCAAAAAAGAACAAAACCCAGATTTGTAGCCAAAATAAAATGGTTAAGTTTAATAAAGCGTAACGATGCATAATCACTAGTAAGTACCGCTCGTTTTAATCAAGAGAGAGCCAACCAAGCGACAAAATACCGATTTCGCAATATGAACATGAAAGTTTGTGGAATACTGTCAAGCATACAAAAGTACGGATTGGATACATGTGGTGTAAAAGAGCACTATTAAATTTATGGAAATGCTCAAAACTTGGATTAACAATAACAATTTGTAACAGATTATGTTCTTGGCATTTATATTTGTTTCATGTTTTTTTGGGGGAGGGTGATTGGTTGGGTGGGGGGGGGGTACGAAACATTTCATCACCTTTGAGGGGGGTATTAAATATTTTCCGACGCTTTTCGGGGGGGTGCCAAATTTTATGGTAATATTTTGGAATACCCTCCACCCCCCAGTACACATACTTTATGACCGGTCCCTAATTTGCATAATTTCACCAGTCTCCTAACAACAATTCAAAAAATACTCTGGGTACGAGGTTGACAACAATTCAGCCCTTACAAGTGACGTCACAACTCGTAATCCGCCATTTTATGTGGCAAAAATTCAAACTAATTCAAATGAAATCCAACATGGCTGACATTATAGTAATACGTACGTCAACTTACCTAAATAACTCGAGTTCTAGACATGCTACAACAACAAACTTACTGTACACCAAATACTCCCCGTTGTTCAAGGATTCTAGCGAGATATAGCGTGTTTTATAACTCTCAGTATTTCGCAAGAAAACGGCACTTCGATTAAATCCACGATAAACCCACCTCTCTACAGATGTAGCAACTCAATGGATAAAATATGTTTAAAACATTTTATATTATACATACATTGCTTACCTATATTATTACATATCTTGCTTACCTATATTATGTACGTAGCCTACATTATCTATTTTTACAACAATTGTGATATTACTTTCCTAATCTGTATATCCTAACCCACCCAGTCAACTTTCCCTGTGGGAGGAAACCGGAAAGCCCGCTCGCAGACGTTTGTTTTTCGTCGCTTGGCGTGAGAAAAACAACGTCTGCGAGCAGGCTAGAAACCGGAGTGCCCGGAGAAAACCCAGGACTTTCGGCAGAGCGTTGACTTACTCTTTTCACATGAGTGTGATGAGTACAGTCCTCAGCGAGAATCGAACTCAAGACTCAGAGGTGAAAGGCGCTTGCTCTGACGACTACGCCACCCAAGCCCCATATTTTAATGATTGCATTTGTGACTTCGTAACGCTTTTTGTCTTTTCCATCGCAATTAGATAACATTACATGCTTTTCTTTGTATTTCTCCTCCAGTAGATTATGCTTTCACCTGTGCCGTTTGTATGTATGTTTGCCTGTGAGCACAATAACATTTCAATACGAAAATTTGTAGAGCTATAATGGTTATAGGCCAAGGACAAATACACGTACGAATCTGTTGAGCCGCTGGGATAATTTTTTCCGATGTACGAATTATCTGTTATATGGATGTTGTTTAACTTAGATATATTGAGTTTGTAATCAGAATGATATCAGTTGCCCGTTGTTTGGAGGTGTCCATTGTTTAGAGGTTTCCAGAGAAACTGCATTGTCTGTAGGTGATGTAATCAGATGACCTGTATCGCCTTTTTAAAAATCATTCAATTCAAGTCGTATACTGAGTGGAATCTCTACTAACGTACACTCTGTACAATGGACACCCACATTTTTAATTGAAATTATTTTTATGCCAATGGCCGACTGCTAACATTCATGTTACCAAGGGTGAAAACATTCGGGTATGGATGATGTCATAAGTAACCCCCCAATCCCATGATAACATTTCCGTACTATATTCATGCATGAAATAGTAATATAGTGATGCTTAATGAAAACTATGGAAAAATTATCCGCCCCGTTGCGCCCCCCCCCCCCCCACCCCATTCTACACCACTGAAGGATTTGCACCATCACGTGACTAAATTCTAAAATATTTAACGTGCAACCTATCAAGCTGGCTGTTAAACATGTTTTGTATGTCATTATAACAAGTATTCATAACAAATTTCAAGTCGATACAATTATTCTCTTGCGAGTTAAAAAGGTTTGAATAATTCGTGTTGCTGACGTCAGCATTATGGCATCCACCCGCCATCCAACATGGCGGCCAAAATACAAATGTTTTATAACATTTGACGTGTTTTATAACAAATGTTTATATTCTGTTTACTATGATACTATATATTGCTCTAAAAGCTAACCTAAGTTTTTCATGCATAGGCCAATTTTAGTCTTTCCTATACGCAACTTCCTAAACTCGAGGACCATACTTAGTAACATTATACCTTTTCAGATCTTGTGAAGTTTCCCGAGCCTCTGCTTGGGTATTGCAGTGAGACAGAATGCATCTCGAAATTCCCCCCCCCCCCCAAGGTCAAACCGGATACTGTGCCCTTAAATGTACATGAATCTGCATCCCCGAAGCAACAACTTTGAGAAAACTCTGGGCATTGGATGGAGACGCGACCTGTCACAAAGTGAAGCTTCTAAAGCCGGTTACAGGCGAGCAAGTTTTCTATGACAAATTTTCATATAAGTTTTATTTGCTCGTCTGTATAGGCAACTTTGCCAAGTTTGCTAGAATGCTAGCTTTTGAACAAGTGTACTTGTCATAGAAAAAAATGCCAAAGTCCAAATTTTGCTACTCTGTATGGGTCAACAAAGAAAACTTGTCAAAGTTAGTAATTTTAGATGCGGCTTGAATGGTCAGCGATCTATTGTTGTAGTAGCTATCATTGCGGTCAGAAAACAAAAAAACTGCCATATGAAACCACTAATCTGAAAACAAGGACTGGATGGTGCATCTGCTAGGCATAAATGAAGCCAATGGTGCCGGCCATATTGGTGTGACCACCACAAATCTACTGTGGTGTTGGGGACATGTTTAAAGAGCTTCTATAAGTTTCTAGTTATTGGTGAGAAAAGACAAATATTGTCTAGATAAGAAGTTATCATCAGTGTCCTCTCTTTCTTCCTAAATTTGCCGGTGAATAACTAATGAGGTCACACCAATATGGCCGCCATTAGCCTCATTATGCGGTGTTTAAAACTTTCTAAAACTCATTAGAAGAGATGTTGGAAGCTATATTTCTCAAGTTACATAGGAAAAGATATTTGCTTCATAGTATAACTACTTTAAACAGTTAACAATTTGACTTAGTCAAGAATTTGACAGATTTATAAATCTGATCTCATTAAAAATATTCTGGCTTCAAAATTGGCTCATTGAATTCAATAGGAGCTCTATCCAGTTTTAGTTTTCAGATCAGTGTATGAAACTAGCTCGTCTGTAACCGGCTTAAGCCTGATTTCCACATGGTCGTAACCGTGTCGTAAACGTGTCGTAACTGTCGTGGAGATAGACTGCAAGTCTATCAAGTCTATCTCCACGACAGTTACGACACGTTTACGACACGGTTACGACCATATGGAAAACCAGGCCTTAATTTGACATGCATCAACATCGTAATTTCACAGCTGTTCATTTGTCTTGGTTACACGAAATACAGACGAAATTCTGTACCAGTACGTCTGTCCACTCCATTGTATATCGCTCAGTAGCTAGAAGATGTGATCGACTTTGATCGAAGTACTTGTTATGATACACTCAGTACTTCATTGTCCTTTTAATTTTACCAATTACTACAAGTGACTCTCAAACAAGGAAAAAGCGTCCCAAACAGTATTTAAGTAGTCGAGGACGAAACAATCGAAATTGTCGGAGGATGACGATTGACAAATACCTTCTCTTGGCCTTACGGTTCCACAGAAAATAGATTTCGAGAATATCTCCAAGTGGTGACGTGCAACAACAGGCTATATAAGCGAACCAATCATTCAAAAAGAAAGCAAAAGAAGGCGATAAATGACAATTACACGTTTTCTTTGTATGGTACTTTCTAGTTTGAGCATTTTTATATATTTTAATAACAAATTCTCAACGTAAAGAAGAAATTGATAGCCTCCGAGCTGACTGGCAATGAATATATGTAACCTTTGCTCTAAAACTTTGCAATATATCGGCCATGTCTGATGTTATAAACGATGTTGAAGTCATGAATGTACGTTATTTATATGTAAGGCAGAAAAGCGGGTATTTATATAAAAGCTTCTGTCAAGTGAGCAGTATAACTCCCTGGGTGTATATTTACGTAGACTTGCTACAAGTCGACTCGAATTATTTAGACGCGCGGTAAAGCCCAGACGCGAAGTTAAGCCCAATTTTCTTAAAGCGCGAGTCGGAAATTGATAAACCTAGTCCGTATTAACCCAGTCCGTTGTAACCCAGTCATTATACTTTAGAACAATCTTTAATGCGAGTGGTCTTGTATAGCAAGTCTAATATTTACTGGACAGGGTATGTTCAGTCTTTGACTTTGTGCCAAGTTTATGCTTGTATAGAAAAGATAGATTTTCGCTGTTTCGCGTCTATTAGGCCTTATAGTATAGCTGCATAGTTATTTTGGCATGCATTAAAAATAATTTTCATAACTTTTAAGAAATTCTTTATTTCTCCCCGATAATACAATATTTACAAATATATAATTACGGATATATTAATAGAAGATATACATCTATGATTGTATTAATATTCTTAAAATATCATTAATAATTCATGAAGAAAATTCAAAATAAATGAAATGTTTGGCTTGGATTTTCTCGGCTAAAACGAACACATCGCCAAAATAGTTGGTAAACTCGACTAATCAGATAGATCGGCTGCTCATGCATGTTTAATCATACTGCGTGTCCCAAAAAAATATGCCCCCATCATATTTTGTGGTATTATATTTTTCGAATATTCGAATATTCAAGTGTGGTATTTGAATATTCAAGTTTTTGCACTGGATTGAATAACAAACGTATCATGTCAATCCATTGATATTTGACTGATCAAAATAACCAAACGTTTGCCTTCTAGAATCGCTTAGAAAACGGCTATATATCTTCTCTAAAACACATTCTTTGTTTTCGCTAACATCGAGAATTCGTTTACTGTAAAAATTACTGAAAATGAGGCAGGAGCTCGAGCAAAGAAAGTAAAATGCACTGAATTTGCTGCTTTGGGACAAAATTGATGGAAAAGAGCAAATTCTGGGTATTTTACCCACCTCACCAGTCGCCATGGCTCTTCTTCCTTTTTAACCTACAGTAATTTCCATAATTTGGACGGATTGCAAAATTCGTGTCGCCACCTTAAGTGATTGTACTGTAGAAGGCAAATGGTTTCTTATTTTGATCAGTCAAATATCAATGTACTGGCCTGATATGATAGTTATTCCATCCAATATAGAAACCTGAAACTTCCATAAAAGCTAATACCACAAAATATAGTGGAAGTATCTTTTTTGGAACACCCTGTATATACTATATAGTAAATCTATTTCGAATTACGAATGATTAACGTTAAATAGTTAAGCTATACTTCAAAAAAGTCTTGCATTTGTCCAACTTTTCATGAGTTAGATCTAATGTTTTGTTTATATTATACCGGTAGAAATTTTTTATTCAAAGTTAAAGCATGCTTTTTAATCAACGTGAGCAGCTTTAAGTCTCATTTAAAGAAAAATTTTGTTTGATAATTTAAGTCCTTGAGTCGAGACGTGGAGTCAACCTTTTTATGACGCCATGAGTGTTAGCACAAGAACGTTTATAGAATATAGTCATGCAAACAAGCCTAGAAATGGAGGACGTTAAATAAATTTGGAATGAAGATCTCAAATCTATATCTTAACACAGTTGCTCTCTATAATAAACACTATAGACACTGCACAAAAAGTTCGACAAATGCTCGACGTCAAAATGGCTGGCTTTTTCTTTCGCTATTGTTTTTACAACCAAACTTTAGTTTGATATTAAAAGATCGTGCATGTTGCATCAAAGTAAAGCTTGATGGTAAAAAAACAATAGCGTAAAAGAGAAGAGCTACGCCCAGATATATATAGTATTCATCGAGATAAAAGCCAATATGTAAATAATTTGCTAAAATGGCGTGACCATGCATATTACATCTACCATTAACGTAATTTAGTTAATATATATTATATTATACTACATTATATTACATGACACTCCTGCATCATGGAAGTTGGGTTGTAGAATATAATTTGGGTCAGTACGTAGCTATATGAACAGGCTTTGTGATTGGTTGGTTATGGCAATAAAAGACAATAAACTATAGAAATCGTTTTTTGTAAAGAACGTGTCATAGACACTGATCACTTTTGTTTCAGAAGACCAATCACAAAAACCAAAACATCTTCATATTAGGTAGGCACTTACCGGATAATTTGAGACCGAGGGAAACAGGGAAACACGCTGTTTTCTCGAGGTCTCAGTAAATAAGTGTTTTATTATATAGCAAGTGTCAAAGTCTCAATAATTCACCTGGTATTCCGTAATAATAGATTAATATCTTCTTTTGAACGACTTGCAAACCGACCGGCAGACGCGAGCAGCTCGCGCCTCACTTCCGGTTTTATTGTTGACCGGTCAACAATTGTTTCATTGTTAACCGGTTGCCGAACATGACGTTTTGTGGACCGGCACGTGATATGGTTTTGTCCAATCGGCAAACAGGAAAATTGAACTTTGACACTTGCTATATAATAATTTTATTGTTAGTGCTTTGACGTTGTTTTTATTTACACGAATTTGGTTGCAAGTTGGTTTACCGCCATAAGATAAGTCAGAAGAAGTCTTTGACCAAAGCCACAGATTTACAACACCTTTGATATTCTACAAGTGAAAGGAAAGCCATCGGTTAATAAAAGGTTAAACAGACGGTAACCTCTAGATTTGTACCGCGAATAAAACACTATATCTAAGAACCTGTCTATACAAGAGGTGGGACGGGGTTTACTGGGACGACAATCGGACTCATGAGCTCTTCAATGGTTTTCAAAGACCTCAAGTCTGAGTTTGAGGTCTTTGAAAAACTCACTCGTGCATGTTATATCCAAATTGCAATCGAAACCATGCTATTACTATTAATAATATACATAAAAATGTTCGAGACAACTATACTTTCATGTTTCAACTCACTATAAACTTACACCAGCTTCGGCGAACCGTCCACTGATAAAGTTTTCTCTCCGTTTTTAGTAGAATCATACTAGTATACTATTGCAAATGCTGTAATTTGATTGGCTACGCTTCTCGCTATCTAATTGTCGATAGATAGCGAGTAGCGAAACAGCCATCTCCTCGGCGCGATTTTTAACGAATTTATTTCAATAAATTATGAAAAACGTTTTGAAATACTGTTTTCTTGCTGGTTTCTACTAAAACAATTAGATTATTCGCTCTCGATTTCTATGAGATGATAGTCCATTCGGGCTTCGCCCTCATCAACTATCACCTCATAGAAATCTTGAGTTCAAAATCTAATTGTTAAATATATCATTTGTTGTCTTTTGGTTTTTTGAGCAGTCTACCCAGAACTCAGCTCGAATTTCATTGGTTCATAGTGATTACAGATTTTTGCACTGTGATTACAGAAAATTGCACTGCAATTACAAATTTCTGTACTGTAGGAACCCTTCATGTAGGGCTCAGATAAACAGGAGCTCAGTCATGAATTTATCCTGATACGGTTTTCTATACGAGCATAAATAACAACATCAATTTAGATGCAGACATGAAAGTAGACAACTATTAATCGTATTGGTGGGATCTCAATCTTCGTGGCGCCACGGTAAACCTAGCTTTCTCTCTTCTCCGCCTCTCATATAAAAAGCCCTTAAATCCCTTTCGCGTTTTTGCTGAACTTCCAACTTCCTAAACCCAATCATTATGATAATCTTCGGTCTATATAAAGGTACGTCCACACGTTGCGATTTGTCGGGCCGATTTCAGATGCACGTTAACGATATTTGAAAAATACGTGGCAAACGTCATCTGGTGACATCATCAACTGAAAATATTCGTCATTAACATTCAGCAAAACCTAAAATCGGCCCGACAAATCGCTGTGTGTGAACGTCTTAAGCTATACATACCTTTCCAATTTCGGTCTTATGCTCTCTGATAGTTTTGTATCAAATTTTCGGCTTCGACATTCCATCTTGCTTTACTGTTTAGTATATAATCTGTTCGTAGTTGGCGATCAGTCAGGTCAAATTGTACCTCTTCATCAGAAAAGATCTCATCAACAACGGTATCACTGCTTGATGAACTTAATGTCTCCAGTTCCAGATCAGAATCCGCGCTAACTGAGCGTGATAAACACGTGACAAAAGATGATTCACTGCATGCGGTCTCATAATCGTCAGAGCTTGTGTCAATGTTCTCAATGTTCTGGTAGGTTTCATACTCCAATCCTGTAATACTTGCACGGTAGACTTGAGACTTGTGTGAGCAGCTAAAACGAAACAATTAAACCATTTGTTTATACATTTTTCATTAGTAAAGACAAGGGAAACCAAACAGGAAAGGGCACCTGGGCTACCTGCAATCATATCCATTCTTGTACTGCTGAAACAATAAGTAACTTTGGTCTAAACATTAGGAGGATGTGGTTCGTTTATTCCGATAAAAGGACGTGGCCAGGATACAACGTAATGAGGCCGGTCAAAACCAAAAAGGTTTATGGGGGGCCTCAGACGCTAGCGGGGATGACGACACGAGACCACTAGGGGTATGTGGGCATGCTCCCGCAAAACATTTTGAAATCTCTGAAACGTCATTTCATGCACTTTGGGGAGAAGATTTTACAGAATTATGATGGTCAGAAAATGTTGTATATTAGATTAGCAATTTTTTCAAATTGCCCAAACTGGTCTTCACAGTTTTTTGTTCTTACTAAACATAATTTGAACATATATTTTTGCCCGACCAACATGGCAAAATTTGCCCTACAAAAGTGCAATATTGTTAATTGTACCTGTCAAAATTTGCCTTAATTGTACATGGCAAAATTTGCCCTACAAAAGTGCAATTGTATATTGTACCTGTCACTACACGAGTGAATATTTTGATAAATTTCATAGTGAAGAATGGCGTCGTTGATAGTATGCAGTAGCAGATCAAGGAAGTTAACGCCAGTGGAAATCTTTGGTAGCTTCAGAATAATACTATAAGAAAATATGAAAAGTAGCGTTTTACAAAACCAGAGATATACTCATACACGAATACGCGAACAAACTAAATCTCAGATGAGAGTGCTTTCATCTACTAGTAGACACTGTATGTGGGGACAGTTCCCTTCTAAATAATTTCTAATAAATTCTAATACCCAATGAATAATACCGGACTGACGGATTAATTTTGGAAGGAAAATACGCTGTAATAATGGTTTTCATCTATGAAAGTTCAATAACCAATTATATAGGCATTTTCGCATCAATTTTGAGTAAAAATGTTTTAAGCATCAAGATTTGCAGCATCAGCTAGATGTGAAATGTGTCGAGAACCTGAATGATTCGTACTCGTAATATTTCGCAAAGGGCTAAACACTGCCTTAATGAGCAATTAAGGATAATTTGTCCTTATTCAGAATATAAATTATATCATTAATGGCAACTACAGTATTTGATAACGATTAACGTTCTTTTCCTATGAAAATACCTGGGATAATTTGCTAACAGCTTCCATTATTATATAGTGACAGTCAGAATGCGAGAGACTGAAGAGTATTCTAATTTGGAAATTCTTAAGTACATTTGGAAATTCTTAAGTACAAAAACTTCTTTACATACAAGAATGCTGAATGATAAAAATAACATGAAATATATATTACACTATATTTTCAACGTTTCGAATAAAGAAGACGATGAATGTAACTTGATTTTTTAACATTTGCAGCAATCTAACATTCTCAAGATCATTCCATGCACAACTCAGCTTAACAATGAGAACTTCGGGCAAAGCACATCCTTCATCTACTAAGTGAACAATTTTTACTTGGATTTAGACTAAATTGTGAAATGACCTTGTGAAGCCACGTGCGAAGCAGAGGTGGAAAAAGTATCGGATCCTGGGAACCTAGTTCCCAGAAATATTTTTGGATCTGAACTTTTACAGAAATTTTTTCAGAAAGTTCTGAAAGTTAATAATTAACTGATGAGTAATAACAAAACTAGAGTATGCTCTAGTCTAGACTAGCAATTGTAATGCATTTTCTATTCACTGTATCAAAATGAACACCACTGAATATCAAGAAACAACACTCCAATCAGTCCATTGTCAAAATCAATCAATGATCATTGAACCTCATTATAATTATATATTTTGAGTCTGAAACCCAAGTTCCCAGAAAAAATATTTTCCACCTCTGGCGCGAAGTTGTTCAATAAAAATATTTCGACAATCAAGTAGAAAGGTACAAACGGAGATGACGGACTGAACAGAGCTGGTATGTGCAGATAAAGTACAATATGTGATGGAAACGTACAATACATAGACTTAATATATGCGGACCTACCTTTCAGCCATTTGAGTAATCTTTGATACTGTTATCACACATGGTTTTATGAGAACACTGTATATCATTTTTGTAACGAAACAAGACAATTCTTTCTCTGCAAGCAATACATCCACCTTCGCTATTTCAAGCACTAGAAATGAAGTACCAAACTTTAGGAATAAACTCAACCACGGGAAAGAGAAAAGTTTTCTAGTAAACTTAAACGGTTATACACGTTGTGTGTTGCTCATAGAAAACTTTGACAAATTGCACTGGCCGCTTTTTATTGTTTGTATGACAAACTTGTTACTTTCCTATGGTTGGCATGGCTTTTTGAATATTGTTGTTTTTCGTTGAAGTTCGTTCTCAAGCCCCACTCCATTCTGCAGTACAATTAACGAAATAATCTTACCCCTCTATAGGCTCTCGACTAATCAGAATTCCGTTATATTTCCATGCAAATAGTATACTGAATACTCAAAATTCTAATTAAGTTAACTACAACGTTGTTATAATTTTACAACATTCAGTTTTCTGTGAAATCGTCCTCAAAACGGGGGAGATACTATTCCAATTTTCCACCACCTATCATTTTTAATGTTCTTACTTTCTAAAGCGATGTTTACACTAAAGGATAGACATTTACCCCTAGGTCATATGGTCTTCAGGGGCTAAAATCCTCGTTCCCAAAAAGGCATCTTCTTCAAAGTTGGGAATTATAGAGACAAATGCAGTCAGGAAATGGTAAAAAGACAAAGTTTTTTCCTTCTAGAATAATTCGTGTTAACAAAAATACATTGATTTGTTTACATATTTTGTTTGAAACATACTAAAATAATCTTAAATTTTGCACAAACACCTACTTTATTGCTATTATAACAATTAGTTATAGCTTTACTAAAAATAAATTATGTATATTTTAGACAAGTACATGATAAACGTTATGTTTATTATCTTATAAGCACGATAACGTCTTGAAATAGTCTTCTGTTTTGCCTTTAAAAGGCAATACAAGCATCATGTATGTGTTTTTTGCCCATTTATACATATTTTTGCCCATTTATATATATTATATTAAATGCATATTTTATTAAATCCGTTTACCTTGTGATTATCTTTATGTTCGTGCTTATCTCACACGTGTCGATTAGGCTATGAAGTTTATGAGTTAAAAGCATTCCTTGTAAGGTAGGCTAAAGTATTTAGGTAACATGCATGCATGACCATATAGAGGTTGTGCACCTTCACGTATAACAAAATTGTAAAATCGTTAACGTCGAACCCATAAATCTGGCTATTTAACATGTTTTGTGTGTCATTAAAACAAGTATTTATGAGAATACCATCCAACATGGCGGCCAAAAAAAGCAACTGCCGGCCCAATGACAAGGAAAGATGTGTTTTTTTATACACATGCATGTCTATATATTCTGTTTAATAGCTATATTACTCTATATCTTTTGTCATACTGATCAGGGTTCGTGCAAGTTCCCAATAAGAAGATTTAAGGACTTTTCAAGGACTATTCAAACACTAAAAATAAACTTTTCAATGACTTTTTATTGTCTTGCAAACAAATGATGGCAGCTAAGCGATAACCATAGTAAAATAATGGAAGACAAGCGACTTCTTACAGTATTTGCTAGATAAATTATGAAAATGTCCTCATTAGATAATTATGTTCTATTTTGAATTAACAATGCGTGTGATATTCAAGCACTTTTAACAACTTTTGTATTTTAAAGCACTTTTTAAGTGCCCTTGAAATTAATTTTTCAATTCAAGCACTTTTCAAGGAGTTAAGGACCTGCACAAACCCTGCATAGCAAACAGAATATGGACATGCGATTAAAACACATCTTTCCTTGAGCATTTGTTTATTGGCGGCCATGCATGCATGCTGGATGACATCCATCCCCAGGCCACGTGTCAACCTCTTTCACAGGCTCTTATCTCTTGGGGAGATAGTGCTTTATTACACATGTCTATATTCTGTTTACTACATTGGTTCAATGGTTTACTATGATACTATATATTGCACTTAAAAGCTAACCAAATTTTTCGATTTAGGTTTGGAAAACATACCTTTTAACATAATAACGGTATTTGAAAATATTGCTAACGTCAGCAATAAGAATTATTCACTTAAATCGCGAAGGAATAATTGTATCGACTTGAAATTTGTTATGAATACTTGTTATAATGACATGTTAAACAGCCAGAATGATAGGTTCCACGTTAAAGATACATAAAATATTGCCTATAGTTTTAACATGGCCTTCAGTATACTGTGCCTGTGGAAGTGTGGAAGTGTGGACTATGGAGTTTAATAACTTTAATACTTACAATTATCCAAGTTACATTCACCACATCGTTCTAGGACATTCTTTGAAACCAGTTGCCTATCTTCCTCGCTTGCTTCTATCGTTGACTCCATTGCAGTAACTGTTATTGTAGTGTTAATACTTTCAGGCAATTCCGTATCAGATAAGCTGCAGCCACAAGACGTTTTTCTACCTTTAGGTGTTCGTTCAATTAAATATTCTGGATCTATCAATAAACAGAATTATATATTTAAAGGTTTCATGAAGTGGCATAAATGGAAAAAAATAATTTCTGGTCCACCGCCCGCATCCATTTTCAAGAACGGATTTTCTTAGGACTATTTCTGTTTGCATTACAATTTCTATGTTTTAACATGCTTTTCAAAGGTTTTCAACTTTACAGCAGAGTAGAACACTTTAAGGATACCAGAAAGGGCTGATATAAACACATGTCACATGAAATTCATTCACGCTCTCAAGACTGCATGTTACAACTATGTTTTTGCTTATATTATTTTCAGGGCCTTTTTTAAGAACTCGTTAGTGGAGGGGGGGCATCATCGAAAGGGGACGTAACAAGTAGGTGGTGTGTTACAGGTGTAGGACGGTGAAGGGGGGTGTGGGGGTCCTCCCCCAGAAAAATTTGGAATTCTTGAGTCTCTGTGGCTTGATTTCCTTCATTTTCAGAGGCAATTTTTGATATATCCCATCTAAACGGAGCCAGGTTTTGTTGTGAGAATACCATAACTTTCCTCTAATAAAGTGCCAAAATAGCTTACTGGGGGGGGGGGGCAACATGGAGGGGGGGGGGGGGCAACATGGGGGCTGGGGGGCTTTTGCCTCCAGTACATTAGTTACAGTCAAATCCAGTGTTCTGTTGCGAGGAACATTGCAATATTGTCACGCAATATTGCAATTTTGATTTAGAGATTGCTCTGAGCAATTTGCAACTGGTGTGAACAAATTGCAATTGAAATTCACAACCAGTTTTGTAAACAAAGCCTCGGATTGGCTACTAGCAACAAGGAAGGTCCAATCGAATTGCTCGGAGCATTTGATTGGTTTCTTCTTTTGCTAGAAGCCAATCAGAAGCTTTGTTTACACACCTGGTTGTGAATTTCAATTTGCAATTTGTTCGGACCAGTTGCAAATTGCTCAGAGCATTAGAGCAATCTCCAAATCAAAATTGCAATATTGCGTGACAATATTGCAATGTTCCTTGCAAAAGAACACTGGATTTGACTGTATAAAGGACCTGATTATTTTGCCTTGATTATCGTTTTCTATTTTTGCGTAAACAAAAATATATTTATATTACTTTTTAAAACGTAATGATCCCATACAGTGAGCATGAAGAATCTAGCTGATGACTCTCCAAAATGTACGTTGTATTTTATGTCCTATAGACAGTCCTAACCACCCGCCCGCCCGCATCCTGAACGGTTAAACAGCGGACAAGGAACTAAACATTAACTTATAGTGGCCTTATACACTTTTACGATGGCTAATTCACACGATCCGATTTGTCGGAACCAATTCTTCTCTTGACGCATGTGATATACTGGATTTGCTAACAAGAGTAAGGCCATTGGCTCATACCTGGCGAAAAGTGCAGTTGTTGCTGTATTGTATTAAATCACATACGTTAGGAGGAGAATCAGATTCGACAAATCGGATTGTGTCAACATGCCTTTATTACAGGTGTATGTACCACAGAATACCGCAAAAATTTACATGTTCCATATCTTGTGTCAAATATATATAATGTGGCTTCTTAATATTTTTTAGTGTAGTTTATCGATATATTTTTTCTTCCTGGGGGTTTTGGGGATAGATTTCATAGACTTAAATATTTTGTTTTAATTGAACATTCTGTGGAACAAACTCTAATGTACCACAGAATACCAGTGCAGAGATAAATAAGCAACGGTTTATTAAATTGTACCAGGATTTGGTGTGTCATGTTGTGTGATAATACTGTAGGATATTGCTAACTTAATTTAGTGAAAGGTAAATACTAAAATCAGTACAGCATACCAGTGGTGAAACCAAAGAATACCTGGTTTATCAATAATTTTGAAAAATTCAGTTTTTCAATGGTAAAATTGATTCCTTGGTGTGATTCCTGTATAGTAATAATGTTGTGTTGCATAGAAAAAGTAGTGATCAACATAAATTATACTGGTTTGCAAAATTATTTTTAAACTTTCGAATTTTACAGGCATTATGCGGGAAAAAAGTAACAAAACATAGGATGTTATTTTTTGTTAATCCTGATTATTTTTAAGAATTTTTAGGAAAATATTCATTTTCTGTTTTTTATTTGTCAACTAGAACTAAAACTAATATATATTCACACAAATAAAGTATATAGTATGTTTCCTCCAAATTTTATAAGATCAATAAATAAGACTGGTATTCTGTGGTACCGTGGTATCCTGTGGTACATACACCTGTAGTCTTTACAAAAACGTCATCCCTAGCTGGTTATGGGGTACACACGGAAGTAAGGATGAAAAGATATAGTTTTTCTCATTTCACATATTTTTTAAAGTTTGTTTACAACTTACAGTGCACTTTTAAGTACTTAATGGTATCAGTGTATCCCTGTTTGCACATCTTGCTGAGAACATGAACATCAGGTGGAAAGAACGCACGGCAGATTCGATAAAAATTCTGAGCGCTGAAACGGATGCTGGTGTTGGCAAACATGATGTGATTAAAGCTGTTTGAGTCATCTTCTGGACAGATATCACTCTCTCCACTCCATGGTGTCACTGTTATAGTTTCCCCATCAAAGTGTTGTGGTAAATTGTTTGAAATACCACCATCAACATGGTACTACAAAGGGAAACATTGACAAAATACCACATTTACAGAAACTGCATCAACTGTGTATATACAGTATGTATACTGGTGTCTGCCACAAAATTCAAGCATTTGCTGATTCAACTAGACTAAGGGGCTGCTAAAATGGAAACTGGGCTGTCCCGGTTAGCTGACAACCCGGTAACTGATATCTCGCCACATACATAGTTATTTTTAAAGTGGAAACTACTTTGTGTTTATATGAACAACCGGGCTGGCCAGGTTGCCAAGATCTCACTTGAAAGAGGTGAGATCTCTGTTACCAGGATGAAAATTTCCCCACATAGACACTCACTAACCAAGCTGGCACGGTTGAGGGGATGAAAGCACCACAGATGAGCCGATATTAAAAAGAGCCAATTTCCGATACCGATTGTTCAAGAGCCGATACATGTCCACCATCGGCTGATACATTGGGAAACGGCCCAGCAAGCAGGATGAAATTTTCCAATATAAACAAAAGTCATCTCGCTTGCCGGCTGTCTAGCTTACTAGGCCAGCTTATTTCAATATAAACAGCCCCTAACAAAAGTGAATATGCATGACAAGTTCAATTATTGTTCACAACTGGTGTGTTGTTCCAAATATAGTGCATGACCAACCATCCAGTTGTAGAAACAACTTAATCATGCAAACTATGGGTCTGTGCAAACTTTTCACTTCCAACTATAATTGTATGCAAAACGATGCTGATAACGAAAAATCCTATTTATGATATGATAAATTCAGATACGATATAATATGGGCTTATAAATCGGCCGATATATCGGTAGTTACCAATATTGGTCAATAATTTAGGGCAAAATGTAATAATTAGCTCCCTAGAGAAGAGCAGGTTTTCCTTGACAAGTTTCTGTAACAACGTAAATGTATGCTCAACAAGTTTTTCTTGACAGGTTTTTCATGACCAATTTTGCTTGCTAATGTGGATGGAATGTTTAAACATTTATGAACGATCGAGACCTTAAAACTCTAAAGCGCGATGGGACAAACTCTAATGCTCGAAAGCACTATGGGAGCACAAGTTTCAAGTTTAGGAATTGAATATGGTGGCCATTTGTGATTGATATATCCTTGCAGGGAGATATTAATCATTTCACTCACAAATGACCTCCAAATTCAATTCCTAAACTTGAAACTTGCGCTCCCATAGTGCTTTTCATGCTTAGAGTTTAAGGTTTTAGAGTTTAAGGTTTGCAAAGGACAAACTTTTTTGAATTGGCTGTATATGCCGATAAAATATAGATGTTATTGCCCAATAACCGATAAGCCTAAAAGTTACCGATTATCGGATTTTACCGATAAAAAAACAATTATTGGCTGTATATTTAGTATATTACAAGATGCCTTAGATGTCTGGACAAATTAAACGTCTTGTGTTAAGTGTGACTATATAATATAAATATGAGATGAATAGACTACTAAGTCGTCTCAGAGTGAGACGTTTAAGTCGTCTCAGACGTTTAAGACATCTTTTAATATAAATACGGCCATTGGCTCATCCCTAATTTTAATATGCAAATCTAATGTTTTATACACTCACCTCTCCACGGAACGTGGGAGGCATGATGCCAGAATAGAAGGGAACATGTGCAGATGCAACTAAAGCCTAGAAAAAAGAAATTAAATATTACTTTTTGCTGTTAGATTACTATTATTTGATTTTTCAATCAGCGAAAAAATATCCATATACGAAAATATCAAAATTTGTTGGGTAGTTGGGATCATGCATGCATAACAATTTTAAAGCATTTAGAAATCATCGCAAATAAGAGCCTTGGCATTAGCCATCATATTGCAGACTCGTTCCCAGTCGCTTTTCAATATAAATACTTGTAGATCTTGTAAAGTATTTTATAATTGCGCTTTATATAGCATTTCTTTTTGTGTTTCACCAACAGTACTTATGCTGGCAGATTCTAATAACTTGTCAATTCAAACAGGAAGTTAGGAAATTTTGAAGGAATTTGTCGAAGTGAGGAAATGAATTGATCAACATTTTTCAAAACGCTTCTATTGGCACAACTGTAAACATTATAACCATCAAGTGAACTCAAATACAGGGTATAACCTGTGGCAGACACTAGGGGGGTCAAGGGGGCTATAATTTAAGTAGAAAATGAAATGAAATTTAAGTCAAAAAGGTTTTAAGAACTGAGATTTGAAGCAACAAAAAGATGATTATATGTTGGCAACCTAAGTTTGCACCCCCAATATTTAGCGAAGTGTCCGCCACTGGGTATAACCACAACATTATACATGCAGAAAGGTTTTAAATTCATGTTAAATTGGAACAAGTTAAATATATATAATATAATGAGCACATCATGTCATGGTGCCAGTGTAGGTAGTGTAGGTCTATACATAATACTGTGGGTCTTTGGAGACAATCTACCTGAAAATACAATAAGAACTTTGACATTTCGAGCAAAGGCCCTTCGTCTGGAATTTAGTGTAATATAGTCCAAAACACATAAATACATTGTGAGCTTTTATGCTTTTAACAATCGTTGATTTGATAAACATGAACTAATTATTATGCAACTCAAACATTTGCATTAAACTCACCAAATTGGCAAATGCAAAGTGAGAACATTTTTAGAAAAAGTACTTAAAGACCATGTAAAGTCCATTCTGCGCATGTGCTATGGGGGGTCCCGCGATGTAAACAAATGCCCAAATTTCGCGTTGTTTCGACTAAAATTCGACATCTTCTAAATCAGAAACTCAAATCTGTATTTGAAAGCTAAGCGAAGCTTTAGCGAACAGAACAGAACATAATTTTCTTAATTAAATATGTAAAAAAAAAAGGTAAACAGCTGAGCGCGGTTGTTTGTTTCAGGACACTACTTCACCATGTAAACATGTGGGTGTCTGAGTAACTACCAAGCATTTTTTTGGAGGTCTTATGATTAGAAACTAATAATAATTATAGTAATGACACATTCATGGTACTTATACACAAGTTTTTTTATATATACTTTCAATTTCCTAGGGAGCATTGTAGCTTAATGAGTTTAAACGTTTAACCTATGATACCAAACACTTTCCCCTTGACCAGTTAAAATTGTCTGGTGGTAAACAGAGTAGAATAAACAAAGTAGGGTGCAGTGCATTCGGTTATGTGTCTTCATTGCTCTCAAAATCAAGGAATGCAAGCCAATTTATGAAACCCAACTTTTCAAATTTTTAGGGGTGACACCCCAGTTTATCCCACGAATGAATACTCAATATTAGCACAATGCTTTCTCTTATATAATCGCATAATATAAAGTTTCCTGATTGTAAAATGATTCAGCAGTGTCATGGATTTGTCACATGACTCTCAAGAGAAGAAATCAGAGAACGGCATGAATAAAAATTTGGGTTAATCCAGAAATATTTGTGCCAAATATTTGTGAGTTTGTCTGACATTTCAATTTACGACTAATAGCTCCACAAGATACAATCTCACATAAAAATACAATATTAAAACCTGCTATAGTATTTTATAGCAATAATACATAAAAATATACACCCATTTAAAAATATTGTCATCGTTTTAATCTTTGACGTTTCTGCGTGGCAGTTTATACTTGCTGATTAAAAAGTAAAATCATATTGAAGAAAATCCGATATGCGATAAGTTAAATTTGGAAATATTTTAAAAAAAGCCCGATTTTGTTTTTTATCTAAGAATATTATGTTATGTATTTAACCCGAAGACATACAAGTACTTTTAACTTGAAGAGGTAAAAAAATGTAGAAATAGTAGACGTACAAGTGTATAATGTGTACAAAAGCACTATATAAACAACCCTTGCCCGCATTAGGGGCGACATCCATACTCAAATTGCCACAGAAAACGTCAATCCGACGTTTCTGGGTGGGTGGGTTTTAATCTGTGACGTTTCTGCGGCAGTTTTATACTTTTCGATTAAAAAAAAAAAAATTAAAAAAATAACTATGGGGATAACGAAAGAAAAGCTGTAAATCTCACCCTTCCAGTTCAGCTTTAATTTTTACATTGAAGGGGCAAATCAAGCATTTTGCTGCTGTTTTATCTGAAAAAGATTATTCGACTTTGTTTTAACCCAATTTATGAATTTTTATTTAACTTGAAAAGGTAAAAAAAAATGTAGAAATAGTAGACGTACAAGTGTATAATGTGTACAAAAGCACTATAACAACCCTTGCCCGCATTAGGGGCGACATCCATACTCAAATTGCCACAGAAAACGTCAATCCGACGTTTCTGGGTGGGTGGGTTTTAATCTTTGACGTTTCGCGTGGCAGTTTTATACTTTCAGTGAAAAAAAGAAATATTAAAAAAATAACGCTATAAATAACGAAAAAGCTGTAATCACCTCTTCCAGTTCAGCTTTTAATTTTACATTGAATAGCAACCAAGCATCGGTTTTGCTGCAGTTTTATGGGAAATACTATCTCTGACTTTGCCCAACTTATGAATTTTTATTTAAAAATCATTTTTATACAAAGTTAAAACTTCCTCGTTTTATCAATAAGGAAATTTTAAAGTTTTAAAGCTCAAGCTAAAGGCATGAAAAATTATTGCCACGGTTGACGTTTTGTGGGGTAGGTGGGTGGGTTTGAAAGAAAACGTCGGATTGACGTTTTCTGTGGCAACTTGAGTATGGATGTTGCCCCTTACAGACTTTTGCGCATATCTTATCGTGTTGTATGTTACTGTAAAAGTTAGAGTTCAACTTTATTCAGCAATTACTGGGTATAATAGTCACGAGAGCATTTAGACATGAAAATAGCTAATAATAATCATGCATGGGGGTTAATATTTACATAGTATACTAGCTAGCCACTTTCATATTTTTATGCTACGGACAACACTCGTAAATTCGTAGTTTAAATCGACATTGTTATATAAAACCTGCATGAAACTATATTCTTTTTTACTGGGTTGAAAAGGCAGAACAAGCACAAATAAATCAGTTCATCGACTTTTCAAACGACACTTGTATATAAATAAAAGTCACGATAGTATCACATGTTTTGAATTTTGATTGTGTAGTATATCACTATATGTAATATGTTACGATACTGTGCTAAAGCAGGGTGAAAAGGATAATTTCAATCGTGTTCAAAACGAAGTAGAAATTTAAAAAATAACATTCAGATAAACTTACATCAACAAGATCGTCATTGGAATGAAATTCTGAAACAACAACATTCTGCCAGTCACTACAACGTGTAAGCGATATATGAAGCCTTCCCGAGCAACGTTTGTAAGCATCGTCAGGAATCATTCTTTTAAAAACCTTTCTGATCGTCTTTGTTAGCTGAAATCGGGGATGAAAAGGCCCTACTGAAAATCTCCTAGCATGTTCTGCTAATCGTAGCGTAAACTGAAGCGATTCAGATAGACTGATACCACAGAGAAGCGAACCGGCGGCTAAAGCACCGGCACTCGCTCCCCCAAAGTTCTCGATTCTTTCAAGAAGTTGAGGCGCCCTGTCCTTTAAAGCACTCGCTACTCCAACATGATAAATTCCCAAAAATCCACAACCAGAGAATGTTAAGCTAAGCTTTTTCGGTTCTTTAAAATCATCCATGTTTAGTCAGTATTTACTAAATACGTATTTGCCACGCCACACAGTGTTTTGACCAGATGTTTTTTTTTGCCCGCGTCACGCCCCCTACACACCAGTCGCGGTTCTTTAATCTTATTGGCCAGTTGCCCACGTACGTTGGCATTATCCGACCTTGAGCAACCTGTCGATGCCTGCGGAGGAGGCTATCATTACACTGATCTGAAAATATATTTTCAAGATCAGTGGTCATTATTTAGCAATTATTATTTATTGCAAATAATTAAAGAGTTTTGATTGGCTAAGAGCTGTCGGTGAAATCGTCATACCTGCTCGGTAGCTGCCCAAATTTGGAGTTATGACATCATCGTGGAATATTGAAAACAAATATACCACGTTTGACGCAGAGCGTTTGACGTAATTTCGTGGTATATTGAAAAGCAATGTAAACACGCTATGATGTCACGCTAATATGCGGCTTATGCCAAAAGCGGGAAAATACAAATGGCTTTCTCAAAGGAAAGGTTCGCCTGAGTCCGAAATATTTACAAATAAATAATAAAACAATTATTGAATATTTGAATTCGGTTTTCGCAGGATATTATACACTTAATGTCTGGTCCCGAGGGAAATAGTTTGTTTTGTTTTCCCGAGAGTCTCAATGTTTCCCGAGACGAAGTCGAGGGAAACATTGAGGCTCGAGGGAAAACAAAACTAACTATTTCCCGAGGGAACAGACGTTAAGTGTTTTGTTATACAGGGTGTATCAAAAAAACTGCAAATACCATAATTTGTATGCACGAGATCATACATTAGAATTTCAATGGCTGTGCAAATAATTACGCTTCTGGGATTTGAAAATACGTTTCCACGTGCAGTACTATCAAAATAAGCACACAAAGTGAATTAAAATTAGTTCGAACTCATAAGTTTAATTCACTTTGTGTGCTTGTTTTGATACCCCTGGGAAACGTATTTTCAAATCCCAGAAGCGTAATTATTTGCACAGCCATTGAAATTCTAATGTATGATCTCGTGCATACAAATTATGGTATTTGCAGTTTTTTTGATACACCCTGTATAGCGACGAAAGAAAAATCAACAACATTCATATAACAATTGTATTTCACGACAAAAACTGTATATACAGTAGTGTACACGAGTTTCAAATTAAAAGAACCTACTTAAACGGTTTCAGTATCATATCCTGTTGCCTGTTGTGTATTTTTCTTCTCTTTTACATTCTTTATTTTAACACAAACTTGGAAAATCGTAGTTTATAAACTTGCGAGTTGTGCCGCCATTTTGTTTATTTATGTACGTAGCCAGTCGGGGCGGGCAACAATTTTTCACTTGTTGCCCGGCGGAATACATTGCATTTATCTAAAGCCACGTGACCACAAATCAGCCAATCACGCAAATCGACCGAGAGTCTGGAACGAGCCCACTCTCCTCCGCAGAGGCTTTTGCCAGGGTATTTTAGCTTTTGCCATATATAATTATATATAGCGGATTAGCGGGTATGTGTAGGGATCATTGATTCATTGGTAGGAATGCGTAGGGATGCGTGGGGGTAAAAGGGGCGAATATTGGACGCGCGCGGGGAAAGAGTGGAACGAGCCTATGTGACGTAACTTAAGGAACTTGTTTACGACGCGCTATCTGGCTTAGAGAAAACTGCTAGTGGGACTAAAAAATAAATATTATTCCATCAAAGATAACCTTTATGTTGCCCACAAAATATACCAGAAGACTCTGAAGGTGTACAAAATGTGACTGGAGTTTGCAATGCAGAATTTAAACGACTACATTGTCAATGCTTAAAGCAGACATGGCCTAAGTACGGCAGACAAGACACACAATTGCCTTTGTACAGGCTTACATTGCGCAAATTTGACGCAATCACTGCGAAAAGTAGAAGGTGCATTCTTATTTCCTTAGATCAACGTATTTAACACATTTTTTTCAAACATATTGGTGTTGTCCGACGGTTCTAATATATACAATCCGCTTGAAATGACAATGTTTACTTTTCGAGAAAGATCTTTGGCTCTTTGCGAAGCTTGTCAGTTGAGCAGTCTGACCCAACAGTAATGTAGCAGCTTGAATAAGATTGTTTCCTATTGGCCTAAGCACTAATTGGGTACGGTAGCGGACCAGAGGTAGCGGACCAATAAGAATCAAGGGATTCAGTATCGAGGAATTACATCATTCAATTTGCCTGTTCGCAGGCTAGTTCCTAAATTCAAACATGGCGCAAATATTTTGAAATGTCAAAATATATTGACAAAACGTCGTTAATTCACATAAAAACGTGGAAATACGAAGGTTTTCAATACGAAAGTATCGACTAGAACGAATGCTTTAAAATGTGTGGCCAATTTCAAATGTAGTTGTTCTATTTCTGAAGGAGAAACTAAACAGTTAAACCGTCAAACTGTCGAAGATTAAGCCATCAAGGTATTAGGTATATAAGAAAGGTATATAAGAAATACTACAATAGATTTAAAAATAAAACATTGTGTAATTGTAAATAGCATCTTGTTTATATACATAGGTTTTCAATACTAAAGTCAACTGGACTACCATGAATACTAGCTAACACTGTGACCAATTCCACATTTAGCCTAGTGGTTATATTTGTTTACTTATTTTGACTTATACTGAAGGGCGAGCATCAATTCCACATTTAGTGGTCATATTTGTTTACTTATTTTGATTACTGAAGAGCGAGCATTGTTTATAAACATGAGAAAGTTTGAATTTTACGATGAAAACTATGCATCAAATCAACAGCATCTTTATGTTCTATACTATTTTGAACATAGCAAACTTGACCTGACCTGCTGAATATATCAATAACATTTGAGTCAGGAGCCAAGGTAAGAACTAGCAAGTAGCATATTGTCCTAAAACCTATAGAGTTTAAATTTTGTTACTCATAACTATCCTATATATATAAATAGATATTTGTTACTCATTTGAATATTTGTTACTCGATTAAATATCTTGCGTATTCCACTGTTGTCGTGAGGAATGCGTCTCGCTGAATATTTATATCGAGTCTGTTCAAGCGTTTGGGTGAAATCGAAATATAATAATTAGGAGCTATAGGATCATCTTAAAATATTGCAAGACGTAGGGAGAACTAAGCTCTTCGGTATTCTTGTAAAAATTTGACCCGTTTACAGTGTAATTATTATCAAGAATATGTGATAGCTGACCCTTGAATTCTAATAAATAGAGCTCCGCGTTATTGCGCGTTTATGTCTCAATGATATTCTACACTGATATCTAGTTTCTCCTTAGTTTCCCACAAATACAAACAAATAACCACGTGTGGACAGTCTACGTTCGCTCAAACTAGTGTAGTCTGTAGAGTATAGATGTTTTAGAGTGATGCGCCGTACAATCTTCAAGTGTTTAAGGCGCAATGTTTGTTGTTGGAAATATAATATCCCTCATATTACTTGTCGTCAGGAATCCGTCTTGCTGAATACTTATATCAGGGATCGATGGATCCAGCTTAATTTGATAGGGGGGGGCAGCTTAATTTGATAGGGGGGGCTTTGGTCATGAAGCAGGGCGTGGTCGGCGACCGAGGAAGGGTGAATCACCACTGAGGACCCCCTACAGGGTCAAGGGGTTATCTTGACAGAAATTTTTTGGAAAATAAGATGGCCTAGATGGTTAAAAAGGCCCATCAATGGCCCAATATTATATTTTTGTTTGATAAATGCCCTGTCAAATCCAAAATTTGGATTTGATATGCGAATTGGCACCCCTCCTGCGCACCCCCCTGCACCCCCCCCAGTAAATCAATCCCTGACTTATATCGTGTCTGTTCAAGCGTTTGAGTCAAATCGAAGTATAATAATCAGGAGCTATAGGATCGTCTTAAAATATTGCAAGGCGTAGAGAGTCAGAGAACTAAGCTCTTTGGTTTTCTTGTAAAAACTTGACCCGTTTACAGTATAATAATTATCAAGAATATGTGACAGCTGACCCTTGAACTCTAATAAATAGAGCTCGTTATTGCGCGTTTATGTCTGAATTATATTCAACACTGATTTCTAGTTTCTCTTTAGCTTCCCACAAATACAAATAAATACCCATGTACGGTTCGTTCAAACTATTGTAGAGTATAGATGTTTTAGAGCGATGCGCTTGTTGTTGGAAATATAATACCCTCATATAGACTGAAGTATGTCGAATTGGGCATGATTTGTACGTTTCTCGTTCGTATTGCACTTGCATTTATCGTATCGTAAAACACAAGTACGCACCTCAAAATGCGCAAGTATTCTAAGATGCACACAAGGAATTTGCATGCGTTTTGTGCGGGTGACTTGGGTAACCGTGGAAGTGCAAGTTTGTGACACCCCCAAAAAGCCACGACGACGACGACGACGAAGAAAACAGACAGGGACATATTAAACCTACGGCTTTACTCTGCCAGCCGCAGTAACTATATACACCTCGTCCCAATGGGAATACTTGTCCCTAGAGTCATGCTATTGTTGCTTTATTGTGTTTGCCCCCTTTGAAAAATGGCGCCCGTAATTACGAAATCAGTGCCTATTGTTGAATATTACTCCTTCATGGGCAACTGTGGCGTCACCGTGAGCAGATACATGTACGCTTAGCGGGCCTATTTTTATATGAGATTATGCAATAACCAAGGTTTCAACGTTCGGTGGCTCATGTTTGAACTACAGTTGCCTTACCATACAGTCTGGTAATGGTATTAAATAGTTCGTTGTGTTATTCTGTTTGACCGTTGTGCCACCATGTCAGCTGGTAACAACGTTCGGTGGCTCATGTTTGAACTATAGTTGCCTTACCATACAGTCTGGTAATGGTGTTCAATGAACTCCGAATCCTACAAGTACTGGCGTAATAAAGTACAACCAGATGTTAAATCGACTCGTAAAAAGTATTATATGAATTCATTTGAAAAGTGAAAAATTCTAATCCTACCAGATGGTGGAAGGAGGTTAACTCATTGGGTGGCCTCAAATCGAAAGAGTCCTGGGTCATATAACGATTTTCTGGGACTAACGTCGCATTTTGAACCTCTGCCGAGGCATACTATTGTCCAGGAATTTGAAGTTTCTGATAGTTTACTTGCCCATACAGGGCAAGTTTATTCAGAGTTGAAACATCTAAAGACCACCAAGTCTCCTGGCCCTGATATGATTCCCAATAAAATTCTTAAGAATTTTGCCTTCGAATTCGCTCCGGTCATTACTGATATGTATAATACGTCAATGAGTCAGGGAGTGTTTTCCGACCTGCTAAAGCGCGCCTTTGTAGTTCCTATACCTAAGGTGTCACCTCCCTCAACTATCGAAGATGACTTAAGACCGATATCTTTAACAGCTCAGATATCAAAAGTGATGGAAAGTTTTGTTTTAAAATCTCTCCCGTCTGAAGTAGCTCATAAATTAGATCCGAAGCAATTTATCCTTCCAAAGTAGTCAACAACCCAAGCTCTTGTGTATCTTCTCCATTAGATTTTTCCAAAGCCTTTGATCGCATTGATCACAACATTTTGCTCCTGAAATTGTCCGATATAGGTGTTACTCCGATACTAGTAAACTGAGTGGCGACCAGTCAATGGAGGTGTCCCTCAAGGAACTGTATTAGGCCCTCTCCTTTTTCTAGTAATGGTAAATGACCTATTAATAAACTATACGGATAAATGGAAATACGTGGATGATTCTACTGCCTGCACTGAAAGTATTGCAAGCGATTGTAAAAGTAATTTACAAAAATTGGTGGATGAAGTGGAAACATGGACTACCCAGAATAACATGAAACTTAACGTTTCGAAGTGTAAGGAGTTAATCATCCAATTTACGAGGGACGAGCGTTTTTTTCCACCACTTACTATTGGAGGAACTCCTATTAAAGTTGTTAATTCCGCTCGAGTTTTGGAAGTTACTATTCAAGATGATCTGCGATGGAATGAACATATTCATAATATTCTTAAGAAAGCAGGGAAACGACTTTATATGCTAAGACTACTAAAGCGTGCCGACGCAGATATAGATACGATGTTAACAGTATATATTACGATAATTCGACCAGTATTGGAATATGCAGCCCAAGTTTGGCACTACAACATTCCTGTTTTCCTGAGCGATGAAATTGAAGTTTTACAGAAGCGGGCTTTGAGAATTATTTTACCTTTCTTAACGTATAACGAGGCTTTAAAGAAATTAGATATTACTAGTTTGAAAGATAGACGTGAAAAATTGTCTCATAAGATTTTTAATGATAATCACGATAATGTCAAACTTTCTGAATGTTTACCTAATATAATTTTAACTAACTATGAATTAAGACATAGTGGCCTTTACAAAAACTATTTTTGTAAGACGGAACCTTTTAGGAACCCATTCTTTCCTTTCTTTATCTTAAATCAATGACTTGTAAATATGATATAATTAACCTATAGTAGTAGGCTACTTTTTAATGTAGTATCATGTAATTTTGTTTAATTATTGTATGCAACTTCTGATGCAATTTAACCGTTCGAAGTTCTTGGTTACAATATCAGTTTTTATTAAAATTCAAATTAAATTATTACCTTCGCTGCCTTCGCTACCCTAGCTAAATAGATTAAATTCGTTAGGTTGGGAGACACTAAAAGTACAGAGAACTAAAGCCAAGGCAAAATTAATGTTCAAAATTTTAAATAAATCTGGGCCGAAAAGCCTAACAGACCTTTTTAGCTACAAGAATGAGAATACACATTACTGTCTCCGTGACAATGAAACAACACTCGTTTTTCCACAGCCTCGCACAAATAGCATGAAAAAGAGTTTCATGTTTGATGGGGCAAAAATATGGAATTCAGTCCCTAAAGAAATCAGAGGAATTGGGTCCCAGTCTCTATTTGAAAGAAAAATTGCTGCTCATGTTGCTAAATAATATATTTATATATATAAATCCTTTATTGTAAATAGTTAACTATACGTTTTGTTAGTTAATAATAATAATAATAATCTTTATTTATCCATCTTAAGTATAAAAGTACAATGGATTTACAGGTTGATTCAAATTACATTAAAAATATCTTAGAACATTATATACAGATAAGAATCTTAAGTATGTATAGACAAACTAAAAACTATGTGAGTGCACTTGCACGAGCTAAGAAGGAGCGTTTATGTCTTTCAGTTCGCGATAATGTGTTTTTACTATTAATTGTTCGTAAATCGTATGGATTATTTGATTTAAAAAGTCTTGTATGAAAAGGATGGGAAGGATCATTCATAATCTTCCACGCTTCACGTTTCAGAAGTTCTTCTCTTCGATCAGAGAGGCTTTGTAGACAGTCATTGTTATAACCAAGAACTCGGAGGCAGCGGGTCTGGGTTCGTTCAATTTCATTTACGAGATAAGTTGGAAGGCCACCCCAGATAGGTGAGGCATATTCAAGAATAGATCTAATATTGGATTTATAAAGGGTAATACCTACTTCCACAGGTAGATTAGCTTTCCTGCATTCTCTTAAGATATATACTTGACGGTTAGCTTTCTGTATAACAGTTTCAATATGATTGTTCCATTTGAGGTTGTTTTGAAACCCCATTCCAAGTAGTTTAAATTTGTCCACTCTTTCAACTAGTTCATCACCGATATAAACAGGAGGAGGTTCCGATACTGATTTCGTGAAGCATATCCACATGTCCTTTGTTTTTTTGACGTTGATGGTCACTTTGTTCGACACTGACCAATTTTGGATAATGTCTAGAGCCTGTTGGACATGGCTTATTTCCCCGGCTCCAACTGCTTGATCGAGTGTGCAGTCATCGGCATACTTCGAAGTTAGGTTTGCAGGGATTTCATCCTCTAAATCATCGATGTATACATTAAATAGCATAGGAGAGATGACCGAGCCTTGCGGAACTCCAGCTGGGCATGGAGCGGATGTTGACAACATTTGAAGTAGCTTTACCTGTCTGGTATTATTAATTGATAATATAGATTAATTAAATTATTACCTTCGCTACCCTCGCTACCCTCGCTACGTTCATTACGTTTGCTACTCGCTACTCTCGCTACTTTCGCTACCTTCGCTACCATCGCTACGTTCGCTACCCTCGCTACCTTCGCTACCTTCGCTACCCCCGCTACCTTCGCTGCTGTCGCTACCTTCGCTACCCTCGCTACCTTCGCTACTCTCGCTACCCTCGCTACCCTCGCTACCCTCGCTACGTTCATTACGTTTGCTACTCGCTACCCTCGCTACTTTCGCTACCTTCGCTACTCTCGCTACCCTCGCTACCCTCGCTACCCTCGCTACGTTCATTACGTTTGCTACTCGCTACCCTCGCTACTTTCGCTACCTTCGCTACCATCGCTACGTTCGCTACCCTCGCTACCTTCGCTACCCCCGCTACCCTCGCTGCTGTCGCTACCTTCGCTACCCTCGCTACCTTCGCTACCCTCGCTACGTTCATTACGTTTGCTACCCTCGCTACGTTCGCTCGCTACCTCGCTTCGCTACCCTCGCTACGTTCACTCCTCAGTTATTAGAAATTCCAGAAGGAACTAGAATTCCGTTTCTTTCTATTGATACTGTCTATAACTTCCTAAGAAAACAGAAGCGTTCATCATCTGGCCCGGACGATCTACCATATTGGTTCTGGAAAACATACGCAGCTGAATTAGCTCCAGCTATAACAGAAATATTTAACGTATCTCTGAAAGTCGGAAAAGTCCCTGAAGTATGGAAGAGAGCAAATGTAGTTCCAAGACCTTAGACCTCTCTTAGACTATAAGACATTTCTCGTTTTAGAAAGCTATATTTCTACTTGTTATTATTCCGCATAAGGCAATACTAGGTTAAGCGTCGCTATATTAGTTGTCTAAGCCGTTTCGTATAAGGTGATATTAGATATATTGTCACATATATAAATACAGCTAAAAGACGTCTATTTCATCAAGTTCACTTGTTAAAGCATTAACAGATTTAAGAAATGTATATTCCGCGTTCAAGTTCACTTGTTAAGGCATTAACAGATTTAAGAAATGTATATTCCGCGTATGCCTCTTTAGTGTTAGATTTAGTACTATTAAATATCTCTTCTGTTTCTTCAATCTTGTATCGGTATTGTAGTGGATTACTGAAAAGTCCGATGCCAGTATTGATCACACGAGGGTTTTGCTTCTCCCATTCGAAGAAACCACAAACGTCTTCTTTGGGGCAACAGTAAAATAGCCGGTTTTGGTTTGGTCCATCTTTCTTGACTTTTCGTTCATAGTATACCATTGCATGTTGACATATAGGTCTTGGTTCTTCGAATACATTTCACCATTGTCAAAATTTGCTTATGGAGTGACTTTTATTTCGTCAAGAAACTTCCCCATGATATCGTAATCTTCAGAGATATATCCATGCTTGACACACGCGTACCAAACCTTTTCAATAAACTCTTCATTAGTATATACATATCTATCTTCGTCGTCATCATAAACGGGAACCCCTTTCTCAAACTCTTCATCTGTCAATTCATTTAAGATTTTATTCTCAAAACTAGAAGCACACATATTGACACGAAGCACAAGTTGATTCTTGGCCATGAACAGTATGTCGATAGTCATTGTATATTCTTCTCACGAGTAAAATCCAAAGTACTAAAACCAGTAAGCTGCTGCTGTAATCGTTGTCGAAACGGACTGTGTTTGGAACACAACGTTTGGGGACTTTATAGGGACGCTATAGCTATTGTGATAAAGAGCGTAAGGATTAACTATTTTTGTGACGAAAATGCTGAGCTCAGCTTAATGACTGTCTTGCCCAAACTTGCCTTGCATATCATCATGACGTCAATACATATTTAATGAATGTTAATGATGAGTTGTGTTTGCGGCCCCCTGCGCCCCCCTATATGCTAGTGTTTGCGGCCCCCTTACATACTAATTAGTGTGCCCCTATATGATAGTGTTTGCGGCCCTCGCATACTAATTAGTGTTGTTTGCGGCCCCTGCGCCCCCTGCGCCCCTGCGCCCCCCTGCCCCTGCGCCCCTGCGCCCCCTGCGCCCCAGCCCCTGCGCCCCTGCGCCCCTGCGCCCCTGCGCCCCCTGCGCCCCTAAAAAAAGCGCAAAACCCTCGCCTAAAAAAATGGCGGTCGAAAACCACATACACTACTACTTCTCTCCTATGCTATTTAATGTATACATCGATGATTTAGAGGATGAAATCCCTGCAAACCTAACCGTCGATACCTCGAAGTATGCCGATGACTGCACACTCGATCAAGCAGTTGGAGCCGGGAAATAAGCCATGTCCAACAGGCTCTAGACATTATCCAAAATTGGTCAGTGTCGAACAAAATGACCATCAACGTAAAAAAAACAAAGGACATGTGGATATGCTTCACGGAATCAGTATCGGAACCTCCTCCTGTTTATATCGGTGATGAACTAGTTGAAAGAGTGGACAAATTTAAACTACTTGGAATGGGGTTTCAAAACAACCTCAAATGGAACAATCATATTGAAACTGTTATACAGAAAGCTAACCGTCAAGTATATATCTTAAGAGAATGCAGGAAAGCTAATCTACCTGTGGAAGTAGGTATTACCCTTTATAAATCCAATATTAGATCTATTCTTGAATATGCCTCACCTATCTGGGGTGGCCTTCCAACTTATCTCGTAAATGAAATTGAACGAACCCAGACCCGCTGCCTCCGAGTTCTTGGTTATAACAATGACTGTCTACAAAGCCTCTCTGATCGAAGAGAAGAACTTCTGAAACGTGAAGCGTGGAAGATTATGAATGATCCTTCCCATCCTTTTCATACAAGACTTTTTAAATCAAATAATCCATACGATTTACGAACAATTAATAGTAAAAACACATTATCGCGAACTGAAAGACATAAACGCTCCTTCTTAGGTCGTGCAAGTGCACTCACATAGTTTTTAGTTTGTCTATACATACTTAAGATTCTTATCTGTATATAATGTTCTAAGATATTTTTAATGTAATTTGAATCAACCTGTAAATCCATTGTACTTTTATACTTAAGATGGATAAATAAAGATTATTATTATTATATTATTATTAATATGAACAAAACATATGAAATGATTGTTCGTGGGAGAACATCGATACCTCTACCCAGTTGCATTCCGTCCATTAAACGGAAAACATGGCTCAAGATACTTGGAGTTACCCTTGAGGAAATACCAGAAAATTGGGATAGACACTTCGAAGAGATGCTCAAGAAAGCGAGTGGAAGAATGTACATTTTACGAGTGTGTAAATAATATGGTTTTACAACAAAGCAGTTAGAACTTCTCTTTCAGAGTTTAATAATGTCATTATTCGCTTTTGGAATTGAACTTTGGGGAGGAGCATCCTATACTAAATACATCAGTCAGATTGATAAGTTTGTAAATCGTGCATACCGTAATAGGTACGTAACAGAGAAATCTAATTTTAGAGAAATAATAAATAAGAGAGACAAGAGGTTGTGGAATAAAATATTAGATGATGGAAATAATGCATTAAGAGAACTTTTACCCAACAAATTAAATCGAACTTTAAGGCAAAGGGGACATGACTTTGAGCTGCCTTTAGTGAAAACTGAAAGATTTAAAAAATCTTTTGTAAATAGATGTCTTTTCAATTTTATCTAGTGTATGATATTTTAATAATTATTAACAATATTGTAGAATGTTTACTAGTTTTATTAATTATTGATGTAAATAACTAATGAAAAATAGACTATATACCTTATTTTTACAATTCCATGTAAACTCGGACGTGTGTTTCGAGTATTGATTAATAAAGACTATTATTATTACTCGCTACCTTCGCTACTTTCGCTACCTTCGCTACCATCGCTACCCTCGCTACCCTCGCTACCTTCGCTACCCTCGCTACCCTCGCTACTCTCGCTACCCTCGCTACCCTCGCTACTATCGCTACTATCGCTACCCTCGCTACCTTCGCTACCCTCACTCCTTTCATTACCCTAACTCTCCACTACCCACAAGCCCTTCATTACCTCACTCCTCCACCACCCTCAGTCCCTTCTCTACCCTCACTCACTTGGCAATGGCTACCATCGCTCCCTTGGCAACCTTCGTCGCTAGATTTTTGATTAAGTAGTCTATTAATAATTAACTTGGCCATTGACCAGTCACAGCAGACCTTAGTGGAGCTGCTACACTACCCAGTCTGAAGCGCTATCGGTTCTGGAATTGGAAATGTGAGATAAATCCACCACTAAAGAGCTATAATGGAAAACGTAGCCATACCAAGGCTGTTTTCCATTCTTGAAAATTTAAATTTCTCAAACACAAGAAATAAAAGAAGACTAGACTAGACTAGAGATCAAATAATCTATCAATATTATATTATATTAAAGCAGACCATAGACGCACGCAGAGTTGTCACGCTTGTGCCGTGCGTTATTGTAATAATCGGCCACACAGTACAGTCCACACTCATACTGGATCTCTGCTGGGCTGTGATCTGGTCATCACTTTAAAATGGCAAAGCAATTCCTTTTTCAACTCAGTAAAGTTATGTTTTGCCTTCCTGATAAAGTAATAATATACCAGTCAACACAGTAAAAGTAAAGCTTCCGTCCCTTAAGCTACGTCACACAAGTGTCGCGCCAGGCCTTTTCCTGTCCTTTTCCTGCCCGCGACTTTTTTTCAAAAATAGCCCATTTTGCCATGTTTAAAGTCGTTTATCTCACAAACGAAAAGCGAAAACCAAAAACTGTAAAGGAACTTATTAACTAACTTTTTGTCCTCTATTAAATATCAAAAATTATTTTTTGTGATATAAGCACTTTAAGATCGAGGGTCGAATACTTCGTGTTAATGTGGGACCGCAGTAATTGGCGTAAGCTGTTGCGGTTGCCCTGCCAGTTGTGTTGTGTATGTCGATGTCTGTATTGTGTTGTATTGTATTGTATTGTGATTTGTTGTTTAAATATGGCAAAGCAAGTAAAATAAAATAAAAATAATAATTCCTCATATCCTACTCGACCTCATTCAATAATTGTTTATTAGTAAAATTACATAGGTGATTATTGAAAATTCTCAACGCTGATTGGTTGCGCTACCCCGGATTAATACGCGATAATCACCTAAAGCGTTTTTAAGCCGCTTTTATCGTAAATATTCAATTAAAATATATTGGAAATGTGCATTTTTTATTTTTTTCCAAATAATCACCTATGTAATTTTACTAAAACAATTATTGCCCTCAGGCTCGGTGAATATCGGTGAATAAAAACCTCGACTTCGTCTCGGTTTTTATTCACCGATATTCACCTCGCCTTCGGCGAATAATTGTTAATTAATCCAAGGTAGCGCAACCAATCAGCGTTGAGAATTTTCAATAATCACCTATGTAATTTTACTAAACCCAATCACATGGAGTACAAGCACAGAAACAAGCACATTTGTCATTATAGCAGAGTTGTGGAAAGAATATGGGATCAGTGCCTCTGGAAGATATTAATCGAAACGAACCGCTATTCTATTTGTTTAAACATAAAGATATTGATGGACTACAGCTGCCATTAAAAGGCTCGAACAGAGTTAAGGTTAGTTTTGACCATGTAGGAATTTCTTCATATTTTTATATCGCCTTGCAATTTATGCGCCAGGAACACTGATCTGAAAATATATTTTCAGATCAGTGGCCAGGAACCATATTGTTGCAACTAAGGATTAATTGTTACAGGCAGTTAACAAATTGCCACTGACAAATCAGCGACAACTATTATAAATACAATATGTTATTAAAGTGGCACATGAGGACTGTTCTTTGAGCTGTATTATAATAGTTCTCGAACAAGTTATCAATAAATACAGCAAAAACTAAATTTATCATATTTAGATCAAAAAATAAAATATGTGACTTTGGAATTAATATTAAGATGAATAACATAATACAGCGAGTGGATTGTGTAAAATTCTTGGGTGTATTAATAGTTGATCAAAATCTGACATGGAAGAATCACATTAGCTCAGTTCTTAAAAACATAATTAAAGCTGCTGGACTTATTGCGAAATTGCGACATTTTACCAACAAAAACACACTAAAGCTAATTTATTATGCATTGGTTTATCCGTATCTTACTTATGGGAACCTAATATGGGGAAACACATACCCAACAAGACTACAAAAAGTATTGAATATACAGAAAAAAATTGTTAGACTGATGACTTTTCAATAATCAATCTTATCTTGAACGCACTGAACCATTATTTCTTAGCTTGAAAATCTTAAATATTTTTAAGATAAATGATTACATAAGTAGTATATTTATGTACCGCTTCAAGTATTGCAAAGATTGACCTGAAATATTTAATGATTACTTTACACAAAATAATGAAATACATCATTATAATACTCGAAATTCAAATAAATTGCATGTTAATTATTATACGAGAACTAATTATGCAAAACACACTATCGTAAACAAAGGAGTTGAAATATGGAATACCCCTGATAATGAAATAAGCAACAGTACATCGTACTTTACTTTCAAGAAAAAGTCAAAGCTTTCTTCTTAGAATATACTAACTAAGTGCAATTATGCATAATTATGCAATTATGCATAATATTAGGAAATTAATAATTATCTTTATATATATATTGCAAAAGAGTGCTTAATAGTTACTTTACCAATATCACTTGTAAATAAATATTAGTAAATATTCTATTCGATATATCTCAATTATCTTTTAATTATACTATAAATATTTGTTTAACTAGGGGCCTTAAATATAAAAGCCTGAAAGAGTTTCCAAAAAGATCCTAGCCCTAGTTATTATACTTTTATATAAATTACTGTAAATAATGCTAATTAAATTATTTTTTTTCGCAAAAAAAATAATAAAATAAATAAAATAAAATAGGGTGTATTACAGGTGTATGTACCACAGATTTATTGATCTTATAAAATTTGGAGGAAACATACTGTATACTTTATTTTTGTGAATATACATTAGTTTTAGTTTTAATTGGCATATAAAAAACAAAAAATGAATATTTCATAAAAATTCTTTAAAATAATCAGGATTAACAAAACATAACATTCAAACGTGCGGTGCCAGTGTGGGTAGAGTATAGCAAATACGGCGGTTGACTGTGGTGTAAAACTACCTTGAAAAATACAATGAGAACTTCGACGTTTCGAGGTGCACGTGAAATGGTGCTTAATGGTGTACTTAGATTTTGGTGCCGAAATTGTAGTGGAAGAATCTATATACTTACAGGTTTTACACAGCTTCACACCACAAGGAAACGTGCCATTAGGTGACGACGAGTCATGTGGTAGAGAGCTGTGGACTAGGGTTTCACGGATATTTTTACCGGCTATGTCGAAACGAGACCAAGGGGTTATTGGTGAAAATGGAAGATGTTTCAGGGTCGTTTTTCAACATATGAAAATTCTTCCTAATGACATCCCTTACTTTGAAATTGAGGGGATGGTAACCGAGAACTAGGGGTATTTCGTTGTTGGGAACATTAGACACATGGTCTCTAAGGGTTTCGGATCGGGGAATATTGGAGGCCTTCGAAAAGGCAGTATCTAAGAGAGGGGTTGGATAACCGCGTTGGACAAAAAAGTTTCTCATTTCCTGACTTTTGATATGGAAGTCCGGCTCATCTTCACTGCAAATGCGGCGAAGGCGAAGGAACTGAGAGAAGGGAATGGACCTTTTAGTGTGGTTGGGGTGGGAAGAAGTAAAGAGAAGATAGCTATGGGAGTCGGTCGGTTGTAGAACACAGAAGTAACAAGTTTATTGCCATTGATAGATACAAGTATATCTAAGAACGATACACTGGTCTCACTGATCACCCACGTAAACTGGAGTGCTGGGTGGAAGTTATTAACAAAGTTAATAAACTTGTCCAACTCTCCGCGGGAACAGGATGCTGTGCCGAGACAGTCATCAATGTACCTACCAAGGTAATCAGGTATGGGATCAGTGTATTGCTCGAAGATCTGCTTTTCCACAAAACCAACGAATAAATTGGCATAGTTGGGACCCATTTTGGTTCCCATGGCTACACCACTTATTTGTTGGTAAAGCTCACCATCAAATGAAAAATTGTTGAGGGTGAGCACTAATGCAGCCAAACGGATCAAAACAGTGGTAGACGGTTCCTGGTTGTGGCGCTTATCTAAGAAGAATTTGAGAGCTCTCAAACCATCATGATGGGGAATGACAGTGTACAAGGATTTGACATCCATGGTGAAAATGAATTTATGAGTGTTATGAAATTGAATGTTATGAAAGATTTGGAGAGCATATTTGGTGTCCTTGATATAGGATGGTAAGTCCTCAACCAAGGGCTCCATGACACGATCGAGGTAGCTAGAGATAAGCTCGGTGGGACAACCGCAAGCAGAGACAATGGGTCTACCTGGGTTGTCGGATTTGTGGATTTTGGGGAAGAAGTACAGGACGGGTGTGCGAGGTGTGGTGGTTATGAGATGCTTGGCAGTTTCAGGAAGATCACCAGAGGCGATGAAATTCTTGATGGTGGTAGAAATGGTGGTTTGATTGGTAGAAGTCAAATCATTGTCAATTTTGCTGTAAAAGGTGCTGTCACTCAATTGTCGACGAGCTTCATTTCGATATAAGTCAGCTCTCCAAACAACCAAGGCACCATGACTTCATTTTTAAGTCGTTGTTTACGTTATAAAGTCATTCCTAATGGCTTTAAATCGCCCTTTAAGTTGTATTTTCACTCGCCTAATATCCGCCATGTTATGTCTCGTCGCGTCACGAGGGCTTGTTTTCAACACAGTCGGTGTTTGATGCGCATTGCCGTTGAATCGATGTCTTCGCATATTCGCAATTTAGATTTAGATATTTCGCATGTCAAAAGCATGTTGTCTTCTACATGTCCTTCTATTTTTAGACAGGACATCATCCGATCAGATTCGTTTGTTTTTTTTTCTAGACTTTATCTTGCTCAAGGCGGCGAATAAGATTCCCAATTTCAACTCTTTGTTAGGCACCCGACCCGTTTCGGCACCTAGTCACACTAGTTCAGTCAGCGATGTCAATTTAGTTGTTACGATTCCCCCTGATTTAACCCTATCCGACTCTGAGAGATCTGTTCTCGCGAAAGGTCTCGAATTTGTCCCCAACCCCAAGTCCGTTGACTTTTTTTCAGTTAAAGCAGATACCGAATCTTTTTTTAGACGATTACGCCTTAAGGCGCACTTTCACGACAACCCCTCCGTCCATCAAAAGGACGTTTTTGAGGGCATCAACCCAAAAAAATCTTCCTGGTCTCCAGAAGACCAACATGGGTCCCTAGAGCTATTCATTCGACAATGTCGACATGACATAGAACAACTCCCAAAATTTAGACCCAAAAGGCCATCTAACCTCACTGAAATTGAATTTAGTGCTGTCAAATCACTCCGTGCTCGGAAAGACATTGTTATCAAACCTGCTGATAAGGGTGGTGCCTTGGTTGTTTGGAGAGCTGACTTATATCGAAATGAAGCTCGTCGACAATTGAGTGACAGCACCTTTTACAGCAAAATTGACAGCACTGTCATTCCCCATCATGATGGTTTGAGAGCTCTCAAATTCTTCTTAGATAAGCGCCCCAACCAGGAACCGTCTACCACTGTTTTGATCCGTTTGGCTGAATTAGTGCTCACCCTCAACAATTTTTCATTTGATGGTGAGCATTACCAACAAATAAGTGGTGTAGCCATGGGAACCAAGATGGGTCCCAACCATGCCAATTTATTCGTTGGTTTTGTGGAAAAGCAGATCTTCGAGCAATACACTGATCCCATACCTGATTACCTTGGTAGGTACATTGATGACTGTCTCGGCACAGCATCCTGTTCCCGCGGAGAGTTGGACAAGTTTATTAACTTTGTTAATAACTTCCACCCAGCACTCCAGTTTACGTGGGAGATCAGTGAGACCAGTGTATCGTTCTTAGATATACTTGTATCTATCAATGGCAATAAACTTGTTACTTCTGTGTTCTACAAGCCGACTGACTCCCATAGCTATCTTCTCTTTACTTCTTCCCACCCCAACCACACTAAAAGGTCCATTCCCTTCTCTCAGTTCCTTCGCCTTCGCCGCATTTGCAGTGAAGATGAGGACTTCCATACCAAAAGTCAGGAAATGAGAAACTTTTTTGTCCAACGCGGTTATCCAACCCCTCTCTTAGATACTGCCTTTTCGAAGGCCTCCAATATTCCCCGATCCGAAACCCTTAGAGACCATGTGTCTAATGTTCCCAACAACAAAATACCCCTAGTTCTCGGTTACCATCCCTTCAATTTCAAAGTAAGGGATGTCATTAGGAAGAATTTTCATCTGTTGAAAAACGACCCTGAAACATCTTCCATTTTCACCAATAACCCCTTAGTCTCGCTGCTACTTATATGCTAATATATTTTGTGATGTGATTTCCATATTTTGTTTATAGTTTGTTTGATTAAATCCATCTGATTGGTTTATTTTTTATCACGTGATCGCTTTTGTATTCACTTTTTATAAGCACATGTTTTTCCCCCGACCCATTCTACTAACTTCCAGACGAAGGGCCTTCGCTCGAAACGTCGAAGTTCTCATTGTATTTTTCAGGTAGTTTTACACCACAGTCAACCGCCGTAAAACATAACATTGTATGTTTTTGATACTTTTTTCCCGCATAATGCCTGTAAAATTCGATAGTTTAAAAATAGGTTTGCAAACCAGTATAATTTATGTTGATCACTACTTTTTCTATGCAACACAACATTATTACTATACAGGAAATCAGGAATCACACCGAATCACACCAACATTAATTGAAAAACTGAATTTTTTATACTTTGGTTACACCACTGGTATGCTGTAATGATTTTAGTGTTTACTTTTCACTAAATTAAGTTAGATAGATAGATAGATAGATAGATAGATAGATAGTTTATTGAAGTTATAACTTACAGCAACAAAGGCTGAATTATAATAACCTTTACATTAAAAAGTATAAATTTATATGTTACATTAAAATTTTATAAAATTATGATTACATTCTTAATACGAGTATCTATAGGAATTGTATAGGATAAAACTGTTTTTCAATCTATTTGTCTTACATTTTGGAAGCTGAAACGTGCGTCTGTTACGTAAGCATATGGTACTATTGTTTCTAGGAGGCAATAGTTTATACAGTTTGTGTGAATTATCATCGATAATATCCTGAAATAACTTATCGTTTAAACTTTGTCGTCTACTGGATAGTGTTCCAAAGTTCGCCGTTCGTAAAGCTTGGCTATAAGACAGTTCGGGGTGTATAATACGTAGGGCACGCTTTTGTAGACTCTCTAGATCGTCGGATAAATATTGAGGTAATGAGCCATGGAAAACTTCACACGCGTACTCTGTTATAGGGCGAATGCAAGTGATGTAGAATAGAGTAAGATCTTTGGTTGGAAGTTTAGCACGTTTAAGCTGTCTAAGAAAGTACAAACGCGATGCTACTTTCTTACAAATCTCCGCGATATGAGTGTTCCACTTTAGGTTGTTTGATATCGTTAAACCTAACAGTTTTGCAGAAGGGACAATTTCGACGTTCTTTTCGTTGATTACAATCGGCTCAAACACGTTATTAGACTTCGAGAAACTAACACGTAGCTCTTTATATTTTGTCTCATTAAGTTGGAAACCGTCCACCTCAGTCTTTGTAATAAGTTCATCTACATACATTTGCATGGAGCTAAAATCTTCCTTCTTCACTGATTCTGCAAGAGTGGTGTCGTCCACGTACTTCCAAAGATCTACGTTATCCACTTTCAGGTCGTTAATCATTATTAGGAATAGCCAGGGACCGAGTTTTGTCCCCTGCCGGGACAGATCCCCATTCCGAATAACAATCATTGCTCAACTTCACTCTCTGCTTTCGAGACATCAGAAAATCCAAGATCCAACACATAATTGTCCTTGGAATGTTATAACTGGATAACTTTTTTGCAAGAACGCCGTGGTCAATTAAATCAAAAGCTTTCCGGAAGTCGAAAAGGACTACTCTAGTAGTGGCGCCATTCCCATCTGTGGATTTTGCCAAAGAGTGCATCATGCTAATTAGCGCATGTGTAGTGCATGAACGAGGAACGGTTCCAAATTGTTGGGCATCGAGCTTTTCCATAACTGCTGGTTTTACGTAGATATCCACGACAAATTCTTCCGCCACTTTCGATAAGATAGGGGTTAGGGAGATTGGGCGTAAATGTTTATTCACATCTTGAATCGGGGTTTTCTTTGGTATTGGTATTATATTTGCTTCTTTCCACGACAAAGGAAGATGACCTTCTCGGTAGGAACAATTCAAGATGTCAGTGACAGCTCCAAAAAGTAAATCAGCATTTTCTTTCAGTAACCATCCTGGAATACCATCAGGTCCTTGCGCTTTGGTCGGATTGAGCTTCGATAGTTTCTTACGCACTGAATCGCCCGAAACGACAAAGGCTTGATCAATCTGCAGGCTGTTGGTGAAATCATTGATGTAATCAGCAGGCAGAGGAGTAAAATTGCGCATTGGCGAAATGAAAGCTTCATTTATGATGTTAGCTAAGCTAGTTTCGTCGGGTGTCCCATATAGCTGTTGTAGTGGTTTAGAAATGTTATTTCGTGTGACAAAGGCAGGAGCCAAACCGCTAAGTTTTTCACCTCTCGCCACCAAACTGCTGGTTTACTTTCCTTCAAATGTGCTACTTTAGCCTGATAGTATTTGGCACGACACACTTTCCGTTCACGGTTTACTCGGTTTCGTAGCTGTTTAAAATCTCGCAGGTTGTTACACGATAGGGCTCTCTGCCGTTCTTTAATCAGTTGCTGTAGGTAGATGTAATCCACGGCGGTTCAGTCGTACATACTTTCTTTGAGCGAATTGGTAGAACAAGGTCCAGTCCTGTGGTAATAATCGTTTCGAGACGAGAAAGTTTTTCCTCACAGGACTCCACGGCGTCCACTATAACTGGTACATCAACAGCTTGAAGGTATGTACGCATAGCTAGGCGACTACTTGGACGTAAATCTCTCGACTTGATGACGAAATTGGTTTTCGGAAGTTGGTCCCTGGATTTTGGCTTGATTTCTACTGACATATGATCTGATAGCCCAAAGGGGGGACGCTTACTGGGTGCCTCATAATAATCCTTCAGGTTGGTAAGCATTAAATCAAGTGTATTTCGTCCTCTAGTCGGGAAATTTACTAGCTGTTTCAAACCAAAACTCCTTTGTAGACGCGTAGTATTTAATCCGTTAAAATCTCCAACGATCATAAAGCCACAGTTGGAAAAACGAGATTCTATCGATGATAAACATTTCGTTAAATAATCTAACATTGCAGAATTGTCAGCGTTTGGCGGATGGTAAACAACACCAACAACAATACAACTGAAACCCTTGGGAGACGCATTGGTCGAAGTTTAACCCACTGTACTTCAAAAGAAATATCGTCCAGATCATCAAGAACAGTAAATTTAATCGTATCTCTAATAAACATACAAACTCCGCCATGAATTCTTTCACGTCTGTCCCTCCGAACAAGATTAAACCCTTCTAGAGCGACAATATTGTCGCTAATATGGCTCTGAAGCCAAGTTTCGGTTATGCAAATACAACTCAGACCAGAATACAAAACAACATGGCGTAATTCGTCAATCTTTGGGGCCAGGGACATAACGTTTGATAGGTGAAAGGATGGGACGTAAGCAGTCGTAGATCCTTTTTTCTGAGTCATAGTAGTTGTCGGAGTGATGTGTATACAATTCGCTGTGCTGTGTGATCGTAGGTGACTTGAGGCAGGGAAGGCACGCTTCGTTTCCCTCGGCTGAATCGGCTTAATTTTATAACGACGAAATGTTTCTCTCTCTTTAACAAGTCGTCCTGCTCTCTTTCCTCGATAGAGCGGCCACAGTTTCTTCATAGCACCATTATAAAGCCAAGTAGAACGTTGGAATACCATAATGATGCAAGTTAACGTATAAAAAGATGTAAAAACACTGGAGTCCTAAAACTTGCTGCCATCCACGGCGCATATCAATATCAGTACAGTATTATCACACAACATGACGCACCAAATTCTGGTACAATTTGATAAACCGTTGCTTATTTATCTCCGCACTGGTATTCTGTGGTACATTATACACTTAATGTCTGGTCCCGAGGGAAATAGTTTGTTTTGTTTTCCCGAGAGTCTCAATGTTTCCCGAGACGAAGAAGCCACATTATATATATTTGACAAAAGATATGGAACATGTAAATTTTTGCAGTATTCTGTGGTACATACACCTGTATAAGTTTTTATTACAATATATAATAAATATATATTATTTATATTATATATAGTATTTATATATATTATTATATAGGGTGTATAATACTATGATAACAGGTAATCCAACTTTGGAATATAAACATACATTAGGTATTCATTTTATAGATTTACCTTTTTCGTATCAATGATTAGTCTTTAGCTGTCAAATGATACATTACTTTATATATCATTGCGAACAAATATGGGCAAATATGATACAATTTGAAACTGCTGGTTGAAAACACATTTTTCCACTTCTGTGCCTAAGAATAATCTTCAAATTTCCGAACATTTGCCCAAGTGGAGGTTGCCTATGTGGGAAAGATTAGGCATTGCAAGTTCTCTGCAAACTTCCAGTTTCATAAAATGTTTTAACCACAAAATTTTGTTGTTAAATGGGGAGTTAAACCATTTTTTAAATTCACCAAAACTTGATTATTCTTAAATTTAAATTCGAAATGAAAATAATTTCAATATTCAACCAATAATTTTGCACTCAATTTCCAATGGTGCAAAATTGCAATTTCGAAATTGGATCATATTTGGCCATTTTTTATCGCAATGGTACGAAACTGGATTTACCTTTTTTTTATACATCTGTGTATTACCCAGACATGTGACGTAGTCTAGTTCACCCAAGTAGTCATTAGCTGAATTCATATTAGAAGACAGATTTCCATCTAATACTGGAAACTTGTCTGAAGGATTTCCGTCGCATATGAATAACCATCGGACAAATAAATCTGAAAATTCCGAAACCCTCAATCCCAGTCTCTTTTGTGTTACCAGCTGAAACCCGTCTTCACTGTTGATTTATTCATCTGGTATAAATTTAAGACAAGTCACTTGTCACATGTGTCTCGTCTAAGACTGGAAACTTGTCTAACTTTCCCATCAGAGTTTCCCAGCTTAGACAGAAATCCGTCTTCTAATATGTGTTCGACTATTCACATGGATATGCTCATATAAAGTGACTCGACATGCTGTCCCAGTGAAGTTTACCGAACAAGGGAGAAATTTTGAGTCCGAGCTCATGAAAGTTGTTGAGTGTTTGCCAGTTGTGGACATCGCCCTAACATCCAAAAGTGGACAATGAAGTGGAAAGATTATCCGTCGAGAGTCGTGAAATTAAAGCCTGGTAACAAGTCGTAACGGTCGTAAACACATCAAGGTGACCGATGTAATCGAATGCCGATATACCTCTGCGATCATGAAATACTGGTTTCGGTATAGAGCACACAAACGACAAGATAGATGCAGACTATTCCACATCGTCTAACATCACTAGAGATCACGACTAGGGATCGTTGCGTACTTAGTAGTGATACTGCTAACATATTCTTAAAATCTAGCCTATTTTATATTTAAATCTAACGTCTTTGAACTCTAAAAATATCAGATTACAACATTTTAACATATGAAGTATCTCAAGCAATAGGTTTCTACCATTATACGCTAAAAATGTTGTCAGTTGTTCCCTTAGTAATGGCTGACTTAACATAATAGATGCTAAATCTAGTATTATTTCCAGATGCAATCGGCATTGCAGGCTCGGTGAGATTGTAAATTGCTCATGCCCAGGATAATATTAGATATGCGATATAAATAGATAGATAGATAGAAAACTTTATTTATACACGCTGACCTCGTCAACCGAAGTTGATTTCCACGAGGGGCGTGTGCAAAAAATAAAAAATGTTACAATTTAGAGCTATTTACAGGTAATCAATTTACTTTGTACTCATTTATGTGAGCAGCGATTTTATTTTGAAAGGAAGAAAGAGATCTGCTCTCCGTAATTGCTTTGCGAATGGAATTCCAAAGGTGTGCTCCGTCATACATAAAACTATTTTTAATATTGTTAGTACGTGGTTTTGGTAAATAAGACCACTTGAAAGGTTGTAGTTGATTTTCTCATTTTTGTATGAAAAAAGATTAGTGAGTGATTTGGGACCCATATTATTTAATAGTTTATACATCATTTTTGTTTTAGCTTTCTTCCTTTCTGTTTCGAGTGGCTCCCAACCCAATGCATGTAAAGCAGTAGAATGATTTACGTCATTGCTCATGTTCATTATAATCCTAGCAGCTCTATTTTGCAGTTTTTGGAGTCCTTTTGATTGTGTTGCACCAAACACATCCCATACTTCACAACAGTAATCAAAGTATGGGCGAACAATAGCGTTATATATGGAAATGAGTGTATCTTTGTCAACAAAAGGTTTGACACGACGGAGAGCAGAGAATCATGCTGTTATTTTTTTGCAAATATTATTAGTATTACTTTTCCAAGATATATACTGGTCAACAATTACTCCAAGAGTTTTACATTCGTAAACTTGTTTAATTTGTTTATTGGCAATGAAAACATTCGGATGAGAATCAGAAACATTTTTTATCATTGGTTTTGAACCTATTAACATAAACTCAGTCTTAGCTACAAGTTTATTGGCGATTAACCATTTTCTGAGGTTTTCTAAATCAGAATTTACTGCAGCCTCAAGGTCAGTTATAGAATCTCCTGAAGCTGTCAGATTTGTGTCGTCAGCAAATAACCGAGGTTTTGTTTTATTTAAACATGGAGGTAAATCATTAATATATAACAGAAAGAATAGTGGCCCTAAAATAGAGCCTTGTGGTACGCCACATTTAATCAGTCGCTCTGATGAAAAGGAATTTTTTATTTGACATTTCTGATTTCGGTTTGTGAGATAAGATTTGAGCAAAGTTTGAGCTTGTCCCTTTATTCCATAGAGCTCTAACTTCCTCAATAGAATTTGATGATCAACAGTATCAAATGCTTTTTTCAAATCAATTAAAACTACTAGGTTAAACATTTTCCTGTCTAGATTCACATACCAATCATTGGTACAGTCCAGTAATGCAGTAGCTGTGGAGTGAAATTTTCGAAAACCAAATTGAGAATCACTAAGAAGTTTAAATTTTGTTAATTAGTTGTACAGTTGATCACATAGAATTCGTTCCATAATTTTGCTAATGGCCGGTAGAACCGAAATTGGTCTGTAGTTTCCTGGAATATTTCGTTGGCCATTTTTATACAGGGGTAACACTCTAGCCACTTTCCATTCATCAGGAAAAGAAGATAGAGTAATAGCCTGATTAAAAATAAGCGTCAGTGAGTCTGAAATGGCAGGTGCTGCTATTTTAATAATTTTACAAGAAATCTTGTCAATGCCAGTAGCTTTATTGCTAGAAAGCCCATGCAAAAGACGATAGACATTATTGACAGTAACAGGCTGGAATGCAGCAAATTCCGATTTAGCATTTTTAATTTACGTTTCAAAATTATAATTTGAAGTATCAATTTTTCTAGCTAAATCAGGGCCAATATTTGAAAAATAATCATTAAAGCCTTCTGCAATATCTTTTGGACTTGTCAAATTTTTCCACCTAGATTAATCTCATTTACCACTCTTGGTTTGTTTTGTCTACCTAGTAGGTTGTTTATACTTTTCCAAGCTTTTTTGGGATTGAATTTTTGACCAGCTATTTTCGAGGAATAATAATCTTTTTTGGCATTTCTTAGTTCTATATTTACTTTATTTAATCTATACGAAATATAGCATATATACGAAGTATGTGGTATAAAATGTTTGTTTCACTTATTTTGAACGTGTACATGGCCATGTTTTTGTTTCTCGCCATTTTTTAGTTCGCGCGCATGCGAAGACGTTTTTCCGCGGTGTTGCTATTGCCACTATATAAAACATGAAATATTCACTTGTGTCGTTATTACACGGACTTGTAAAACTTGTCAAGGAAAAATTGATCGAAAAAAACTTGTTTCCCTTACACACGAACAAGTAAACTCATCAAGGAACTTGTCAAGGAAAACTTACTCGCCTGTACGGGGCTTTAGATCGATAAAGCAAAATCCGCACTATTTATATGTACAGTTACTACAAATGAATAGCTAAGATGTTCCTCTGAAATTGAAATGTAAATAGGGGGGAAATCAACATAAATGAAAGTCGCGTACCTGGTAAATATGGTTAACCCTACTTAATTTAATAGGATATCTTTCATTAATTTGTAGGTATTTCCATTACCAGATTCCAGCAGAATAGTATTCTATTTACACCGGTCTTCCCTGTGCTCCTTTGACATATGGAAGATATGGTTGTCACTGCTAGAGGTAAATGCGAAATGGTGCAAAAATGGGAAGGGCGGGATGGGAGCGCTAGCAGTGGCCTGGGAGTGCAGAGCACGGGCAACACTCGGCGTAAATATTATGAAGCATTGCTACCAGACATGCGGCTGGAGTCTGCCAGCTTGAGCAGACTGACTTAATATATTCATGTTACTAGGTTTCTCTTATACGCACTAGGTATGAAGTATGGAAGATATGGCGGCCCCATCCATTAAGGTATTGCACCTACTGTACGTCGCCGAACGAACCCGAAACCGGGTCCTCAGCATCCAAACCTCAAAACCCCCAAACCTCAAACGATCCAAAAACTGAAACACGCGAATGTTCAGCAAAGGAAAATCAGCAGAGATATAACTTGCAATACACTCAATGGCAAAGGAAAGGCGGTTACCAATTTACCAAAGATTGGTGGCTTCGTTACGAGGATTTCCTCCAAATGTTTTGCTGAACTAAACCCATGATTCGCAAGCATCTGGTGTTTCAGCTGTATTGTCACCGAATTAAGGGAAGCATTTAGAGTAGGCTTGAAGACGCACGGTCATCGATATTTCGGACGAGCATCAAAAACGTTTATTTTTCAGACAGCGAGAATAGAAGGCAGGCAAACTTTGTGTGCCTAGGAGGATAAAAACGCTGGTGGAGTTAGCATAGTCTTGGATTGATCCAAGGGAACGCAGCAGACTGAAATTCCTCTATTTTTGATGAGTATGTTCTTTATATTTCAAATATATTTGTTCACTTAGGCCAATGGAATTAAGGTATCAGCTTATCGTAACATGGAAAAGAAAATTATGTGCGGGATTTTTTCATTCATTATTCATTATTTTCATAATTTCATAAGTCTATTTACAAGTACAAAATGTGCAAATGAACTCAATTAATACATTATTAAGTGAGTTTCAAGTTCATTTTGCAATTAAGAATTCCTTCAAGCTTTTTTATTTTATATATTATAAAATATAGCCTCAAATTGTTTTAGATTTTCATATATTTCAAACCGGTAAGACACAGAAAATTTGCAATTCAAATTACTTACCAATTTGCATCTTCAGTATATTGATCGCCATGCTGCTTGATATTAACATTGTACCCAGGCTCTTTGCTCGGTTCAATGGTTCCAGATTTGAAACACTTGATATGATTGGTTCTCATAGTGCGACAACAGCCAACCATCATGATTGTTGTAAAATGGACACAAGCAACATATCAAACACAATCAGGGACCGTTTTTCGTGCATTTTTTGAAAGAAAACGAAGGATTTAGGTACTATAACGCTTAGCAAACAAATGGGTATTGAAAAAAGTGTTAAATAATGAAAAAATCTAAAATAATGAAAAATTTCAAGCGGTAGAGAAAACACATGCGGGCGGGTTACGGCAAGCTGATACCTCAATTCCATCGGCCTTAAATACTTGTTTATTGTCTTCAGCAAGCAATACAGAAAATTAACAGTAATGAACAGTAGATGAAGTATAAAAGTATATCGATACTTACCACTGGTAACGAGTTTAGCGGGCGCAATTAGTCTTCGGAATTTGCCGAATCAAGGCTGAACGACTTCCGAGATACGAAAGATAGAGCCCGCCAAACTCATTACCAGCGTCGATAAGGGTTATATTTCATTTAGCCTAACTTATAATATCAAATATTTTATTGCTGTCTGCTGTGTTCCCTTGATTGATCACAAGTTCACTGATACAACGACATTTTGGGGGAAACAAGTCGTATAGATCTTACACAACCACAGAGTTTACAAGGGTTGCATGTTTGGTTGTAAATATATTATGCAAAAGTAGCTAGTACAGGTTACTACAGATCTCAACCGCCAGGCAACAGAAAGAGCGTATTATTGGCCCCCTGAGTCCCATCAACATTGATTCTCCCAATGTGGTTACGTTCTGGTGACATCCTGGACCAGATGGACGGCTACCGAGAATTCTCAATCCAGACAAGTGAAATCAAAGGTTTCTTGACAGCTAAAGTAGAAGATGAAAATATCAGTGTAACAGAAAGGGTGAGCGAAAGGTAGAGTTAGGAATGTGAGACCTAGGAGGTGACAGCTTTGAGCCCCGGTAATCCGAGCAGGAATCAGACCCCTGTTCAAGACTGTCACCCCAGGGTGGGAATTGGGGTTTATAGAAAAAGTGGATAATTCCAGAAAAGGAAAATGGAGAGAAAGGGTAATCTATTTATTCATTCATATATAACAATGTAACATGACCAGCAATATTTTTATAGAAGATAGAACATAGGGCGAATGCAGTAATAGATGCCAGTTGCGACTGGATATCTTTTGATGAATTAACGGTTTCTATAGCGCCTCAATATGCTTTTGGAGCTGAGTCATCTGGCTGTCGGTCTGTAAGTGCAATAACATACGCATAAAAAGCATCAAAAGCATTCCATTACACGTCTTATAGTTATAGAAAGTACACCTATTGCACCGTGTACAGGAACGAACGCGTATATGAATAACAGAATACATTGAAATATATGTAAGCAGTAATAGGATATGCTGCATAAATGAGATATATGCATATTCGAACTACCGAGTCATTGGGTTTTTCCCCATCACAAACAATGACGTTTAATCAATCATGATATTTAGTAATTTATAGTTTAAAACATATTTATATGGATGTCACTTTAGCTGCAAGAACCATAAGAAACCTAATAAGTTAAAGCGAAGGGTTTAGTGTCCCATCCCCGGTTAATGAAAACCAATCACTGAATGTGGAAACAATGACTTAATAAGTAATCCTCTGGGATGGTGGCCCTGGCGCTCGGTAATCCGAACGAGTCTTAAGAAACTCCTCCAAGAACCGCCATGGGCAAAGAAAGAGAGATCCCTTTAAGCTAATACAATTCCGATTTGCTACAAAGAAAATAAGGGCCAAATGATAACGAGAGTAAAGCCTTCTTCGTATTAATGACCTCATAATACAATGATAGACTTCTTCATAACATGATAAACTTCTCGTGTACCGAAAGCTTTTCCAAAACAAAATTGAAACACACGAGGTAAATACAAGACTATAGGTATAGGTATAACTCAGGACTCGTGCTACTAGGCGGCGAATAAACAGCTTAAACAGGTAAAATGTAAAGCCTTGAAATACAAAACGATAACGCCTCGTGTAAATAATAAGGAATATGGGGCAAACTATAGATCTATTACATATTACATATACTTCTCGTATGAAACTGAGCAAATACGTCGCGGTAAGTCGCAGCAAATCAAGTTAAAACAAGTCGTATAGATCTTACACAACCACAGAGTTTACAAGGGTTGCATGTTTGGTTGTAAATATATTATGCAAAAGTAGCTAGTACAGGTTACTACAGATCTCAACCGCCAGGCAACAGAAAGAGCGTATTATTGGCCCCCTGAGTCCCATCAACATTGATTCTCCCAATGTGGTTACGTTCTGGTGACATCCTGGACCAGATGGACGGCTACCGAGAATTCTCAATCCAGACAAGTGAAATCAAAGGTTTCTTGACAGCTAAAGTAGAAGATGAAAATATCAGTGTAACAGAAAGGGTGAGCGAAAGGTAGAGTTAGGAATGTGAGACCTAGGAGGTGACAGCTTTGAGCCCCGGTAATCCGAGCAGGAATCAGACCCCTGTTCAAGACTGTCACCCCAGGGTGGGAATTGGGGTTTATAGAGAAAGTGGATAATTCCAGAAAAGGAAAATGGAGAGAAAGGGTAATCTATTTATTCATTCATATATAACAATGTAACATGACCAGCAATATTTTTATAGAAGATAGAACATAGGGCGAATGCAGTAATAGATGCCAGTTGCGACTCGATATCTTTTGATGAATTAACGGTTTCTATAGCGCCTCAATATGCTTTTGGAGCTGAGTCATCTGGCTGTCGGTCTGTAAGTGCAATAACATACGCATAAAAAGCATCAGAAGCATTCCATTACACGTCTTATAGTTATAGAAAGTACACCTATTGCACCGTGTACAGGAACGAACGCGTATATGAATAACAGAATACATTGAAATATATGTAAGCAGTAATAGGATATGCTGCATAAATGAGATATATGCATATTCGAACTACCGAGTCATTGGGTTTTTCCCCATCACAAACAATGACGTTTAATCAATCATGATATTTAGTAATTTATAGTTTAAAACATATTTATATGGATGTCACTTTAGCTGCAAGAACCATAAGAAACCTAATAAGTTAAAGCGAAGGGTTTAGTGTCCCATCCCCGGTTAATGAAAACCAATCACTGAATGTGGAAACAATGACTTAATAAGTAATCCTCTGGGATGGTGGCCCTGGCGCTCGGTAATCCGAACGAGTCTTAAGAAACTCCTCCAAGAACCGCCATGGGCAAAGAAAGAGAGATCCCTTTAAGCTAATACAATTCCGATTTGCTACAAAGAAAATAAGGGCCAAATGATAACGAGAGTAAAGCCTTCTTCGTATTAATGACCTCATAATACAATGATAGACTTCTTCATAACATGATAAACTTCTCGTGTACCGAAAGCTTTTCCAAAACAAAATTGAAACACACGAGGTAAATACAAGACTATAGGTATAGGTATAACTCAGGACTCGTGCTACTAGGCGGCGAATAAACAGCTTAAACAGGTAAAATGTAAAGCCTTGAAATACAAAACGATAACGCCTCGTGTAAATAATAAGGAATATGGGGCAAACTATAGATCTATTACATATTACATATACTTCTCGTATGAAACTGAGCAAATACGTCGCGGTAAGTCGCAGCAAATCAAGTTAAAACACGAGATACAATACATAATACATGTGAATAAACAATCTAAAATACATCTCATGTTCAAAACGACGCAACAAATATACAGAACGATCAAACGTAGCCGTATGCTAGAAAAATATCCCCTCAACATATATCATAAACAAACAATCGAAGAAAATATGAAGCAAGTTTAATAAGACTCTGCATACACATTTATAGAATGAACTGAGTCAACAGAAATCTCTAACACCCCATGCAACAATATGGGGAAACAAAGAAAAAATTTAATGCGAACAAGACACATCACTTTAATACAAGCATAAACTCTTGGAAATATTCGCAAAGGCATGAGTGATGAGGAAAACGTACATTATTGCCATTCCCGTGCAAGAAACATTGCACGTGTTATACTTGATGCACCTCCCCACGCTCCACCAGTTGATCTATTCAATCCACTCAAATGGATCCCTTTCTACGAAGAAGCCAAGATTTCCAAGACAGTGTTAGCATTTAAACGTGTGCATAATCTTGTTCCTTCGTATTTTACGATATTATTACGTTAAATAATGATTCCCATAAGAGATCAACAAGATACTCTATTCCCACTGGGAATTCCGCCACATTGGGCCAAGAAATGAGCTAAGTTATAAGATCGGGATAGCTACGGGAAACCTCTAGGGACCAGGAAAATACTTAGAAGAAGACGTTGAAAGCATCTTTTCCTTATTGTACGTTCGAAAGCCGAAAAGGTATAAGCTTAGACGCTAAAATTGCTGATGACCTCACAATGTTATCCAGAATTAAATATGGTCTTGATTTGATGCTGGAAGTTGCTGATCAGTTTAGTAAAAAATGGCGGTTGTTATTTAGTATAAAAAAGACAGTTTTTTTAACATTTGGAGAAAAACAAAAAGAGCATGTACGGAATATGAATGAAAGGCAATGGAGTATGGGACTTAATCAACTAAAGGAAAACACTATATGGGAAAATTTAGGAAAAGTTTGGTGCATTGAAAAATCCAGCAGCTGTCCACATATTGTTGACAATTCGATTGCAAAGGTTTGGCGCTCGTGTGGCACAATTATTAAAGCAGGTGGCAGGCAATTAGGTCTCCATCCCCTTGTCTCCATAAAACTATGGAAAACTATTGCACTACCATCCATGTTATATGGTTGCGAACTGTGGAGACTAAGTATCAAAGAATTCAAACGTTTGGAAAAAGCTCAGAATATGATGGTCCGTATAATGCAAAGTTTATTGCCAGGTACATCTGGTTCTGCTGCACGGGGATTACTAGGAATTTGGGATATTCAAACAGAAGTCAACAAACGGAAACTGTTCTTTTTGGGAAGGATAATTAACTCAAGTGAATCTGTGTTGTATAAACGTTTATTTTACAGACGCTTAATCAGGTGGAAATGGGATTTTAAATCGAACGGAACTGGTTTTATTCCAGATATACTCACTCACTCACTCACTCACTCACTCACTCACTCACTCACTCCAAACGTCTTTCTTTAACACATAGTCGTTGGTACGTGACTGTCCTTGCCACAGGACATAGATATGTCAGCATGTGGCTTGTCTGTCTGTTTGTAGGGTTGGGAAGGCCGGCAAACTTCAAAGGCTTTCGAGCCATTTTAATTTCAGATGTTGAGAAACCGCGTCACGTGACAATACGAGTGCATCGAATTCAGAAATTACTAGAGCGTAGTATTATTGAAATACGATATTGTGATTATAAATACTGAAATAAGGCATTGTTGCTCTTGTCATGGCTTCGAAAAGTTCAGCATACGATTCAGAAAGCGAAATTCCTTCAATTCTGGGCTCCGAAGTCGAAAATACAACCACGGAGGACAATTTTCAGCAAACTATTGAACTGCTGCAAATCGACGCTGAAGAATTGACACAAGAAATATCGCGTTCAGTTGAAGAAGTAACTCTTTTATATTGTGTTCCTTGAAGTAAGATGCCTTTAACATCATCTCTGTCTTCTGTTTGTGTGTTTGGTTGAAGGTTTAAAGCAATTTCCTTGCGAATTTTGCTCAAAAGTGTGCAAATCTAAAGAGGGCATACGAAGCAATGCATGTTCGCAGTATTAAACATTCACCCGTGAACACCGAAGATGTCGAAGCCGCTAAAGCTACTACAGCTTCTAACAAAGGAAAAAAACAAATACCAAGCTACATCACGGAGGAGAAAGTCCCACCGATTAAGGTTTACCCAGAGAAACAAGTTGGCTTGCAACGCAGTAAATCGTTCGTAGAAGATGTGAATGGTCTTCTAGATAACATTCACAAGGATTCATGAAAGACTACTTCGGGAAAATGTATCGTTCATGGAAAGAATATTTTCATCCGTTCAGTGATCCCAAAGTCGTGTTTCTGATGCTGGTAAATTTGCCTGAACGATTGATCACCCGGATATTAAAATATTCTGAAGTTACCTGTGAAGATACGGTATGCTTATTGCATTATATATAAAGTGCATGTTTGTGACAGGCTGAGATATTTATAAAAACAAATATTAGCTTGCTCTTCATTTCACAGGTGAAGTGAAAGCTGCCGCACTTCTCTCACAATATTAGAGTGTATCATTTTTCGATACTATATTGACAAAAGAATAACTATGTTTTGATCCATAGCTTGCAATGCACCCTATTTCAGTGTTTTACTGTGTCTATTAAATGCCAGACAATTTCACTTATCAGTAGTAGGGTACTGCCAGTTAATGGGTTAATTAACAAAAGTGTCTCTTGTTAACCTATTAGCTTGCAATGCTTCCAGATGCACCATACTTTAGTATGTACCCTAATTTAACACTAGATAATGGGTTAATCCTGATAGCACTAAAATTGGTATTTTTTATTCTGTCTATTAATGCCAGATGATTTTACTTACCAATGAGAGTGTTAGGTGTATGTGGGTTAAAGCAGAAAATCATTTTAATATTTTCATTTCTTCTGTTTAGAGTGAATTATCCATCACACCCGACAAGCTTGGACCCCTTGCTTATGTTGCTGGCTATGTAATCCAAGCATTATGGAAAGAAAAATACTATTGTTTTCAATGAAAGTACCTACTGAAGAAAATGACTACATTTCTTCAATTTCCCAAGGAGCACTGTCGGCACCCAATTCCTGGCTGGTAAATATTCCAGAAATTCCTGAATTGTGTTTAGAAACCACACAAGAATTGGCAAATTTACCCCATTACTTGTGGATAAAGTTGTTGAGGAGGTCCAAGCTTCTCCAATAGCAAAAAGTTTGTGGAACAATATTGTTGAACAATGTGATGTTGCAGTGTCAAAGGAGTGTCAAAACTTATGTTTTGAAAACATCAAACTATACGCAACTGTCACAGGATTCTTCTTTGCACGAGATATCCTTAACAAGTATAAATTACTTGAAAAAGAAAAAGAAAGCTTTAAGGAAACAGTTAAAGGTTGACAGTGAACTTCAGCTGTAAATAATATCTACACTATTCTTCAATGTAAGCTCGGATTCCATATGTTGGGGCTCTCGCATGCACCATAGCAGGCACAGAGAACCCCAACAGCTTGAATCTGAGCCTACCCAAAATGTAAATACTAATTTCTGCATATTATTTGTTCTCTTTCTTGAAGGAGTCGACCAAAATTGTATTTGATAGTGATTTTTGTAGATATAGACTTTTGTTCAATTAAAAAATTATGAAATCAATTTAAAATGATTTCAACAATACAATCCCAAACAAATATAAATACTGTGTTTCTTGATATAATGTTCTAGTCTTATAGTTTATCCAATGCTTGCTTGATCTGTATAGTCCATCTTTACAGATATTCTGTCTTGCATAGAATAAATAACCATAAATCTTCTATTAAGCCAGGAGGGGGCTTTTTTCAGTCACATTTGAGGTTAATAATTCCAAGTCCTACAACCACAAATTTCTCAACCTTCTTTTTAAAACATTTGAGGCTTGAATGGTATTGTTTTGGTTTGGGCTTGTGTCGAACAAGTTCACTTCTGGGTGCAGTTGTGGAGGTGGAGGGTATGCTTTTCTCTGGTAAATTTAGGGAAGGAACAGCTCCAGGCACAAGTCTGTTGCAGGTGGGAACTATAAACATGACCAAAAACCTTGTTAATATGCAGGTATATTTTACATAAGTACTACCAGTCTACCACCATTTCAATGAATTGTATATAGGAAAATAAAAATTATCTTGTGGATCTTATATTCTGACTAAGTGCTTATATCAGCTAGCTCATATCAATCCATAAGCAATTGGGCATATATTAAATGATATAACTCTCTGAAATTGCACTTTTACTAATATTATAATACATGTTAAAGAAAAGTATGATTTAGTGGGATTTATCCTGAATTTCTGTATTCCGGTAAATTTGAGCATATGGTTTGAACGCCATGCAAATTTATACTGAAGCGTATTATGTAAATCAGTATTAAATTTCCATATGCCCTACAATTGAAACACCATATTGAATTATACAAGCTTCTCGCAACGAGCGATAACTTCAAGCGTTAATACTGAAATATCAATAATTCCATATTCAGAATCTATCGGTAACTGATAAGGAAGAAACTTACATGTTTCGTTAATGTTCTTTTCGAAGTGTCTTTCACCAATACGAATGGTTCGTTGATCGATTTGATTTTGCAAGATATCTCTCGATCTCTTATCACAAGGCGCATCCACGCTTCGCGAGTTTTCGTCGATAAATATATCGTCGTATTTTGTTGGAATTCGAAAAATATCAACACCTACGTGCTTTCTACTAGTTCCGCGACCATAATTGAGCAATTAGCTCCTGCCTTCTAAAACATCTTTCAAAAAAACATGCTTTTTAAGCGAGCTATAGCCATAGAGTAAGGTTTCCTTATATACTTCTCGAACTTCAATGCACTCGTATTGTCACGTGACATAGAACAATAACATAATTTGGCCACACCCCCAGCTTCCAAACCCTGTCTCTATTAACTATGGTCTGGCTAATATCTGTTTCCTTGTCCATCTGTTTTTTTCGTATGTATTTGTCAACTCTTCTCCGTGTGATTGTCTATGTGTGTCTGTATATATATGTTGTCTAGTATGTAGAAGGTGTTAGAAGATGGAATTCTCGAGCGGAAATATATAAAAAATTTTAGACATAGCCAGGATTTCCGTTCTAGTATACCGTCTACTAACACCTTCTACTGTTAATCTAGCCTGCGTGGCAGGCGTTCTATTGTGGGGGAGGGAGTTTTGTTTAGAGCGCGCTCTTTTTTTTTTTGAGAGCGCGCGCTAGGTGAGATAACATCAACAAAAGCTGGTTTCCATGAAAGGCGTGTACATCAATAAAGAGAAGTATTAAATATAAACTAGTACAAGTAGAAATAATCGTTCAAGCCGTCTAAAAAAGTATAAAGTATCAACTAAGGTATTAATATACCAATAATCCAATAAGAATAAAGTTACGGTATTTTACAAATTATTTACAACTGGTTATTAGCAGTTGTGAGTAGCGATTTTGTGTTCAAAGATTTGCAGTGATTTGCTTTCTCTTATTTCCTTTGGTAAAGAGTTCCATATGAATGCCCCATCAAACATGAAACTCTTTTTCATGTTGTTTGTACGAGGTTGTGGCAAACAAACGGTCGATGAAACGTTCCGAAGATTGTAACTTGTCGTTTCGTTTTTGTTAGTAAAAAGGTTTGTGAGACTTTTTGGTCCCATGTTATTTAAAATTTTAAACATAACCTTAGCCTTTGCTTTTATTCGTTGCGTTTTAAGTGGTTGCCATCCTAATTCGTTTAACACGATATCATGACGAACTTCATTGCTCGAATATGTAATTATGCGAGCTGCTCTATTATGCAGTTTTTGTAGTCTTGTTGACTGCATGGGTTTCACCAAACACATTCCATACTTCACAACAATAATTGAAGTATGGTTGCACTATTGCATTGTGAACAGAGAGGAGCGAGTCTCTGTCAACAAATTCCCTCAAACGACGAAGGGCACCGAGTCCTGAATTTATTTTCTTACATACATTTTCAGTATTTTTTTTCCAGGAGAGATGTTGATCAACAGTTACTCTTAATGTCTTGCATTCAAAAACTTGTTTAATTGGTGTTTTGTCTATATTAACTTTAATCTGATGATTCGAGACAATATTTATCATTGGTTTTGATCCAATTAGCATGAATTCAGTTTTTGCAACATTAAGACTAAGCTTGTTTGCTATTAACCATTTTCTGAGGTTCTCTAAGTCTGTGTTCATAGCAACTTCAACATCATCTATAGTATCACCCGTGGCTGTTAAATTTGTGTCATCAGCAAATAATCGGGACCTAGTTTCATTTAAGCATTGTGGTAAATCATTTATGTATAGTAGAAAGAACAAAGGCCCCAATATTGAGCCTTCAGGAACACCACATTTAATCTTGCGCTCAGATGAAACAAATCCATTCACTCTACATTTTTTATTTCGGTTAAAAAGATATGATTTCAATAGTAAATATGCATTCCCTTGATATGATTTCAATAGTAAATATGAATTCCTATGAGAAGTTAGGGGGGGAGTAAAAAGCGAAGGGAGAGGCGAAATTAACGTCTGCCCAAATCCTCTTCATAAACGAGACTTTTGTGTCCAAAACCTTCGGTTAAATTCCCATTGGCTAATATGCGCTTTCGCGTCAACACTCAGTGTTATCTGTCAACAAATCGGTAATACGCTTGAAAAGTGTTAAAAACAACTGCATCTTACCACATGGTGGGATTGTATTTCGTCACTTCCCCCGCAAAATGGAGACAGTATTGGAACAGACTGTCTGAATTATCTGAGCGTTTAGGTTATGAAATTATTCTTAAGCCGGAACAGCAAAAATCCATTACCGAGCTGCTTTTTGGTCTAGACGTGCTTGCTATTCTGCCAACGGGCTTTGGAAAATTCAAGTGTTTACAATAGCCAAATCGAAGCTAGAGATTTTAGATGGCGGTACTCAATAGTGTAGTATTGTGGTATGTCCTTTGGAGAGCATTATGAAAGACCAGATTGCTGAAGCACAGTCTCTTGGATGACTGCATGTTCACTTACTGATACGAAATTAGGCGAAGTATCTCAGAATTCACCACAATTTCTGTTTGCAAGCGAACACCTACAGCGATGTTCGGGCACATCAATTTCCGGAGCGTTATTATGAATAGAATTTGGGCAGGCGTTCATTTCGCCTCTCCCTTCGCTTTCTCCCCTAACTTCTCACCTAGCGCGTGCTCTCAAAAAAGCGCGCGCTCTAAACAAAACTCCCTTCCCCACAATAGAACGCCTGCCACGCAAGCTACTGTTAATCCAATCGAACGACATGCCGAGAAAAATCTTGATATTTACCCATACACTATATACTGGCATAACTCGCATTTATATACCGAACTTGCGGTTAATGCTCAGCAACTGGACTCTGCAGGTCAGTTGGTTAGGACGATGCACCGGAATCGCAGAGCCGCAGGTTCAATTCCTGCCAGAAGACCTAAGTTGCATTTTTCGCAACAGCTCCTGACTAGGTCTAAAAAATCTACATGTATATAAATTTTCGTTCGAGTATTCCATCTACTAACACCTTCTACTATTAATCCCATCGAACGAGATGCCAAGAAAAATCTTGATGTCTAGTACAGTATGTAGTCTGCCAATATCTCTTTAATTCCTTCCTTTCTTTCTTCATTCATCTATAATATTTGATAATATACTACATGTACTAATATACTTAACATTCAAGTACTTTTCATTACAGTGCCTTGCATGGGTCCGTCTCCTAGAGTCCCGTTTGTACCTTGTCTTTTTGGATCTTGGATTTAAAATTATCCTATTTGACTTGTTTTGTAATTTATTCTAGAAAAATTAATCACATTTGTAAAAATTATTTATTCAAATAAATTTGTTAAAACAAAACAGAACAAAACAAAGAAATGCCTAGTTGTCCATGGATCAAACAATGACCACCATGGTTTGCGTGCAGAAATGTACTATTGTCGATTTAACACAAATGGGGTTAAAAGTACAAATGAAATAATTTCAAAACATTTATAACTAGTAAACTTAATCTGTTACAGAGTTTGAATGATGCAGGATATTCGTAAAGTATCAAAACGGCCTTGCGTTGCTTCTTGTATCCAGAGATTGGTATATAGCAGGACAAGTCAAGTCAATCTGTCAATAACATTTTTGGAAATTGGAGAATAATTTCCACCCCGACAAAAGTAATCAAAATATTTCCATTACTTACCAAAATGCTCTATAAACATTCGTCACGTCTGTACAAAATGTAATTGTAAAAAATTGGTTATGTTTATCATTTTCGCTCATGAGTAGTCCGCCATCTTGAAAAATAAAATATCAGTCCAGTTATACGTAAAGATCAGAGAGTAACATTACGTCATTTCGAGATATCTGTCGTTCATCGGCTAATGGTTACACTTTCAGTGGTTACACTTTCAGTTATTACACTTTCAGTGGTTACACACTCGATAGCAATATATCTGCGCTAGCGCAGATACAAAAATGTATGGAAATTATCTTTCGAATATTCTATCTATACAAGATGCTTAGCCTATATAGCCTCTATATAGAAACGATGCTCGACTTTGTTTGGAAAAAGCCCAGAAATTTCATACAATATTTAGTTTGGATCCATTCGCCTAATTTTGATCAAATAATACTGTCTTCCTTTTGCAGTTATAAAGCTGTGTCGTTATAGTTAAAAGGACACAAAATTTGATTCGAACATTTTTGACATGAAAATAAAGAAAAATTGTGGCAGGTGAAATTTTTCGAAGAGTTATATTTTTATCTGTTTGAGAGCCATCTTTCAACATTGTTCGGTTTTTATTAGAAAAGTAAATCAAGCTTAAAATGATGAAGGCATATCTTGTGTTGCCTGAATCACAAAAACTATGCATTTGTACTCGGCTGTACGCAGTAAAAACTTTTCAAAATTTCATGATCGTTGAGTAGTTTAAGTGTGTTGTCATACCAATGTCAAAAATTTCTATTGAAATTCATCCACACTTTCCCTATTGAGTAGGGGTACAAATTTAAATTTCAGTATACAAATAGCGGCATAAGCTTCACTCACGGTAGTTGAGACTTGAGTGCAGCTGGCCTATATATATGTGTAACATAGTATTATCTATACTGAAGAAATAATACTATCTTCAAAAGGAACACAACAGTCAAATTAAGGTAGGGTATATAACATTGTTTGTATGTAAGCAAATTCTCGTGTTAATATTTCAATTTTTTTCTTTAATGAAATTGAGCCAGTAGATAAAATGTTAAGGGTATTATATATTTTGTAATGTTTTCACATTAATAATATTCCACTCCGTGCATGCCTCATGATATTAATAATTCTAAGCAAGGATTTGAGTATTCCTTGCATTTGGCAAGATCATGTTTTGTACTTCCATTTATCGTGAAAACTTTCGTTTTGAAAAACGTAACTCATATAGAAGAACACTTGACTACAAATGCGACTGTTTAAGCAAACAGTGTTTAAAACTGGTGTCTTTATAACCTAAATGATTAAACTTCTATATACAGGTAGTTTAGATACAAGCCACGGCAAACTATTGTAGAATAATACCCATAATTGATTCCACGTTTGATTTGATATTCGACGAAATGAAAAATATGGAATCCGGAATATTCATGTAGCCTATATATGCTTATAGAGTCATAATATACAAGAACGTTTGAAGGGAAATGTTCTTCTATTAGGTGCACTTGGTAAGAATAGCGCTGTTCACGGCAACGAAGCTAAGTTTGCACTCATTCTCTTCTAACCTTGTATTCTATTATTTCTGCTTTGAGCAAGGTCTATACCATCATCCATTATTTAAACAACTTATCCATGCTTTGGCCTCGTCTCAACTTCATGTTCTGGAGACAGAAGCAATAAGTTCAACAATTATCCAACACACTGCGCAACCGTATCTCTTTCTGAACGCTCATATAACTCATTTATCCAAATCTAAAAACAGTTTTAATGTGAAGTTTAAATAAGTTTTCCTTTCTCTAAACGGCAGCGATAAAATGAACCTGGTTGCACGTCTTTGAACCTTTCTCGACGTCGTGATTAATGATACAGACTGTGGGGACCAGACTTGCGAGCTGTATGATACGACTTCGTACTAACGTTTTATATAATGCAGTACGTACGGGGATCATGCATGTCGAGAGGAGGACCTTCTAACAAACCAAGTGTCTTTTGTTTACGCACATACAGCGGACACTTGGTGGTTCCATTTGAGATCTGCAGTGATCAGAACGCCAAGATCTTTTTGAACAACCCTTTTACTGATGACGGTGGTATTGGCAGAGTTGCTGAGGTGGTAAGATGACTGTATGGGTTTGAGATTCCTTGTTACCTTAAGAACTGTTTGAATGTAAGCAAATTCTCGTGTTAATATTCAATTTTTTTCTTTAATGAAATTGAGCCAGTAGATAAAATGTTAATGGTATTATATATTTTGTAATGTTTTCACATTAATGATATTCAACTCCGTACAAGCCTCATGATATTAAGAATTCTAAGCAATGATTTGAGTATTCCTTGCATTTGGCAAGATCATACTTTGTACTTCCTTTTACTGTGGAAACTTTCGTTTTGAAAAACGTAACTCATATAGAAGAACACTTGACTGCAAATGCGACTGTTTAATCAAGCAGTGTTTAAAACTGGTGTCTTTATAACCTAAATGATTAACTTCTATACAGGTAGTTTAGATACAAGCCACGGCAAACTATTGTAGAATAATATCCATAATTGATTCCACGTTTGATTTGATATTCGACGAAATGAAAAATATGAGAATCCTCATGTATATATGCTTATAGAGTCATAATATACAAGAACGTTTGAAGGAGCTGTTCTTCTATTAGGTGCACTTGGTAAGAATAGCGCTGTTCACGGCAACGAAGCTAAGTGTGCACTCATTCTCAAATATATACTAAGAATTTCCTGAAAAGTGTCCGTTTTGAATGCTTAGTGCACATTCGTTCATTATATTAGCATAGTATCACCAGTGGCATGGCTAGCTTCGCCACTGCTATGCAATGCATGGTTAGTGCATATTGTATGCATTTCGAATCCATCACCGGAGTTTCATTCGCTCTTTATGAAGTTGTGACTTACAATTTTGTCTCAGTATCATGCGAGAGCAGTGCTTCCAATTTTACTCAATCAAACACTGCAGGAATTCTGGGGGTAACCTCACTTTGTCTACTGCAACAAATTTGCCATAAAGAGGTCGTTTTTCTGGACCTGAGAGGAGAGCTGCTTAGATTGAATTTATATAGCTACCAAATGTAAATATATTTCGTTTGGTTTCCGTTGGACTGTGCATCATCTAATGACGTGTATTCATTCGGAATAGAATTGCCGCTGAATGATGCATGCATAACAAGTACCTTAATGTAAAGATATTACTTTCAGAGTATTCAACACTGTTCCATCGTTATTGCATTTTACATACACCCACAATAAAACAGTTCGGCATGCAGATAATACTTCTCTATCTGCAATTTGAAGCAAGATAACCGCGTTATGATGTAGCCTATACTGCAGATTGCAATATTGAATCTAGATAATGAGTTTTACTGTATTTTCGTTGAGCTTCCTAACCTTGTATTCTATTGCCTATGGCCTGAGCAAGGTCTATACCATCGTCCACATTATTTAAACAACTTATCCATGCTTCAGCCTCATTCTCAACTTCATGTTCAGAAACAGAAGCAATAAGTTCAGCTCGAATGTCAACACACTGCATAACCGTATCTCTTTCTGAACTCTCATTTAACTCATTTATCAATCCAAAAACAGTTTTAATGTGAAGTTTAAGTAAGTTTTCCTTTCTCCTTATTAGGTCTAAAGTATGGTTATTAGTACATACAAATTTTCACTTCCGGTTGCTGGGTTTTCTTCGATATCTGAAATTTCTCCCTCATCAGTGGCTTCTTTCGCTAAGACTGCGGCAATTTTTCGTTCCAAATTGTCTTTATTTCCTTTATTAGGTAATCCTCGTCGTTTGAGTTCAGATTTAATCTTCTGTATACTAATCTTACTTAGTTAAGCTATAATTTCGGTTTCGAAGGACCAAAATAAATGTTTAGTTCAACACAACTTTATTATATAATGATGTACGAGAAAAACAAGAAGTACAAGAAATACGAGAAATACAAATGTCAAATGGATATACGAGAAATACAAAAACAATATAAAAAACGTGTTCGCCTGCAGTGCGGGTGGAAAAAACATGCTATAGTTTTTAGGGGTATTTACAAGTCCAGTCTCCCGCGTTGCCTAATCACGCGACCTGACCGAGAGGTATTGGTCCGAACATATATAAAGCATATAGGTATAGCAGCAGAAGCCTAAAAAACATGATATTTTATGACATATTCAAGGTACATGCAATTTAGCGTCTGTTCGAGATCACTTCATCTTGTCAGACTACAGAATTATACCGCCGCTTTAGAGATTTGTATTCATGAAACAATTTGAGCAAAACCTAGTTAAACGATTACTAAGGTAGAAATTAGAATACTTCGTACAGATTTTACGCTTTTTAGCTGTATAAAGAGGTTTTAGCTACAATACGAGTCTTGTAAATTAATATCAACGAATATATAGTGATGCCATAATTATATACTCAGCGCTTAATCGTCTTCATGTCTTCATTCTTCAATTACCCCTTCCCTTTAAATTTACGAAATAAGCTATTTTGTAATAAATAATAATTAATAAAAATAACTAGTAATAGACAATTTAGTCTATTATATCAGATCTTATTTTTTTGCTGCAGGCATAGCCACTCCGGTGCACGCTCGATGCTCCGGCTTTTACTAATCCGAAGCCCGCCAAATAGACGCTACCTTCAATTTTTTTGAACTTCAATTTTATCACAAAAACCACACGTTCAAGACATTATATGGTTCGCAAATCGCCGAACAAAGTATAAGACGAATCGCGTCGCCAAAATAGATAACATTCCCATATTGCGGCAAGCTTACATGCACAACTAAAACTGATTTCTGCATCCCATACATCAAACGTATAATAATATACCGGGTGGGGCAAAAAAAAGTACGACTGTTTGATTTAGTATAACTTAAAAACTAAAAGAGCTATTACACTTAAACAAGATTCTTTGCATTCAGCGATGTCTAACTTAAATTTTGATATATGCCATGTGCATTTTCATGCAATATTGACTGAGATGGCTGCGTTCAACAAGTAACACTTTGAACTGTCGAGAATAAGCTAAAAACGGCGTATTAAACTAATTTGATAACCGTTACCTTTTTATCGTAAGTATTATTTAAATGAAGTGAAGTTGAAGTTAGAAATGTTTCTTGAATAGATATGCTCTTTTATTCTAACATTTGGCCTTCTAACTTCAACTTCACTTCATTGAAACGAATACTTGCATGCGTAAAATGGTAATGTTATCAAATTATTTAATAGGCCATTTTTAGCTAATTCTCGACACTTCCAAAAATGTTTACTCAAGTTTAAACGCAGCTATCTCGGTCAATATTGCATGAAAATGCACATGGCACATATCAAAATTTAAGTTAGACGAGTTTTTAAGTTATACTAAATCAAACAGTCGTACTTTTTTTTGCCCCACCCGGTACATGTATATGTATACGCAAAAATTCTCATTGACTTTGACTTGTCTAGCGCGGGCAGATCAAAATTTCAGATAATTCGCACAAAATCTGCATGAAATATTATTCATGAAATTTTCGAATGAAACACACATGAAACATAATATTAACGATCAAGACACACTTTAGTGAATGTAGCCTGTATGTCACGATAAGCTTGTTACCTTGCGTACTATCATGTAGTATTGATATCCTATTTTCGTAATGTAAAAGTACATAAGTATAATAAATCGCAATATATGTAGGTAAAAACCATAAATAAAAAATCAAAGATATACTTGATTAACACCACTTGAGTCCTAAGATATTTTGTTTTGCTTAAAATTGTGCATATTTTCATACAATGAGAAACAAACGGGCTCTGCGCACTTTCATGGAATTGCCCGTGTCATGATCACATGAAATCCCCCTCCAACAAAAAATTCGCAAGGGTGACGAATTTCCTAAGAATTTCGCCCTCCCCGAGACAAATTTCCTAGAATGTTCGCCCCATTAGATTGGCGAATTTCCTGGCGGGGGAAGGCGTGGGAGGGGGGGGGACGAGAGAAGTGGACTATATTAAGCTATTTAGCTATTGGTAAAGGAATTGGTACAAGGGAAAATTGGAAAATCTTACGGCTATACGACAATGCAGCAAACTTAACTAATAGTAATAATGATGAACTGAACTAATTCCAATTCGCAATGTTAACAATAGCCATCATCACATATGTCATCGGTCATCACTCTTAACAATAGAGGAAGTCGTGTATATGTGCCTGGCTCCACTCGTTCACAGCTAGTCGGAATTCCGTCTCCCCTTTTACAAAGTTTTCTCCATTATCTGTACGGATCTCCTTAGGCTGTCCCCTTGTAATTAATCGTCGGATGGCGTTGATGAACGACTCGGTATCTAACAAGCTTGCTTCCTCAATATAAATTACTCGGACGGTTAGGCAAGTCAACAGTACGCCATATCTGTTGACATTGTTTCGTCCTAGTTTTACTTCGAAGGGCCCAAAACAGTCAATTCTATTGTAAGTGAATGGTGGGTCAGCAAGTTATTCTGTCCTTAGAAAGAGCGGCTATCTTCTGTTGGGAGGCGGATAACTGTCGCTTTCTACAGCTATAGTACTCGTTCAGGATTTTCTTCACGGTAGCTCTTGTTTATGATCCAATAATTCTCTCTGACGAAGGAAAGAGTGTATTTCACTCCTAAATGACCCGAGATGTAGTGATAGTACTCAATGATAAGTTCGACAAGGTGATGGTTTCATTGAAGAATAGCAGGGTGTCTAGCTTCGCTGTCGATTGGTGCATTTCGATGATGTCCATCTACACAAAGGAAGTCGCCCGTTAAATTTCTTAAGGTTTAACTTTCGGTTGTAGTTGCGCCCTTGCTTTTCCTTCTTCAGTTGGTATTTCCCTCCTTAAAGCTTTCGCTCTGAACGTGTTTGACTATTTCTGTTTTGGCTTTCTTCAATTCCGTTACGCTTAGGGGATCGATTTTTCTAGTTTGTCCGATACCTGATTTCTCCTTCTGGTTGATACGATGTTGCAGTTTCATCTTGTATCTCAGCAATCATGCTACTACCCTTTTAAGGCGACACCATGTTTACCCCGCTTCATTGTTGCTATAAATGGATCAGGGATAGATACTTCGTTTGTGAATGTTGCTGGTTCCTCTCTTTACCTCTGGATCAACGTCGGGGGTGTCTAGATTGATATCGTCTGGCCTCTGTGGCCAGGATGAGCTAGGTTGATGAAGAAATTCCGGACCGTTTAGCCGTTGATTGTAATGATGTAGATCTCCAGTTGTTCAAGGTTTGGCAGTTCCTTCAACCAGGTTTGCCAACGAGCCAGGAATTCATCCGGAATTTAATCATCCCAATCGAATTTCTTCCGACATAAATCGTGAAAGATCTGCTTTGCTTTAAGGACGAATGGGCAATGAATGGCACGAGGGTCCTTAACAGAACTGACTACAGATAAAATGCAACGTTTGCTTGCAGGATGGTCCTTCACGAAAATACTAAATCCAAACTTATCTGAGGACACGTTGTATTGTACGCCAAGTGCTCTTTCCACGAGTAGTTTATCGAAATTCAAATTATTGACTTGCTCGGATCTTTCTGATCGCGCTAAAGACTCCAACACCCTTCTCAAATTTGGGGTCCACTTGGTAGGTTGAACTCTCTCCTCGCTATGAGCTCGCATAATTAATTCGCCAACTTCACGGCTTAATTTTCGGATTCTACTGACTTTAAACAGTCGTCAACGTAGAAATTTCGCTCGACAGTCTAGATGGCTTGAGGGTCGAAATCGGTTTTGTTTTCTTGCGCAGTTCAACATTAACGCCACACGTTTTTGCCTGAATCTAGTCAGCACGCCGGCGAGTGAGTTAGACAAGTCTGGCCCCTGTAAAAATTGGCCGTTTGAAGACGTATTGCGATGCTTAGCAGAACAATCGAAAACTATTCTCATCTTGTCGGGCTTTCGATGATTGAACACTGGGTGGCGTGGTAGATACCACTGGGTTTTTAGTAGTCCTTGGTCTTTATCTTCCACTCGCCTAGCATAACCCTTGCTCAGCAAATCGTTCATGAATTACTTCATTACTGCTCCTTCTGAAGTCGTTTCTTGTGTAAGCCAACTCGGTGTTCTGCCATTGGCCTATTGTTTGCAAGTTGATTTGGATACATTCTCCAGGGTAACACGACCTGATAGTGTCGACACCCAAATGTGACACACAGTTCAATTTCATTAAAAAAATGCAAAATTATTAATTTTTCGTTTATTTTCCAACAATCTCAAAACTTATGATAGCTGTCAACGGCATTACTATTTCAAAATGACGATGCCAAACGTTGCTTCGATCTCGGCCCTACTGAGACCATTTTTACCCTGCATAAGGCTTGTTAGTTTTATGTGTCGTGTCAACACGTAAGCTTCAACGTCAAGATCACTATAGATGATGAATAGGAAAAACAAAGTTAACCATATGTCGGTTAAATTTAGGGGAAGTGACAACGACATTCAAAACGACAGTTAAAAATTATCCCACCAGTTGCAATATTGCTTCTTTTAATGAAATCTGATTCCTTCCTTTAATTCCACCATATATATATAGTGGAATTTAGTCAGTACGTATGATTATTTCCAACTAAAGTAGTAAAGAGCAATGTTTTTGTTGTGATACAAACAGATAATATTATTTCGTTTTAAACCAACTATAACATAGACAGTACTATTATACCAATACTACAGTTTTAATAAAACGATGATGTCGTTAGAGACCAATTTACCAGGTTTAACAGTGCTAAAAATAATTATTTTGTTTCGGAAAATGTTTGTAGCTGGTCTAAAATAGAATACATTTTTGTTATATCTTTATCCAGATGATCGGTCTATTAGCACAAGCATATTACACAGAAATGAGGAGAATTCTTCTAATTTCAACGAAAATGACAATCGGCTTAATTATCTTGATATATTTTGGTGGAACTTTGATCCTTTGTAATAAAGATATTCCGTTTTGTGACAAACGCTTGAACGAACTCAAAAAAGACGTGAAAGAATGGCAAGAAAAATGTTTAACTGAAAGTCGACGAGAGATTGGTTCACCATGTTGTGAAGCAGAAAAAGATTACTATCAGGAAAGGATGCGTATGCACACAAAGATGTGTTTTTATGACGGTAATATAATTAATTTTATTATGCTTTTTCATATCAATCGCCATTTTCAAATTTGATCGAAACTCCGCACAATATCGCACCAATATACTGTACATGGAGACAATCACATTAAAAATTGTAAATCCTTTCATCCCTTTTTTGAGAGAATTACGTATTTTAATACGAGGCAAAACATCACAATACTATCATGTCATTTCCTGTCGCATTTTAATGCATAAGACTCTCAGATAAAAAGATTGAAACTCAGCCATGCAATGAAAATATATAGCGAATCGAAATTTAGAAAAACGCCACATCCTCTCATGCAATGCGTCATTTAGCATTGTTGTGATCTGCCATAGGGAAAAGGAGCAAACAGGTTAGAGCGTAAACATTTAACCAGCGGGGGAATTCGATAATGAGCTTTAATATATTCCATTAAATTTCAGTGGCTGTTGGTATCAAAATTCGGCGCAATAGGTATGACCATTGTCTAGATTTATCAATATAATTGCAACATTGTTGAGAAGTATTTCAGGTTGTAATCCAGGGTTGTTAAAATTAATTGCAGAAGTAATGACTTAGAATAAGTGTTCGCACGCTCCAATTAATATATAACAGCTATAGTTGTTCTTGCCCATATAGGCCCTGAACAGCCATGAAAATAATAAGAGATGTATGTACATGCAACAGTGTGTTAGTGTAATTTTAGTGTAAGCTCCTTTTACTGACGAATATGATTATATTGTATTAAATTTTATATTTTATCAATTAAAAATACTTAATGATTGCCGCAAAATTATAAGTAATATATACAACACGAGCAGTCTTGCTGTATAAGATATAAAAGACAAGCCGAAGGCAGGTGGTGGCATATAGCTAGTGTTCAGCCCGGACACGCGAATGCTGTATATTCCCCGTGAGGAACCATCAACAACTAATTGTTTTATAATGCATTCAAAAGGCAAAAACCAGCCAAGTAAGCCAAGACTTGCGGCCGGTGGGAAAGATGCAAAACACACACAAGTTAACACTTATTAAAATAATAAATACTCGTTGAAGATGGTTTTATATTGTTTCGTGGCCTTTTTGGTGCAGTCACTGTCTTTTTCTGACAATAATTCTGACATTTTCTTTTTCTTTAAAAAATAAAATTTTGTTTTGGCTTTCGCGGACTTTTAGTATACAAGCTTCCGACCGAGCAGGGGCTTGGCTTCTACAGCGTGCGTGCAGTAATATAATTTTTGGATTTTTTTGGAATCTAACATACAACCGCCTTCACGGTCGTGCTACCTTTGTGCTTTTCTTATGATTTATTTCAGGGACTTAAAAGTTAGTTATTTTATGGTTTCGCTGAATTGTACGCTATATTTAACTCGTGAAATAATACTTCAGCGTTGCAGAACGAATATATCCGAAAGGCTTCGTATCTTTTGTATCACTCTCAGTACAGTAAATTTCAGTTTCGATATCAAAACAGCAAGCTTGGATTTCCTTTTTGAGCAATCAGAGCATTCGTTTATATTTTTGCCAGAAGCCAGCGGAATGAATGAATATTTCAACCTTAGAAGAAAGTCTAAGAAGTTCAAAAAACTATTTCCATAGGATTTAAGTCTCATTGATGGATAACAAAAAATATTTACGATTAATTGAAAAATAGCCTCAGCAGCATATGTTTCATACCCCATTGTTTCTGTAGTACACCAGATATACTGCATAATTAACCCATCTTGCGAAGGTTCCAACATTCAGAAGCAAAATAATTTAAATTTTGAAATACATGCATGTCGAGGGATGCAATTTTTATTATATGCATATAATAAAAATTGCATCCCTCGACATGCATGTTAGTTAAACTGCATATAATCGGCACAGATATCACACTTCGCAATGAAACTGCATAAACCGGACAGATATAACACTTATTGCTGGGGCGAATGTAGTGCCAATATAGTGTTTAGTGTTGTTCGTGTTGCTTGTGGTAACAATTGCCTTGTATACTATGTCCTTGGTGGTACATTGTTTCTGAAGTGGGCATGCGTTCTCATCTCTGAAATTGCAACCGTTTTCGTCATTGTTAAGTGTCTGTGGCTGGTTTTTCCTAATTGTGAGTGCATTGTGCGTATAGTAGTGATTATGGACTTGACATTGTTCATGCAACTATAGCTGACCTTAATTGTGTTCCTGTAAAATTTTTTACGTAGTTTGTGGCGAGGTGGAAAATACTTGGCAATTAAGCTGACACTCTTACTAAATGGAGGATTAAACCAAATGATATTGCGGTGCCTATTTCTGCGCTTTTGTTGTGGTGGTTGATTCGTGAAGTCAAGTGTGTGGTTGAAATTATTTGGGTATATCTTGCTCGAGCTCTGGCTTCATTCTGTATCCCATATAGCAGGATAGGATGTTTTCTTCATTTTGAACAGCCTGTATATTCATGATCCGGTTAATGAGGCTGGGTCTCCCACGCTCTGTCGAATGCAACAATTTCCTGGCTATGGATGAAGTTATTCGATACTGGCGGTATGCATGCCATTGTTTCTCTGTCCCCGAGTTGCTTGTTCAATGTTTAACATTATTGAAGGGGGTTTCATCTGCCGGCTGAGTACAACTTCCATCTGTGTTCTTCTGTAGTTGTTCACTATCATAATCAGGCTCACCATCTTTACAATAATCATGATCATGCTTTACAATTGAGGCATATCTGTGGCTTAAAACATTGTAAACAGAGGATTTTCTGCCGGTGGAGTTAAAACAATGGAGAAATTTAAGTCCCCTTTGCATATCAGATGCACTTGATGGGTTTGACTTTATCAAACACGTTTGTTTAACCTTTTTCGCAATTGGTATTGCTTCACGCTGTTGAGGTTTAACTTCTTTTTTGCTGACTCGACATTTATGTTGCAATTTCAGTGAGCTTTCCTCGCTACGGTTTGTTCTTATGCCATGTTTGCAATTTTGAGGTGCATGCTAATTCTAGTGTTAGATTGCTTGTGCGGCTATGTTCCTCCAATGCATAAAGCGTTGCAGAAACGTGGCAACATAACCCAGACTTCCCAGCAGGGCATCTACAAAATGCATTGCTTGGCTTATTTTCAGTAAACAAAACCCACAGAGGCCTAGCAGGTTTGTTTTCCATGCTTGGCCTTACAAAAGCCTTAAGCAGCAACGCATTCCCATTTACTGTTGCTGTCTGAATGTTAACAATTTTTCTAGATGCGAACATACGATAACCTTTCTCCTGCAATGCTTGTGCGGCTTGTTCTCGTGTCTTAACATATTTCTCTACTGTCTCAAAACTAACAAAAGGTAGATTTTTCCACTGCAGGAAACTTTCATTTAAGCTATCAATGTCAAGGGCTGTTACTAGTGTTATTTCAGGACTAGCTTAAATGCTGCTTAAAATGTCAGGACGTTCAATGTAGCCTTTAACCCGAAATATTAATTCGCACTTGTTTCCAGTTAATTTTGCACCCTTAACAGTTCTTAAAAACTTAACACATTCTTCTTTAGTCCATTTTTCTACATTAGTGTTATCCGACATGTTAGACTTTCATTTTACTTTACATTATCTTTGTTGTACCACGAATTACTGCAGCCTGAGACGAAACATTTAACTCGTCCGGGCATAGCAGTTATGTGGCGACCATTGGTCTAAAAACACAATAAAAAACCTTTTAAAATCTACTAAAGTAACCTTTTAACTGTAATAGCTTATGATTACATTTCAATAATGTAAAGTTTTTCAATTTAAAAAGAACAAGTTTATTTCGAGGTGAAACTTAGTGTACTAAAAAAGGAAATTACTCCTCACCTTGCCGGCTTCGGAACACTACATCGCACTTGAACCAGTTATTTTTCCGTCACTTTTTAAAAATATACACTAAAACTCCTTCTGTGTGCAGCTTGAAAATATACCTTGACAATACAGCAATTAACTTTTACTCAAACGTTTTTTATATAACAAAAATTGCCAAAACTCAATATCTTATTTTTCAAATCTCGCTCTTTAAATTTGTTGTCATTCTCTGGCCCCGCGCGGTTTGCCACCCAAAAATGGCGGATAAGGCCTGGTCGCATAGCGTGAGAAAGGCTAATTGGGTACATGCCCTATCTGTGCATGGACAGAGTTTTATTCGAGTTTTACCGGGTGTCACTGTATGATTTGTGATTGTAGACTTTACAAAGATGATTTCACACATACGATTGCGTGTTTCTCACATTGTCAATGTGATGAAGTATTAGATGTCCGTACAAACAGAAGCCACTTTTATGATCCGAATAAAATACACAAGTGAAGTATTTTCCTGTCAGTTAAACGTTGGAAGCTGACCAAGACACATTAAAAGATGAAAGGTGCACTTATCCCTGACGTAAAACTATTAACACAGCATTACTTAAGAAATCAACATGGTGGTAGTATTGAAGGATTCCATCGAGCAAAAATGCAGAGGGGATATGGGATCGGGGGTATTTTCAAGAGTCTTGCAAGATTTGCAATAACTTTAATCAAACAAGGCGCTAAAACAGTTGGCAAAAGATCATTACAAGCACCAACAGAAGTTGGTCAAGATGTACTCGATGGGAAAGGCGTATCAAAATCGATAAAGTCTCGTGGACAGGGAGTTATCAAAGATTTCGCTGAACAGGGAGCTAAGAAGTTACTACGACAATCAGGGCGAGGAAACAAGAGACGAAGAAATTCACGCAGTAATGTACCATCCCCAAAAGGAAAAGACTGTGTTTAAATATGGACGATGAGGATAGAGAACCGACAAGGTGGATGAGAGATGAAGAAAGTAGTGATGACTCGGACAGTGAATACTCCCAAGATGACATTTAAGACACTCTGTAAAAGAAATTTTAATCAATAAATGTGTTTTAAAAATTAATTCTGTGTGTGCTGTATGTACATTGTACAATATTTCCCCGTCCTATAATTATATATTCTCAATTCAAGCAAATTCGTGTTCGCCTAACCTCTTAATTACCTAACAACCGCTAAATGTTTATATACAATGCTTGTAAATCAACACTTAGCCAATACCTTTTACAAAAAAATTTTCGTCGAGCAGGGTTTGAACCTGCGACCTAGTGATCTACAGTCACTCGCTCCATCAACTGTGCTACTGACGGTTTGACGGCCCTGCGAGAGATTCGAACACTCGTTAACTTAAAGCTTATAGGTGGCAGTCGAAAGGTCTGATTCCACGAGTGTTTTTTCTCAGCAAAATGCGAAAAATTTCGCACGAAATGAATTGACGCCTTACGCTAGTCAGCGAAATAACCTTACATACTACCGTCTTTAATGCGTTCCATCTGTCCGCCACCAGTGCCAAATAATAACCAATATAACTTGAAAGCCCTTTCTATTTATATACGTCACACTATAAGATCACTTAGTGTTACGGTGCAAAACTACGTACAATGTTTGTATAGGCTTGTAAATCCCGCTTGTATAGACTTTACTAAATAAACGCTTGAAACTTTGTCTCAGAAAGCCGTTTGCTTCGCATAAGACAATACTAGGTTAAGCGCCGCTATATTTGTTGTCTAAGCCGTTTTGTATAAGGTGATATTAGATACGAGATTTGCCGAGTTTATAAATCGAAATGTTTATTACGATAACAAAGCCATATTTTTGCACACAAAATCTCAACTCAGCAAATGTATTGTTTGTTCGCCCAAACTTGCCTGGTCTTGTTACGTCATATTAATGAGGTCTCAAAGGAGTAGGACGCTAATGTTGTGCTCAGCCTCATATGCTATTGAGGTTTGAATATTTAATGATGTTGAACCCCTGCTCACCCTCATATGCTATTGAGGTCTGAATATTTAATGATGCTCAACCCCTGCTCACTCCTTTTTTCACCCCAAAAATCCGGGTCGAAAACGACATATATTACTACTCGCGTATTTCCGAGCAGGGGTTTCGCCTGAGACTGGTCGCGCATGTTCTCCTTAAAGTAAGTCTTCTAAAATTTCAACAATAGTCATACGAGTCACTTAACGCGAGTCACGAGGGATTCTAAGCCGCCCTGACAGGTTATACTTGAAAGAAAAGAACACAAAACATGCTGCATAAAGGATTTTGAAACAGCGAATTTGCTAATGAGGAGTTTGGTTAATAGAATAGTCTAACAAATTTTCCTATCGAGCATCCGAGAAATAGAAAATTAACAAGTATGTCACAAATCATGACGTGCAAACATTTTATTGATACACTTTTATACTAAAATGAATATTATTTTTTGAACATCTCTCATTTCCATCACATTGCCACACATATCATGCATGTATTTAATAAGATATTCAGGCAAGATATAGAACTGCTTAAAAATGGAATATGAAGTCATAGAATCTTGTTAACCATATATCTTTGATTACAGGGTGTCAAAAACACATATGTCTACAGAATGATTTTATTCAATTCCTTTACGGCAATTGCCTAAATATGGAATATTTTATGCATCGGGTGCGTCTAACCCTTAGGGAGCGTATAGAATATACATTTCATCGTGAAATAAGAGGTTATAACCTACTGAAGTCTTCTCTAAAGCAACTCTCTGTCTGAATTATAGCACTAAATCTTTACTATAGGACCGTACCCAGAGCCGTACTTATTCGTCCGCAGCGCCAGTGAAATCCAAGCAATTGATTTGACAACACTTGATGCAACAGTTCTTGCCGATGGACTAAAAGATGGTAAAGGGCTGGACATGGATACGGTGGATAAGAAAATGTATTTTACAGACAAAGAACGCATTTATCGGGCGAATTATGACGGTACTGGTAAAGAAATCGTTGTAAAAAATGTTTCCGGGGATGCACGTATAACAATTGATTGGATAGGACGCCGTATATTCTGGAGCGATTACATTGGAGATAAGATTCACGTGGCGACTTTAGACGGAAAAGGCAGCGGAGTGTTGATCAACACTGATCGGCCTCAATATATAGCAGTGGATCCCATCGTGGGGTAAGTGTTACGCATTTATAATAAAGTGATTTATCAAAACAAACACTTGCCATGAAATAGAGATATTTTTATTGCTATCTATAACAGATCCTTTTTAGTTTGATGTATATTTCGAGAAATGCATAATAGAATTTAAATGTTTCTCATCACCGAAATTGCCCGCATAGGAAAATTTATCCTTGGGGTTTTATCGTCTAATGCGAACGTCAATATTATTCTACCGAAAGATGAAAGCATACCGTTGTGGGTTAACAAGAAACAACCAAGAGAAAAAACTCTTGCCCTTGACTTCGATATAAGTCTCGTTTACAAACATATAGGATAGGTGTATTGTAGAGTTACTTTTACCATCGATCCACCTTATTGTCTCCTCACACACATTGTTTGATTAATAAATTAACCATTCGCAATGCAAAGGAAGCCGTTGGTATTAAACCTTACTTTTGTATTATATATGCAGGTTTTAACCTAAATTGCAAAGAGCGCTGCATTCTACATGTATATAATAAATCATAGAAGTGCAAGTATATTCCGAAATCTCATCATTATAAGTATGGCATATAAAAATAACCCCTCCTTAGCAATTTAATATTTTTATAAGGCTATATGGAATTAGAGTTACAAGAATGGAGATCCAGCCGGAATTATGGTACTGGTCAGGATTATTAGTGACAGTACAATTAGTATGGTGCCTATTCACCTGAAATCATGCCACAATAGAACAATAATCACTCTAATAAATAAACGATTCACGCCACAAATTTATTGTACTATTTAAGTCAAAGTTTACACTCGATTCATGTCACAATTTTACGATTCACACCACAATCCCAGAATGTGACCGCTGACCAATCGCGGTTAATAAACTTATTAAAATTCTTCATTCCCGCCTTTTGCCGCGACCACATGCCAAGAAGCACAAACATGGCGGTTTGTTCAACCTGTTCGGCCGAAGTAGTGACATTGTACAAGTTTTGTCCAATTCGTGGTTCAAATCAATCAACTGAGCAATGAAGGCACGGGAACAAAAAGTAAGCTTGCTAAACCTGCTAGCACGTTTAAATAGCTGAAGAGTGCGAAGCGTGCAATATACTTTTTTAGACGTGAGAAAAAATAGAAATGTGGGATGCGTTGACAAATCGCATTTTGACGCATCAAATTTTTCCTATTGTAGGAAACAGAATTGATTAGCTCCAAAATTTCGTTTTTGAAAATAACAATTTATATTTCAAGTGAAAGTGATAAAGAACAGAGTATCTATCAAGGAAACATAAGATTGGATTGACTATCAAGGAAACATAAGACAGAATTGTGAGGTCGTATGCCATCCATGATTAGGATTGGATTGGATTCAACCGATAACTTAATCTAACACAGAGCCAGAGTAGACATTGCATTGCAAATGGAAAATTTCGACAACACTTATGTTTTATTTTTTAATGTTGATGATTAACATGAGGAACTATCTATGAATGAAGAAATTAATTCTGATGATTTAGTAGACATGTTTGTCTCGAATGAAGCCGTGATTACAGAATTGGCTTGGCATGCAAATATTGCCAAGATTAATTTTGTCCGTACCCATTTTCGGTAGTGAGCTCCAAATCGCATGAGATTTGACCAATGCTATAAAATGTCAGTGAAGTTTATGGATGAGGTAGGCTCTTCTGTGCGGAAAGTAGATTTGTGGGGAACTAAGCGTGAATTTTTCACTTTGTCACTACACAGCATATTGTATAAATCTCCATTATTTTTTGGCTAACATCATTCATGGTATCTCTCGTTAAACCAAAAATCACTTGAGGGAGAAAATTATAGATTAACATGTAAAATTATTGCACTTTCACTTTTTAAGCAAATCAGATTGAAGCTCGGCACCCCAACAACCAACCAGATTGAATGATAGAATTCAACTAGCCAATGAATTTAAAGAAATATGTGATCTGGCAAATGAAGAAATCTGTTTACCATACTGTAAATTGTCAGTATTCTAGACTGCATTACTGCAATTTTTTTCATAAAATCAACATAAAGAATATCAAAGAATTTTTCACAAATAATACTGGTCAAATTATCAACAAAATTTTGAATGAAACATTGCCAAAATGTCAATGTTTCATTTGAGCAACAGCCAAAACTGAACACAAAGCCACAGGGTATTAAAATATGGTTAATGACCCAAGCTGTTGATATAAAACCATATTTATAAAAACACAATTCAAACAAAACATATTTTGTGGGAGAAGGGGTTCTGGGGTGTGAAGACCATAAAGCAGAGCCTTGCCAAGGGTAGCTATTCCCTGACGACCCTGAACCAAGAAACACTTGGACAGTTCTTAACCTGACCAAGGGGAATGAAACCCCTATGGACAGTCCTTAACCTGACCCAGAGTGCTAGACCCACACGGGCAGTTCTTAACCTGACCAAGGGGCGATAAACCCCTATATGGACAGTCCTTAATTATATGGTATATGTGTGACGTATATTGAGTCTATAAACTGTCTATGGGCCGGAAGTTGACATTTTGGAGACTTCAACCCGAACCACAAATTTATTAACCAAAATAACAAAATAGTCTGCGACCGAAAACGTTGGTTTTTAACTATATACATACTAAAGTAAAGGCATTATCTAGCAGCAACATTGTTTGTGTCTCTTTCCAAAATGTCCTTTCTCGAGTCCTTGATCCAGTATATAGTGTTGAAGACAGTTGATGATAGCTGCTTCCATTTGTATATAATAGCTATTATTTCCACTGATATATTAACTACAAATATTATATCGATGAATTTGCAATTTTGAACATATTCAAGGTAACTCTAACTTAGAGCAATCGTCAGGCTGAATAGCCAAGGAGGTGGATGGGTGGGAAATTATTTCAATAACTTGAGTAAGCGAAGCGCTCAGTATAAATGATATGATCTTGTTAGCATCCTGCAAGTTATGCGCTAATTAACTTGTATTATATTGCGCGTTATGATTGGTCAATTTGTTAGTAGGAAGCGTTAGCATGCAATATCAAGGGCTGCCCACGTGAAAGCATGCCCAATGATGAAAATGATCTTTGAACTATCCGTCAATAAGTACAACTAAACAATGCATTCCTTGAGGCCTGGACGGAAGGAATCGCCGCCTTTGAGACAGAAACTTATCTGATATCTTGCTTAACATACTAGCTTCAACGCGTTTTCTCATTAACTTAAATTTATATTGTCTATAAATTTGCTTTAATGACCCAAGCTATTGGTATAAAACCATATTTATAAAAACACAATTCAAACAAAACATATTTTGTGGGAGAAAGGGTTCTGGGGTGTGAAGACTCATATTATAACAAACATCATCCCTACTCACGTCACACCTTAAGCTGAACTGATTGACTGAACTGAATGCTCTGACCATAAAGCAGAGCCTTGCTAAGGGTAGCTATTCCCTGACGACCCTGAACCAAGAAACACTTGGACAGTTCTTAACCTGACCAAGGGGAATGAAACCCCTATGGACAGTCCATAACCTGACCCAGAGTGCTAAACCCATACGGGCAGTTCTTAACCTGACCAAGGGGCGATTCACCCCTATATGGACAGTTCTTAATTATGTGGTATATGTGTGACGTATATTGAGTCTATGGGCCGGAAGTTGACATTTTGGAGACTTCAACCACACAAATACACACATGCAGAATGTGTATTCCCCATAGACGAAAAGACTTTCGCCCATTTTTTTAAAATGAAGAATTGTTATGTATTTAGCCTTATTATTTGAGTGGCTGATTTGAGCATTACCATCACTCATATTACAGCTGGAATGTCAGGGAGGCCAGGAAAAACCTACGATACAGGAAACCTGGATGGGGCCAAGACAATTAACCAGCAGCTTCCCCACAAAGCTTCTATCTTACAAGTTCTCGATTGGAGTGTTGATAACACGACAAACAGAGCTGACTATATCAAGACATACGTAACAGAATTATATATCATTCACGAGTAGATATATGTAAACAGTTAGGCAAACCCCTCCCGACTATTTCTCAAATTAACGTAAGTGCATGTACAGTAAGTGTCTTGAATGCTGATATAGCATAGCAAATCAAGGTATACTTTTGTCGGGGTATGTTTTAGTTTTCGATATATACTGATGTGTGGACTATGCCTATGGTATACATCTTAATACAAATAGATTGAAATTTGAACTAAGTAACTATAAACTTTATCATCATTATAATTCATGCAACAAGATAGGTGCAGCCAATTTAGCGATCATGGATGGATGGATGAATGATATTCTTTTCTATATTTATGATTATAGGGATGTATATAGTGTGTGACAAAGCTGCCGAGCTTTTCCGGCCTCAAAACAATGATCGAACTTTGGACTCAAATACGTCAATCAAATATATTACCAGCCGCATGCGCTTTAACAAAACGAGACATATTAAATGTATCTATAGACAGATACAGTCAACTCTCGTTATGGCGGACATGAATTTTTTATGTGGTTTGAAACGAAATATAACACAATCAATTGAATTCGCCTGTATACCGTATTTACTCGATTGAGCGCCGCCCCCGAATGAGCACCGCCCCCGAATGAGCGCCGCATATGAGATCAAATTTTTAAGAGCGTCGCCCCGAATGAGCGCCGCACTAAACAGTGTAAAAACTTTCCGCCGTCAAAATGGGGACATTTAGCGACAAAGACATTTAAAACTTGTTTATTTTATTGTTAAAAGTTCTTGTTATAATTCACAAATAAAAGTTTTTTTTAAAGAGCGCCGCCCCGATTGAGCGCCGCCCCCGAATGAGCGCCGCATCTGAAGCTCTGAAAATTTAAAGAGCGCCGCGGCGCTCAAACGAGTAAATACAGTACTTACAATACCCAAGCTAAGCGATGGCAAATCCCCCCTTAACTACACATTTTGTATCAATCAGTGCGGGTATAATCCAGTTCCTTGTTAATAATCCCAGTGTTCTATGATATCCACATCTGGTCGTAGCGTTTCTTTCTGTTATAATGCCGCCGCAGCCACTCCGTTGCGTAGGACCAACTTTATACGTATTTAAACTGATATATTTATTTGTTCATGAGAGGAATAGATGCCCCGGCGGCGGCGGTACTTAATTGCGGCTCCGCGTTGTCGTTGAGTTCTGTTTGACTAACTGCGTCGTCGCTCGCCATACTGCAAGTCGTTGCATATATACGGTAATATGTACCATCTGAAATCGCTGTCCAAAGCAGTTCGCGTGCATAATCAGTAGACTTTCATTCTTGAAAATTCGTTTCATAACTTGAGTAAGTAGCGTTTCTTTCTGTTATAATGCCGCCGCAGCTGTTCCGTTGCGTGGGACTAACTTATACGTATTTAAACTGATATATTTCTTTGTTCATGAGAGGAATGGATGCCGGTGTCACAGCGGATTTGGCCCCCCCTCAAAATGGCCCCCCCTCGGGCCATATCCGCTAGCGGATATGGTCCGGGGGCCAAATCCATAGCGGATATGGTCTAGGGGGTCCATATCAGCTAGCGGATATGGTCCCCTCTCGCGGATTTGGACCCCCTCGCGAATCTATCGTATGGCATATTAAATATCGAATGAAAACGTTTTGAATCATCTTTACATCTAACAGAGAAAAAGTGTACGAAGATTTTTGGGATTAAAATGTTCCTGTAAATTTTCTCGCGATTTTGGACTGCAGGAACTATATTTTGCTGCAACCAAAACTGCATTTCACTGCCAAAAATATATTTCACTGCCACTATGATATATTTAACTACGAGAAGTAGATTTTATTGCAATCAGAACTATACATAGTACAGTTCCCATTTAAATGTTATGTCTCAGCAGTGGGAAATACAAAGTTGTAAATGTTAACAGAATTTAAATAAACTTATCATTTCAATTAAACTGACGTTTTGAACGCAAGTACGCAACCAAAGAGCTAATACTTATCTAGAAATAGGCCATGTGCCAGCAATTACTCTGTTGACAATTGTCAATTGATTGATTTTTTCGGTGCCATTTTCCCGTAAATTTAATTTCCATGCGCTTTCACTAGTGGTAGACAGAAAAATTTCTCTTAATTCTGCTTCGGTCCTGGAAACGATTACTAATTTGTTATTTGTGTCTGTTTCCGCATTAAATACCATGCCTACAGTTATGTAAATAAAGTTATTGTTTACAAAGTTTTTGTCTGCCTATGATTTCATAGGGGGGACCATTTCCGCGGAAGGGGGTCCATATCCGCTAGCGGATTTGGTCCCCCCGGACCATATCCGCTAGCGGATATGGTCCGGGGGGGCCAAATCCGCGGGGGGGCCAAATCCGCTGTGACACCGGTATTTGCTTCGCGTTGCCGTTGAGTTCTGTTTGACTAACTGCGTCGTCGCTGTCCACACTGCCTGTTGTTGTATATACACGATAATATGTCCATCGTTAGATCGCGCACCGCCGCATTATACCATCTGAAATCGCCGTCCAAAGCAGTTCGCGTGCATAAACGGTAAACTTTCATGTTGAAAATTATTTCAATAACTTGAGTAAGCGAAGCGCTCAGTATAAATGATATGATCTTGTTAGCATCCTGCAAGTTATGCGCTAATTAACTTGTATTATATTGCGCGTTATGATTGGTCAATTTGTTAGTAGGAAGCGTTAGCATGCAATGTCAAAGGCTGCCCAGGTGAAAGCATGCCCAATGATGAAAATGATCTTTGAACTATCTGTCAATAAGTACAACTAAACAATGCATTCCTTGAGGCCTGGCCATGGACGGAAGGAATCGCCGCCTTTGAGACAGAAACTTATCTGATATCTTGCTTAACATACTAGCTTCAACGCGTTGTCTCATTAACTTAAATTTATATTGTCTATAAATTTGCTAATAATCAATCGTATTGTCGATATTTGAATGCACAAAACCAGGTAAATCCCTGATAAGTCCCTTCTCGTTGATGCCCCCGTCCCCCCTCTACTGACGAATTCTTAAAAAAGGCCCTTAACTCAAGACTCCTGCAAGATGCTCCTAGAAGGTTAGGGAGGTTAAGCTTAAAGCAACTTTCTAATTGCTGGTCATGCAGTACAATTATTTACTAAATTGATTTGAAATGTCAGTCAAACAACTTATACCCATATGCAACATAAACAAATAAGAGCACAAATATCCCATCACAAACCATAGTTAGGATTATTGTTGGGTTCGAGATCCGGGTCATGCCTTTTAAGGCGATTTAGGCCGATTTAAGGCAATTAATCCAGTATATAATAACATGTATTATCATATGGCAAGTGCTCGTTTTGGTGAATCTCGCAATCTGATTGGTCGCTGACGAGGCAGGACTTTCCCGTATTGCCCAAGGGCAATACGCAATTTTTATTGCCCTGCAAAGAAAAGCCGAGCTTTAGACAAGAAAATGAGTCTTAGGTATTTTTAGATAATTTCGCAGTCAGCTTTTGTTTATTAATTTAAAGTCTAAAGAGAAAACAAAAAATGACTTATCAAAAGAGTTGAACTAGCAGCTTGTTTTCCGAGTTGTTTTCTGCTATTTTCCAAAAACTGTTTTTAAATTATTAAATATCTCTATTTCTGTGTTAATATTTTATAAAAACGTGTTCTATATAGTAGTGTTTTACTTAGCCAGATGCATTTGTACGAATGATATTGACATTTTGAAAATGAACCAGCTTTTGGACTTTGACCTTTGCTTTCGCATGACAAATCTGCGAATGTTTTCCACTGTTACAAATAACTACTCAATTAATCAATTGCGATAAAATAAACAACTTACTAGCCTCGACCGTTCGGGCTGTACGGGAGAATATTATTGCATGGTCAATACAGCAAGACCTCGGTTTAATATTCTCCTGTACAGCCACAGGCGGCCCAATCTTGGGTAGAGTTGTATTTATAGTATACTATATAAAGATTGTATTATGGTAAAAATATGTGATGAAAATATATATTTTAAATAAAATTTACTTGCCTAACTTGTTGTTTGTGTTCTCCTTTTATCCCTACTTTGTTGAGCTATGAATTCATCGAAAGGTTTTGCTTGATGCCTGCGGTCCACGCCGAATACTTAATAGGAGTTAAAGGCTAATTAATCGCAGCCCCGGATCCGTCGAGACAAACATGCCAATACGAATATTCTCCCTCTTAAATTGCTTTTTTCTCCAAGAAAATTTGCCAGCATGCAGAACAAACACCGATCTTTTCATATATAACGACACTTTAACATCTCGGGCAATTTTTAAACCAATTTTTGATCAATAGAAATCAAAATCCCCACTCTGTTGAACTGACAACGACCGAAAATGGACACATCGGCAGCTTGACCACCTGGCCTCCTCTACCGTTGAGATTTGCAGGGGGGTGCAACGACAACATCTTGATATATAGTCTTTTTGAATATCAGATTTTGAAAAATGTAAACAATTGCAAGTGCGGTCATGATTGGCTGGCTGTAACCGGAAATATCTGTTTCGTATTTGCATGCTGTGCGCTGATTGGCATAGCACCCACCTGCAGATCTCAACGGTAGAGGAGGCCAGGTGGTCAAGCTGCCGATGTGTCCATTTTCGGTCGTTGTCAGTTCAACAGAGTGGGGATTTTGATTTCCATTGATCAAAAATTGCCCGAGATGTTAAAGTATCGTTATATATGAAAAGATTGGTGTTTGTTCTACATGCTGGCGAATTTTCGTGGAGAATAAAGCAATTTAAGAGGGAGAATATTCGTATTGGCATGTTTGTCTCGACGGATCCGGGGCTGCGAATAATTAGCCTTTAACTCCTATTAAGTATTCGGCGTCGACCGCAGGCACAAGCAAAAACTTTCGATGAATTCATAGCTCAACAAAGTAGGGATAAAAGGAGAACACAAACAACAAGTTAGGCAAGTAAATTTTATTTAAAATATATATTTTCATCACATATTTTTACCATAATACAATCTTTATATAGTATACTATAAATACAACTCTACCCAAGATTGGGCCGCCTGTGGTACAGCCCTCACTCTCGGTTAGTAAGTAGTTATTCTTGAATTGCAGTGTACTATACTACACTCAATAGGAATTCGGGAAAATCAGGGTTGTGGCTGGTATGTCGGGGCGACAAAAATTTTAGTGCACCCCATGGGGTTGCTATCCGTTATTTTGAGCATTTCCAAATGCCTGATTGCCTTATCAATATTTTGAAAATTGTAAGGGAACAGAATATAAACATGTGATCGTGTGCCAATGTGGAAGTACTATAAAATATAGTTATTCAAACTAATTTACATATGTGTTAAACTTACTAATTAAGCTTGAATTTACGTGCAAATATAGTATTTCATTTCCATGTGTATATTTAATAAGTAAAACTCCACATTGATTAGTATGTTCGATATAAGTACAGTATTTATAAAAATTTACCATATTAAAATTTAGTTTATATAAAGTTTCCTAAGTTGAAGAATAGATTTCCGCTGGATATCCTGAGAGAAGGCTCCCTCCTTCGTAGTGGCTAACATGAAGTATTTAACTGAATTCATGAAAATGTCAGGTTTTGGTATAAAATATGACAATAGATATGACATTTATGAGATAAATATTTCCAACATGTTCAATGAAAACATAATTTATTATTTGCCTGCAATAAAATGTGAACCGGACAAGGCTGACTATAAAAGTTGACTATCTTCAAGCTGTGGTTTGTCAGTTTTATGTAAGTTTCAACACTTTTAAATTTTATTGTTGTTCACATAAAATATTAAATGTTGTGCATTTGTAAAATGTAGGAAAGGAACTGTGCGAAAGCTAGAGTATATATGAAAAATAAACAAGAAAATTATATATGTGATACTTAGTTGCAGATAAGTAAAGGCAATTTTTAAGGATACTACATAAATACTCTAGTAAGCCCTATACCACCTTACCCAGTAATTTATAGGCACCTCTCCATTTTCAATAAAGAAAAACATGTATACTTGCTCATTTAAATTGATGAATTGTTCTGGAAGTTCATGTCATTCACAGTAGTGGTATATTAATTATAAAATAGATCAAATGTTGAAAACAGACTGATTTTTTCCATATTATATACTTATGCTTGATAGTATGTAACTTACTGTGTTTCGGCTATAATCAATAAGAATGTTATGTACAACTTCCTGTGTTTCGGCTGTGTTGAATAAGCATGTAACTTCCTGTATGTGTTACGGAAGTAATTATCGACATACGGCTGCAATCAATAAACGTGTAAATTCCTGTGTTTCGGCAAAGCCACTCTCTCTAGCACGCCCCATCGAATAAGCGCCCCCCCCCATACTTGTTTGAAATAGACAACCAGAACACCCCTCCCCGTTCCAAAGGAAAATGTCTAATTTATAGAGGATTTACAATTTAGCATTTTAATTTTGTTGGCGAGTTTAGGGATTTAGTCCGAGATTAGGCGATTTAAGAGAAACTTCGCCAATTTTTAGCCATGATTTAAAGCAGGCCTTTATTAGTTCTCTTAAATTGAATTAAATTTAGCAATCTTTTATGATTCATCACTCATGTCACATTTATTAAAGATAATTTCCTTCTCTAATAGCACCCCCTCATTGTAGAGAAAGATATTTATTAAGGAGCGATAATATAAACGATATGCTTGATGGTTTGTAGGATCAAATCTAATATAAATATAACAAAAACACAAGAACATCGACGTTTTGAGCGAAGACTCTTTGTCTTTAACTTCCTAAGTTACTAACTTCCAAACGAAGTGCCTTTGCTCGAAACGTCGAAGTTCTTGTAATATTTTTCAGGTAATTTGATCCTACAACTTTCAAGCACTGAAACAAATAAGCACCCGGGGGCTAAATATTAGATGTACAGTACAATTGAAACGTCCCATACTGTTAAGGAAAATATATTTTATTAGTAGTGGCAGTGGATGTTGTTAAAGCCGCTTTCCATTACGGTCGCTTTGGTCGCACGGGCGGAGCCAACATGTTTCAACTTGCGCTGTAGGTGTCTAGTGTGAGAATTTTTGTCCGCTTTACTGCTTGCGGACAAGCATGAAAGTTGAACTACATTTAACTTTCTTGGCATTCCAGCGCGAATGATAAGAGTGTAGGCAGTGGGTGTTGTTAAAGCCGCTTTCCATTACAGTCGCTTTGGCCACGCGGGCGGAGCGAACATGTTTCAACTTGCGCTGTCTAGCGTAATAATTTTTGTCCGCTTTACTGCTCGCGGAGAAGCATTTGGTATGCCCGCGCGAATGATTATTCACGTGACTCAAATAGGTCGCTTCGCCCACGTGGGCAAAAACGACCGTAATGGTAAACGGCCTTTAATACGACAGAAATTCACAACCTCCTTAATTAAACCATTAGCTTGAGTATGGATAGATAGATGGTTTATTGTATAAAACATTGCAGCCCAAAAGCTGAGTTAAGTTAAATATTAGAATTCTAGCTCTAGCATGTACTAAAATACTTTACAAACGATAACTAATGTCTACTAATAATCAATAGATTAATATGATACACTATATGATTTATTATAAATTATAAAATATTCTAACAATACTACATTTTCAATGCGTTAAAGTTGATAAAACTGTTCTTGTAACGCTGTGTGTTAAAAGACACATTAAACTTGCGATTGTTCCTCAAGTTAATGTCATTATAATTGTATGGAGGAAGTAGGCTGTGTAATTTATGATCATGGTTAGTAACAATATCTTTGAACAGTTTTTCTGTCAGTTCTTGTCTTCTGTCATTCAGAGTTTGAAGACCTGCAGTGGATAAGGCGTCGTAATTGTATGATACCCAAGGGAATATGATTCTCATGGCTTTTTTTTTATCATCTCTAAGTCATGTGATAAATACTTTGTCAGGCTGTCGTGAAACACTGGACATGCATACTCGGTAATAGGTCTGATACAGGTGGTGTAAAATTGGACAAGTTCTCTTGTATCCAAATGGGATCTTTTCAGCTGTGATAGGAAATACAGTCTCTTTCTTGCTTTCTTAATAATTTCAGACGCATGTTCGTTCCACTTGAGATCGTGTGAGATAATTAAACCCAATATCTTCGCGCAGTTTACTACCTCCAAGGGAATATCATTAATTTTGATTGGCTCAAAATATGTACTCGATTTACTAAAACCAACCCGCAATTCTTTGCATTTACTTTGATTGATTCAATTGGAATTTATTGGCCAATGCTTGTTCGGTCAAGTCATCAACGCAATCTTGAATTGAGCTTGCACTTCCGTTCTCGACAGTTTCAGCCACACTCGTATCGTCCACATATTTCCACATTTCAGAAGCAGCAATTTCCCAGTCATTGATCATGATTACGAATAGCCAAGGACCTAGTTTTGTTCCCTGGGGAACTCCTGCCTGTACTGATTCCCACTGTGATCCACATAATGATATGTTGGGGTATGTCATAGGTTGCCAACTTGCTAAGGAGTAGATAATGATCAATCAGGTCAAAGGCTTTCTTGAAGTCGAACAACACAATTCCAGTCGTTGCATCGTTTCCACCTGTTGAACCATTCCACGAATGAAGCATGCTTACGAGGGCTTGAGTATACTAACGACAGATATAGTGTTCGGCGATTTTAGATATAATTGGTGTTAGAGATATTGAGGGCAAACGTTTATTCACGTCTCTTATTGGTTTCTCTTTGGGATTGGAATAATATTCGCCTGCTTCCATGACTGGGGAACATGAGCTTCATTAAAGGTACTGTTCAAAATATCTGATATAGGAGAAGCCAGAATATCTGCGAATATATGCCATATGGGTCCACCAGCCTTACTTGGATTTAACGTTGCCAGTTTCTTAAAGCAGAAAATTCGGTAATTCGAAAATCAAGTGATTCCCCGTTAATTGCGATTTGCGGATTGGTTGAAGGTAAAGGATTGAAATTGTTCATAGGTGTAAGAAACACCTGGTTAATTAGGTTAGCGAGACTGTAAGGGATTGTAACTAAATACCCATCTTTTCCTCGGAATAGTAACGAATTCTGTTTACCAGGATGCCATGTAAAACTAATCTCGGCATTTGTACTAGTGAACTTCTTTGAGGAACCACCAGACGAACTCCATTTGCCGTCGAGGCCAAATACATCAGCCGTAACTTCCTTTAGAGAATCCAAGTTTCCCAGCCATTTAAATCGGCTGCCGTCATAAATCATATCTGATATATCAATAAGTTCGTTTGCGTTAAGAAATAGCAAAAGCTTTGAAGATTCAACAACATTTCTCTCCTTTTGGAGATCTTTAATCGGAGATGGATTTTCCATGTCCGCTGTATACGACACGCTGCAACAGAGTGCACAGTATACGATTTCTATATATAAGTATATGCTGAAAATCATTTAACAGTCAATCGCATTTCATGATCAAGTCTATATTTCTATCAAAAACAAACGGCACAAATAATGGTACAAACTTAACCAATAATTTTGGAAAACATGATGTAAACGCTGATATATAATGTATGTCTATAAACACTGATTCTGATATTCTACACTCCACATAAGTTTGTAAGAACTGCTAAAGAACGGATCATACCATAAGCAATAAATATGTTAAGACAGTATACTGATCAAATGTTACTTTCTTCTCAAATCTCAATGCCATATCTATGATTCTATATGAGTTAGTATGGCCACTCCATGCATTGTTGCATTTTAATAATGGTCAAATGTTCTCTTACATTGATTCTTTAAACCAGTATATTAATCTTCAAATCGTATTAAAATGAGAACACGTCGCCTCCAGAAAGAAATCACCCTATTTTGCGATTTTGCCACGCGAACGTCCTCCACAAATCCCTATTTCGGTATCATTGATTTCTTGGCAGCCAATGTATTTCTTTATCTCATTCGATTTATATGAGATCATGCTAACCACTTAAACTGCGAACGGGCATGCTGTGCCTTCGTGATTGCGTTAGCCACAAAACATCTTAGTACCCAGGGCTTGTACGTTTCCGAACCTGATGGTATGCTTTATTGTTCCCCCAACACTCAAACGCAAAGTCAAATGAACTTTCAGAACGGCCAATACCTGTCCGAGTTAAAAACCGGCTTGCGAAAACCAAGTGATTTTCTCCCCCTCTGCGGAGCTATATAAGTCACAACAGTGCTAGTAATATTATATACATCACTCCTAAAATTTCACCCAAAACCACTACTAAACAATTAGCTCGCCCCAAGTCTTCCACTGAATTCGCTCCTAGTCTCCTCTTATCAAACGTTATGTCTCTGGCTCCCAAAGTCGACGAAGTCCGTGTTCTTGCCTCGCAACGTAATTTCGACTTTCTTTTTATTACGGAAACATGGCTGAGGGACGTTATCGGTGACAACCAAATAGCACTCGAAAACTTTAATCTGATAAGGCGTGACCGTTTATTTGGATTACATGGAGGGGTTTGTATATACATCAGAGAAGACATAAAATGCATACGCTTGGATGAGCTCGAAAATCCAAACTTTGAGGTACTTTGGGTTCACACTAGACCAAACAGACTACCAAGAGGTGTGACATGCGTCATTCTTGCTTGTGTTTATCATCCCCCATCTTCAAACGACCACGAAATTCTCGAGTATCTTTTCGAATCCTTAACGAAGGTCGAGGGTCTGCATCCTGGTTGTGCCATTATTATCGCGGGTGATTTCAATAAGCTGGATATCAAGATCTTGAAGCGCATTTTTCAACTAAAGCAACTGGTTCGCAGTCCAACACGTGGATCGAACATATTGGACTTAGTACTTACAAATCTGCATAAATTTTATGATCCCACATCAGTTGAAATTCTCCCCCCCTCCGGGCTGTCAGATCACAACACAATTACTATCTGCCCAAAACAGAGAGCGCAAAATCTTCCCAGTCGACGAACTGTCCTAAAAAGAGACACTCGACCGTCTCGTAAAATGGAACTTGGCCGTTATTTTAGTGAAATAGATTGGAGTTCGTTCGAGGATTTGGTCACTTGTGATGAAAAATGTGAATTATTTTCTGACATTATCTTCACCGGGGTCAACTTTATTATGCCGGAGCGAAAAGTTAAATTCCACACTAACGATGCACCATGGGTTACTGAGGATTTTAAACGATTGATAATGTTGCGTCTACGCGCGTTTTCATCTGGAAACGTACAGTTGTTTAAATTTTACCGCAATAAAGTGAATAGAGAGAGGAAACTGTTACGAGCAAAATTTTTTGCTACGAAGGTCAGTAACTTAAAAAAGTCAAAACCTAAGACTTGGTGGTCTGACATCAAACGTATCAGCGGAATGAAAACCTGCAACAACGATCTTCAATCGCAACTTCAAATAGAAAATATTGACCACTTATCGTTGAAAGAACTTGCCAATTTAATTAACAACACCTTTCTAGAACCTATGAGCACATACCACCCCTTACGAGACGAAGATCTATCCAACGTACTTCAAGACATTCCTGTCGACCCCCCAACTGTAGTTAAAACGATAACTTCTCCGGCATCAGTGTTAATCAAGCTGAAGAATCTGAACGCGTCCAAAGCACCAGGACCTGATGGTATACCCAACTGGATTTTAAAAACTTATGGCGAGATTCTAGCATCCCCGATATCCATCTTGTTGAATACATCTTACCAGGAAGAAAAACTTCCTATTGTCTGGAAAAGAGCAAACATCACTCCTATCCCCAAAGATAAACCTGTGCGTGAAATTAATAAACATCTTAGGCCAATTTCGCTTACTTCAGTAGTATCTAAATTGGCTGAGGATGTTATAGTTGAGAAATACGTCGCCCCAGCTGTTTTATCTATAGCTGATCCAGCACTCATCGGCAACTTACGCGCTTATCTCGATGGTGCACAAGTGGTCGGATGCTACTGATGGATCTGGAAATGTTGTCAGAACTGTATTATTTGATTACCGTAAAGCTTTCGATCTTGTTGACCACCTCATTTTGGCCAGAAAAGTTATCCAACTATCTGTTCCATCTTTTGTAAAGAAGTGGATTTTAGACTTTTTATCAAATAGATTCCAACGGGTAAAACTGTCGAATGACTGTTTTTCGGAGTGGGGCAGTGTACCCTCTGGTGTCCTCAAGGGACCAAACTTGCCCCTGGCTCTTCATTCTTATGATTAATGATCTAAGAACTCCAGAGAGCGATTGTCGGAAATACATCGACGATACCAATTTCTGAAGTTGCAAAGGCAACACAAGCACAATACAAAACTCCGTCGACGTCGTACAAAATTGGTCTATCACGAACAAGCTACAACTCCATGACTCCAAATGTAAAGAACTAAGGTTTTGTTTTACAAGATCTGGTCATGCTTCACTACATGAGAATGTCGTAGTCTGCGGTAACCAACTTGAAGTTGTCACCCACGCTAAGATTCTTGGCCTGACTATTAGCAGTGACTTGAAATGGAATAAACATATTCTTAACACTATCAAGAAGGCGAACAAGCGGTTCTACTTGATTGTCCAACTTAAACGTGCAAAGGTTCCAACTGCAGATATTCTTAATTCTAAATTTTGGAATATTGTTGCCAAGTGTACCACTATGGATTACCAGGCTATCTTTCTAACGCCATTGAACGGGTGCAAAAACGTGTTATGTCTATCATATACCCAAATTCAAGTTATGACGACAGCCTTGTTCTTAGTGGCATTTCTAAACTTAGTAGTAGACGTGAAGAAGCATGTATAAAACTTTTTAACGAAATAGTTAACATTCCTGATCATAAGTTGGCGTATCTCTTGCCCCCTAAACAGGAAACAAAGTATGATTTGAGGCAATCTCGTGTATTTACGGACTATACTGTGAACACAAATAGATTTTTAAACTCTTTTTTTCCTTCGTCGGTTAAAACTTTTAATATAGCTAACTGTAAATAAATTCAAATTGAGTTGATAAAGTCGTGTAAATATTTTCCAACAATTGTATTTTAATCTATACGTTATGTATTTTGCACGCAATTCAGCTCTGTAGCTCCAAAGTGTAATTTTTAATAAACTATTCTATTCTATTCTATTCTAGTCAGAATATAGCGGTTCCGAGGTTCCGGTCGTACTCGATTCAGTCTTAAATTTTATTAAAACCTTGATATTGTTAGCCAAATAGACAAAATTTACCTTGTAAGAAAACATAGACAAAATCTACAAAGTCCATAAACTTTGCATGGCACGTCATTTCGTAACTCTACTAATCCGTGGAAAAAGCAGAAAACTAACTAGACTTCATCAAATTTTCCTCATCAACCGCATTAATGGACCCTGTATCGGGTTCCGAATCCGCGGGTTCCGATCGGGTTCCGATCTCGCCATCCCGACCAACTCCTTTGGCAAGCTGCGATTTACAGGTAGACAATGTTAACAAGGTTTTCAAAGAAGGTGCAACAATATATTTACTACCATTGACCAAAGTAGAAAATAATTCATAGAGTCTAAAAAGAGAAAAGGCCTCTAAATCGCAATGATCGTTTTTAAAACCCGAAAATTTCAGCCACGAAAGGATAATATTCTTTTCGATTTCTCCTATTTTAGTTTGTATAGACTTTCTCTGCATAGAAAATTTGAAAATGCATGAAATCAAAACAACACCTGGACTATACATGCAGTATAGTGTATTAGACACATATAGTCCATTAGCTGTCTAGAATGGTGTACTTACAGCTTGAAACGGAAAATTCAGAACATCAGACAACGATTAAATCTTAAAGTAGGCTACTACTGAACGACCAGGAAACGGCCATCAAAAAGCTCAACTCGGTACCAACTTTGCTCCATACTTCACCGTTTGACATTGAATTTTCCTCGTATTCTTCATCTGAATCGGACACGCATTCTCCAGGAAGAATATACGCTGCTATACCCCCTTCATCTTTTTCATCTACCACATCGCTAGAACTTAGATGACAGGACAAGTGGCGCATCAGCAACTTTAGGCATGTTTTCTTACATGTATTAAAGTAAAGTTCCCGCTTTTGCCATTGTTCTTTCCTGTCTTATAGTTCTTTGTTTCACCGCTGCACCAGACGATAGAACCCAGTCACGCATGGGACGTATTTCCTCTGCTGTTGCATTGCCTGCTCGCAGTGGCTTCATATCAAGTACATCGACAAATCTTGTTGCCCGGCCAGGCAGATAGCTGGTCAGTTAGTTGTCCTTTTTAAAGCTTTCTGAGTCTTCGGGACCATTCTGCGATTTTAGTGACTTGTTATATGAGTTTCGAATCGCGCAGTTTCGTTACCACGAAGAACATCCAGGCATGATTCAACAAGAAGAATTGCTTCATCAAGGGAACACTGCTTGTAACTTTGGTGCTTCTCGTGTTTGTCGTATACCGAAAAGGTTACAGTACACAATTTACCAATTGCACTGAGTTGTTGGGCAGTGTAAACTAGAGTGGAGAATATTTTGATACATCCTGTCCAGGAATTGCCAAGTTAATAATAGTTAAAAATAATAATTTGTTACGTTTATATTGCGCATATTACATTGAAATTTGTTCATGTGAGCATTACACTGTTAAAACCGTTATACCTAATATCCTACTGCACTTAACAAAAATAATAAAACAAATCTATCTATAAAATATTAAAAACCAATTTAAAAAGATATGCTTTCAGGGCAACTTTAAATGTAGATAGAGAATCAATGTCTCGGATTCTGCTTGGTAGTTTGTTCCTTAGTTTGGGAGCAGCAGACTGAAACTCTCTATCTCCTTATGTTATTTTACATTTCGCACTCACTGGAACTAGAGATAATTCACTGTAAGAGCGAAGACTATATACCTAGTGGGCTAAGCGATAGATAACAAATCACACAAGTACAGTGGCCTTAAACCAACCAAGCACTTAAACGTTAAAAGCAATATCTTAAATTCAATACGGTAACGAACTGGCAACCAATCAGGGGCGAAACTACCACTTTCGGTCTCTGAAATGCCATTTCATGCACTTTGGGGCAAGATTTAAAAGCAAGGTGACAAGCTAAGAAATATTTTCAAAATATTTGGTCGGACGAAAAACTGCTGACCATCAAACCCACTGGACGTACCTAGGAAACGAACCATTATTTACTGCAAAGACTGAAGTGGAGAAGAACGTGCTCAATTTCATATCTTGAACATTAATAGTTTTAAAAAAATCGATCCGATGACTGTCCTGCGATATTTAAATAAACAATTATAGCCTTAGACATAGCAGAGATTTTGCATTAAGGTTTTCTCCAGTTAACTTCTTTATGATGCCTATTCTACTGGAAATAACAATAACAATATGTATGACAGTTACAGGTAAAAATTCAGCATGTAATGTATATATATACGGCTGTGATCAGGTTGTAAGGTCACCTATTAATAATTCGTACTAATTATTATATATTTGATATATTTTGGAACAGTATTCATCGTATTTTGTATTGATCTCTACAAAATCAATACAGAATCAAAATGTTCTTACGTAAAACTAAAAAATCACGTAGGAATTGCATTTTTTAGTTCAACTAATCTTGTTCTTTTAGTCTTTCTTTCTTTTTATTAAATCCTTTGCGCAACTCACCACGACTTTGTTTCCCTGCAAGACCTTCCCTGATTGCACTGCCAATCGAGATTTTTTGTATTTTCGGAAGTGTCACAGGGGCGAAACTTAAGGTGGGTATGGGGGAACCAATGAAGGCTGTTTTACATCGGGGTGATATGACAGAACCTTGGGATGTTTCTGACAAGTCTAGCCGCCGCATCCCGCACACGTTGTAATCGAACTCGATTAAACTCATTACGCAATCAAACTCAACACAGACCAGGGGCGGATCTAGGGGTCGTCAAACCGGTCACGCGACTAACGTAAAAATTGCAAACTTAAAGTCTTAAATATTCGAACAATAGTCCAGTTATTTTTATCATGCAGCGGCACCTTATAACAGTCCAGTATCTATTATCATGCAGTGCTAGTAATTCCAATCAAAGTGTAGTCCAGTGATAAAATTTCATACAGTGGCTGAGCCGACGAGCTTAGTCAAGTCAATGGGCAGCTGACATACGTAAAGTCGATCAGTCAAAAAGTCAAAATCCAGTGTTCTGATTGGTCTAGACGCTTATTTCCATGGAAACAAGCGATTTTTTGCGATTTTGACTGATCTGCGGGGAGTTCTGACCGATTTGCAAAAGTCAGGGACGCCCCATTAGTCGGAATAGCATTAATATTTGACGCGTGCTAAAGTCTTGGTTATAATTCCATGACACGCAATCACGAATATTTCTCTTTGATCTTGACCCCAATCCCGACCCAATCCCTAACCCTAACCCTATTTCGTGCGTGTCATGGAATTGTAACCAAAGTCTTTCTCAGCGCTCGCTCATTCGAAGTGTCACGTTGGAGCTTTGTCGAAATTTTTCAATTCAAAGATTTCTACGGAAAATTCGGAAATGTCTGCTACTCCTTGTAGTATTTACGAAACGGTTCAATCCGCATTTGCGTCTTACAAGACTGTTGGACTGATCTTGGAGGGAAAATCGACGCTATATCGGAGAGTTCGCTTGAGCAGTTGCTAGGCGCCATGAGTATAGCACGAACTACAGTTTGAGTAGAAGTATTCTGAAGAGTGCGAGATCAAAAGGACAAGTCATGTACTGCAATAAAGTCAATTTAATGTGATATGTCGATTTTATTTCGTTTTAGGCAGTATAACAATATTTATAAGCGAACAAGATGCGCGCCACGCATATGTAAGTACACGTATCTCGATTGAGATTTAGCTATGAATTTTGATTTACACAACAAATTTGCATATTTTTGCGGTTGAAGGACCGTCAGAAGGCTATTAATATCGAGGATAACCGATATAAATTTAATATTGATATAGATTTACAATATTTTTAATTTTAGTATATGTCTATTTGAGTAATATGACACTGTAGTGATTACTAGTCTAGGTTAATGTTTTGTTGAAGCTGCTCTCAGAGTGCTGCAAATGGCGTTTCTGAGGTTCAAAAATCAAAAATTTCCTGGGGGGAATGCCCCCAGACCCCCCTAGGTATCTCGCGCCTTCGGCTCTCGCACTTCTAGATCCGAAAACTTTGACTAACGTACGAAAATTCCTGGATCCGCCCCTGACACAGACCCGAATTGGTTGACAAAAGTGACAGGCAACTGAAGGATCATCTTGACTTAAAAGAATGGTTGAAATCAAAAGCAAATACCTACATGTACTGGCAAATGATCAGGACGTAATTCTGTGGTTTTCGGGATTCGTGAAAATTATTCTACCATTGTATACAGCAATAGTGTTGACGGAAATGCTTTTTCTAAACTCACTAACTCCTAAACTCGCCAACTAAAATATAATACTAAACACATTTTCCCCATTTTCCCCGAACCCGATTAAACTCATTACGCAATCAAACTCAACACAGAGTGACAAAAGTGACAGGCAACTGAAGGATCATCTTGACTTAAAAGAATGGTTGAAATCAAAAGCAAATACCTACATGTACTGGCAAATGATCAGGACGTAATTCTGTGGTTTTCGGGATTTGTGAAAATTATTCCACTATTGTATACAGCAATAGTGTTGACGGAAATGCTTTTTCTAAACTCACCAACTCCTAAACTCGCCAACTAAAATATAATACTAGACACATTTTCCCCAGGAGGGTGGGTGGGTGGATGGGTGGGTTTCTGGTTGTTTATTTCAGGCAGGTTTGGGGGCATATTCGAGGGGGGCTTGCTGGAGGTAGGGGCTTAGCCGAAACAGGGTAAGTTACATGCTTATTGATTATAACCGAAACACAGGAACTTACATACTATCCATCTGATCATACAGTACGTCTCTATAATATGATAGAAGAATCCTTATATTCAAAAAGAAAAAAAAAGACAGGATAGAAAGAATTAGCTTTTTTTCAATTTTTGATCTATTTCGATTAGTATAATTATTATATGGCAAGAGCTACAGTAGTTCCTGTAGTTTACGCAATATGATTGGCTAATCAGCGGTCCGGAAAATCACGTAATGTCCTGCGGAGCATTACGAAATTAAATTTTTAATGCCCTACAACAAAAACAAACCATATAATAAACTACGTATTTTACTACTAATGGTTGTGCCATATAATAAACTGCTTATCAACCTCAAACGTTCGATCTTGAGACTTTACTTTAAAAAATTAAACCTTGGTCTTGCCGTTATTGACCTCGCTATCGTTCGGTCAATAAGGCAAGACCTCGGTTTAATATTTTACAGTAAAGACCTCACTTTCGGTTAATAAGTAGTTATTACTATACGACTATTGTGAATGACATAAACTTCCAGAACAATTCGTCAATTTTAATGAGTAAGTACACAGTCATGTTTTTCTTTATTAAAAATGGTGAGGGACCTATAACTTACAGGGTAAGAATGTTTAGTAGGGGAGGGCTTAAGCTAGTGGAGTATATACGGTATCCTTAAAAATTACCTTAATTTATCTGCAACTAAGAATCACAGATATAATTTTCTTGTTTATTTTTCATACATACTCTAGATTTTGCACAGTTCGTTTCCTACGTTTACAAGTGCACAACATTTAATATTTATTTCAACAGTGAAGAAACTTACATAAATTGATAAGCCACTGCATGATCCTCGTCAACTTTTATAGTCAGCCTTGTCTGGTTCACATTTTTAAGGCAGGCAAATGATAAATTATGTTCTCCATTGAACATGTTGGAAATGTTTTATCCATTGTCTTATTTGATACCAAAACCTGACAAACTGACATTATTAATTCATTTAAATACTTCATGTTAGCCACCACGGAGGGAGACTTCTCTCAGACTATCGAGCGGAAATTTATTCTTCAACTTTGGGAAACTTTATATCAGCTAAATTTTAATATCGTGAATTTCTATAAATACTGTACTTATATCGAAGGGAATTGAAATAAATATTAATCAAAGTTGAGTTTTAGTTAAATATACACACGGAAATGAAATACTATATAATGCAACGTAAAGTCAAGCTTAATTGGTAAGTTCAACACATATGTAAATTGGTTTGAATAACTATAATGTATTTTGCTTAAGGGTCCTATAGTCGCATATTTAATTACCATGTATTAGTTTTTAAATCGCTTTAAATCGCCTAAAACGCATTACCTAAAAATGATTTTTTTCTTTTTCTTTGCCAACTTCACTGCCAAAACTTCGTTCTAAGCCTCTTCGGACTATTTCTCGTTCTTTTTGGCCGATTGTTCGTCATTGCAAACAACTAGCGCCACGCGTCAAATTGGCATGAAAGGTGTTTGGATCCAAATGAAACCAAATGTCTAATGAAACATTTTTTATTTATTTATTTATTTAAAAACTTCGCCTTTAACATTACATTTACAAATACTTAACAAAAAGAAACTCCAAAGACACAACAGGCAGGATATCCGCAACAGCAAAAGCCAATTACAGCGGGCCCGAATATAAATTCTACATTATTTACAACATACAATAAAACAGAGTATTTACTCAGATTCGTAAGTTCAATTAAAAACAGCAAGTTATTCTGTCATTAAGCCTGCGAGCAGTATTACACTTACTGCAGATAGTTTCAAAAGTTCTCGGATCCTCTATATTAAAACTTGTATTCAGGGCGTTAAAGTAATATTTCAAAAGAAAAGATTTAAAAACCGCTAAGCTGTCCATATAAGGATTCAGTTCATCTGCTAGGACATTCCAAGTTCGAGCAACTCTTGCAATATAGGAGCGTTGATATGTCGTTGTTTTGCATCTTGGTATATCATACTTTATGGACTTAACATCCGCAGATGAACGAGTGCATCTGGTACTGCTCACACGAGGAATAATTAATGAGTTCAAGTCAATCAGACCATGAGTTGATTTAAAGAAGAATACCAGATCTAAATATTCATGCCAGTAGCATATCGGAAGGAGTGATAACGACTGCAGTCTTGACGTATAGCAAACAGAACTACTGAACGGTAGGTTTAAGATATATATTGTGGCTCTCCTCTGAATCCTCTCAAGCTTTAACATTAAATCGATTGATTGAGGTGCCCAAACCTGTGTGGCATAACCTATATGTGGACGAACCATTGTAAGATACATTGATCTTCTTATTGATTCACTCCTGATACGACGTGTATTCCTTCGGACATATCCGAGTAGCTTGTTCGCACATGCAGTTTTTTCCAGCACTTGTTCTTTCCACATGAGATCCGAACATATACGAACGCCAAGGTCACGCTCACAACACGTTGATTGAAGTGGCATATCATTAATCTTATATGTAGTGCCAATCGGGTATTTGTTGCGTGTAATTGACTGGGCATGACACTTGCTCTCGTTAAACCCAAGTCCTGAGACCATCGACCAAGTATGTAGATTGGTCAAATCTGCTTGTAGAGAAAAGGCGTCTTCCGGTGATTGAATAGCCTTGAACACCTTGGTATCATCTGCATACATAGCTATCCAACTCGATTTAACTGATTCTGGCAGATCAGGCACCCCGGATGTTACTGGCATCGTATCTGATGTTGCACCGAGCACCGTGACCCGTTGATGACGATTAGTCAGATAATTTCTCAACCATTTCAAAAACGTACCACCAAATCCCATTCCCCGTAGTTTCGTTATAAGCAAACCATGGTCCACCTTATCAAAGGCCTGGGACATATCTAAATAGATGGTATCAACTTGTCCACCTCTATCCAGAACAGACCCAATATGTTCTAAGGACTCGATTAGGTTCGTAATGCAAGATTTGGCAGCGATGAATCCGTGTTGGCAGTCATTAACTATACTATGGAGCCGGCCATTGATATTGTCAAGAACGCATCGTTCCAATACTTTCGATATTATCAACAATAGAGAGATAGGTCTGTAATTCTCTGTATGTTCGCGGTCCCCCTTTTTGTGTGTCGGTACCACATTTGCTAGTTTCCACTGTGTAGGTAAAGACCCAGTACTAAGCGACTTGTTGAACAAGCAGCACAATGATGGTGCAATGACATCTGCAGTTTCTCTGAGCAGTCTTGCCGGGATTTCGTCTGGTCCAGTTGCCTTGGGTACATACAAAGAAAGAAGTACAGCTCGAACTTCATCCTCAGTTAATCTAAGCTCAGTCATATCTGTCTGATTAGGATCATAGATGTCATTCAGTTCTTCCGACTCAGGACTGCTTTCGGTGAACACAGAAGCGAAATAACGATTAAAGAGACTCGCCATTGCTTTTGGGCCTTCTGCTTTTGTCCTTCCAGGCCCAGTTGCCATGGAGATCCGAGGAGGTACGCTGCGTGACTTTGAGTTTAGTCTCAGTACCGACCAGAATCGTTTAGGATTTGACTTGAAATCAGATTCTACTCACCCGAGATATTTATCGCGGCTCTCACGGAACATACGCTTCACTTCTGCGCGAAGATGACTATATTTCTCCCTTAAGTATCTGGATGGCGATTTCTTGAGTTTTTGCCGTAATGATTCTTTTTTCTTTATCACATTAAGAATCGGACCATTAATCCATGGTAGAGGATTTTTGCCCTTGATCTGTTTAGTGGGTACTGTATATAGTCGGTAACTGCTGCCAGGAATGTGTCTTTCCAGTTTTGCCAATCAGTGTTAATATCTTCAGATCCCAGCATTGCGGACAGATTTATTGCATCAAGAGCAACGCGAAAGCCATCAAAGTCTCCTCCCTCATAATCATACACAGTTCGATTGATCTTATTACGTGATTTTACAAAGGCAGAAAACTCGAAAGACAATACGCAAATATCGGTAAAGACGCCGCTCTGTTCCGGAGACAATACTTCCGTCACAGTAACCTGGTCAGGCACGCTTGTTATTATTAGATCTAACACATTCCGATCGCGAGTGGCAACGTCATTTACTTGCGACAGATAATGGTCATTAAGTGCATCAACAAAAGCGACTTCATTAGCACCTCCTGCACTGGATGATGAGTTCCACAGGATATTTGGAAAATTCATGTCACCAGTGATTAGCATGTTGTCGTATAAATCACTAGCAAGGTCTAAAAATGTATTAAATTTTTTAACCCAGCTTATATCAGCATTTAGTGGTCGATAACAGGAACCAAAAAGTACTTTTTGCTTACAGCCGGTGGTGACCTCGGTACAAACAATTTCTAAATCTAATAACTCATCCGAGTCAGCTATGTACTCTCTCACTGATGTAAAGGAATCGGTTTTAATTGCGATAAGAACCCCGCCGCCATTTCGATTTAGTCTGTCTTTCCTATAGAGGGTGTACCCAGTGTGTAACAATTCTTGGTTGTCAAAGTCGCTGCTTAGCCAGGTTTCGTTTATACACACAACATCGCAGTTGTCAGCGTATACAAGGTCTTGTACACGGAACAGGTTACTAACGGCAGGTAGATGTGTCACTCATGCTTTTTTAAGGCTTCTGGCGTTGATAGTAAGGCATTTGACACAGTGTTGTCTAGAACTAGTAGATGATGAAAGGACAGTAGGTCCAGGCTGGCTGATTATGTCCCCACAGAGAAGTAGAAAGCCGGTGATATAGCCACCAGGGCCGGTAAATGTTCGATATGTTCGTCGCTAGATGGCTTAAAATATTTACATGTCGAACTCCAACAGCCTTCTCTGTACCGAGGTACATGCATGCGATCTTTAAAGCACTGATTGTCATCAAAACGAGTATATATAAGTAAAAACCAAAGAAGTATCACGAAGAAAGTACAACCAGCATTGATACGTGTGGCCGCCATTGTGGAACTTTCTGACATTGTGGAACTTTCTAGAGAATTACATGTACAACTCGATATACAACACTTCGACAGAAATATATGGTCATGGACCTTAAAATTTATTATACAGAATTAGGGAGATCCCTAATTAAGATAGGTCAACATATACTTCCATGACTAGTATGTATTGATTTGATGAAGCTGTAAGATTAAAAAACTCCGAACCATCTAAACAAGAAAGATCACTCGTATTTGTAACCATGCAGATAATACAAATCTCAAACCTCCCGTTGTTTGATAATCCCAGGGATTACCAGAAAAAAGCATTCGAATATATACGTCGTTTTCGGGCACATCGTTAATGGATTATCCTTCAAGCCTCCCACTGTGTCATACTTTTGAAATGTGTGCGTCAAATTGGCATGAAAGGTGTTTGGATCCAAATGAAACCAAATGTCCACTGAAACATTTCACTAAGTTTCAAATGTAGAGCGTGACTGAAGCAAGCAACTAAGGCTGCAAATAGGATCTTTGTATAGGGGGATAAATTTCGAATTTTCTGAGCCAACTGCATTTTGTTAGGTGTTATTTGAACCTACAAGCGATGCATTCGGTTTACGTTAGGAGCTCTTCAAAGGCAGTGCGACATATGAGATATTAACCATAGGATAGACATTGTAAATTGTTGATACTACACAATATTAATATAATGAACACGTGGTGCTAGTGTATGTAGCATACTGAATAGCATAGGATCAGAAAACCTGAAAAAATTCAACAAGAACTTCGATGTTTCGAGCGAAGGCCCTTCGTCTGAGAATTTGTGGAAGTTACGCAAACTCAACCGCCCCATCCCGTCCACTAACTTCCAGATTAAGTCTCATCCCTCAAAAAGTCGCAGTTCTTGTTCAATTTTTTAGGTAGTTTGATCCTAAAAACCCACAGCTTACAATATACATACGCCTTTGCAAATTCATATTTTAAATTGAGTAGTTGCGGTTTTCGCTGCCGCATTAGTGTGACGCTAAAATTCAATAGCACATATTTTGTCGCCGGTTACGTATATCAAATTTCAGATCTTACATCTTGGAATTGAAACATCCGTAGGTTGTCCGAAGCAATTTGCTGCAGTATATAAACAGTTTCAAGTGGCAAGTATATTTGAGGTGCTTCACATCCCAATGTGATATCCTTTCTATCAATGAAACTAAAATTGACGAGTCGGTTTCGGTCGACGAAATAAACATTAGCGGTTTTCAACTAATTCGAAAAGATCGCAACGGTTACGGAGGCGGTGTATTGATGTATATTCGGGAGACTATTCCCTTTAGCGAACGGAATGACTTACTAACGGCATGCTCGCTGGAAATATTATGTGTTGAAATTAGTAGACCATGCAGTAAGCCATTCTTAGTATCTACATGGTATAGACCCCCTGGCTCAGTTACTCGCTTGTTTGATGATTTCGAAAATTTTCTGAGAAGATGTGACTTGGAAAACAAAGAATTATTACTTATGGGTGATCTAAATTGTGATGTTAGTAAGTCTCCCCCTGATGCTCACACGCGTAGGCTGCTATTTCTTTCATGCATCTACCAATTTGAGCAGTTAATTAACGAACCCACAAGGGTTACGAGAACGTCAGCAACCTTGATCGATTTGATTTTTACTAATAAGAAAGAAAATATTACAAAATCCGGAGTTATTCATCTTGGTATATCCGATCACAGTTTGATTTTTACCGTTAGAAAATTTTTTACTCCAAAATCTCGACAAAGTGTAAGATATGTCCGTAACTTTAAAAATTTCAACGCTACGGACTTCCTTAATGACCTATCACAGATACCATGGGAAAATGTGACACAATATGCTAACCCAAACTCTTGTTGGCATTTATGGAAATCATTTTACTTGCAAATATTTGACCGACATGCACCATTTAGATGCATGAGAACCTGAGGTAACTCACTTCCGTGGATTACTCCAAATATAAAAATCTGATGAGAGCAAGAGATTTTCACAAAAGAAAGCAGTGAAATTTAATTCCCAATTACACTGGTCGAAATACAAAGACACTCGCAATAAAGTTAACTCTGAATTGTATAAATCCAAAAAGAGTTATTTTTGCGACAAATTTGAGGTTTGTGCTCAGACCAAAGATCTCAAACAAAGTTGGCACCATATTAATCACCTTTGGGTAAGAATTACAAATCAAACAACATTCCCAATTAATAATAGGCGATACTATTGTTTCTGATAATTTACTGATAGCTGAGGCCTTTAACGACTTCTTTGTGAGCATTGGGCCAAAATTATCTGCTGAAATTGACCCCGACGCCACGGACTTGTCAGAATCAGAAAGTCCCGTCACTAGTCCAGAGACTCTATTTACCCTGTCTGAAATTAGTGAATACGAAGTATTTCTTTTGTTAAGTAATCTTAAATCATCAAAATCGACTGGCCTTGATTCTATCCCGCAAGGGTACTTAAAATCTCAGATGAAATAATTAGCCCTTCTCTAACGTGGATTTTTAATCTATGTATCAAATCCGGTGTCTACATATATGATTGGAAGAAGGCTTGGGTTATACCCATTTATAAGTCAGAAGATAGAAAAAAATGTGAGAATTATCGCCCAATATCAATCTTACCAATTATTAGTAAAATTTTTGAGAGATCCGTTTTAATCAATTATATGAATTTCTGAACGCCAATTCTCTACTCTCTAAACATCAATTTGGGTTCCGCCCTAAAAATTCTACTCTGGCAGCTCTCATTCAGATGTGTGATGCATGGTATGAGAGCATGGACAATGGTGAATTGAATGGTGTTGTTTTTGTTGATATCCGAAAAGCTTTTGACTCTATTAATCATAACATTCTACTGCGCAAAATGAAAGAACAATTTGGGATTTCAAATATTGAATTAAATCTGTTCGAGTCCTATCTTTCTGACAGGGAACAGATGTCATTTGTTAATGGCGAAATGTCAGCTCCAAAAAGGATTGTATGTGGGGTTCCTCAAGGATCCATATTGGGCCCCTATTGTTCTTACTTTATATAAATGATTTGCCTGATTGTCTTGAGAAGACAACCCCTTGTTTATATGCTGATGATTCACAGATATTTTCTTCTGCAAAAGACTGTACAGAACTGAATGCTAATTTAAATCATGACTTAAACAATGTTAGTCAATGGCTCGTCAAAACAAACTGCAACATCATTCAACAAAAACTAAATTAATGTATGTCGGATCCTATCACAACCTTGCTAAAATTGACAATGATCTTCCCGTAATGATTAATGACCAACTGATTCCTAGAGTGCATTCAATCCCGTGTTTGGGAGTTAAACTTGATGAAACATTGAGTTGGGACGACCATATTGAAATGGTTTGCAAAAAAGCCGGGGCTGGCATTGGGGTTCTGAGGCGTATTAAGCCCTATGTTCCTGCAAACACCTTGATATCAATTTATAATGCTCTCGTACAGCCTTATTTCGATTACTGCTCTCCTCTTTGGGGCACCTGTAACAAAACCCTGAGAGATAAATTACAAAAGTTCCAAAATCGGGCCGCCAGAATAATAACTGGCGCCAGTTATGAGATTAGATCTGCTGACGTTCTCCGATCTCTTGACTGGGAAAATTTGGAAACACGATGGTACTTATCTAAGGCTACATTCGTATATAAAGTCTTGAGCAATAGTGCTGCACCGACCCTGAAAGATTCATTCTTAAGTAGGAATACTTTACAAAATAATTATAATCTTAGAAATTCCCAAACCGATCTGGCCCTTCCAAAGCCAAAAAGAGAATTTCTTAAAAGAAGCTTTATATTTGTCTTTTACTGTTCTTCCATCGCTGGCCCATGAATAAAAGCGAGCCAGCATAGGCGTGCGAGATCTGTCTTTGCATGACATAAGACTATTCAGACAAGCATCAAAGCGTCCGCGGTTGGCATAGCCTACAAACATAGACTATAGACCATAGGTTACAATAGATCAATTCGTAATTTCGGCTACATAGATTGAAGCCAAAGCGACGTTAAACACTCTTGCATCGATTTCCGCACGCGAATCTACTCTGTCGAAATTAAAGTTCTTTTTGTCGAGGACGTCCCAATTGTCCTCCTCAATTTTGACATGAATATAGACGCAGGCCCTGACGATATACCACCCAGAGTACTAAACTAAACTGCCCATGAAATTCCGGCACCACATGTCCAATATATGTCTTTACCAGAATTTATTGTGGAAGCTGCCAAACAGTCTTCAAGAAAGGTGATCAGTACATGTTGAATACTATTGTCCCATTTACCTCCTTTGCATCGTTTTCAATATCCGTTGTGTATTCAGCCGTAAGTGAGCGACCAACTGTTGGCGTTAGTAATAGATCGGATTTATCCCAGGAAGATCGCGCACAACCCATGCAACTACTGCAGTTGCAATACAATGGTGTTCTGTTCGAGTCTGGTAAGCAAACTGATACAATCTTCAAGGAAATGTGAGGAGCATTCGACAAAGTCAATCACACTGTTCTCTTTGACAAATTTGGACAGTTTGTTAATAATGGATCTCTTTTGGTCTTCATCATATCTGCGTGGCCTTCAGCAGCGCGTTACTATTCTCGGCGCAACCTAATCTGTCAATGACAGGGACACCGGAACGATGAGAGGGTGAGTGCAGCAGATTTTCTTCGAACGGCACTTTTGAATTTATATATACTAAGTGGCGTTTGCGAAACATCAGGAGTTGGACGTCGCCATAATCACGTTTCTGATTCCTAGAAATATAAAGGGGTCCGGTGGTCTTCTCCCAGAAGATTTTAATATTTTTGAAGCTCGATTACTGCATTTCTAGCATTCTCTGAAGCGAATTCGCAAAACAAAAGCGTTAAAATTACTGGCGTTGAACGCGAAATTTAAGGTATATATGGAGGCTGGTATCTATAAAGATCTTTCGAATAATTATATATACTCTCTATTTATATACTTGTCGCTTTACATGACATGACGACAAAAGTCAGATATAAAAACTTCTCCCTCCTTCTGGGCCATATATTTTTGTTCCGATGTCTTTACAAAAGGTTAGGAGGTGACACGCGCGTTAATGGCAAATTGGATTTAATCACAATATTAAGATTTAATCATAACGTTAATTTCATACATATAGTTTTGCAAGCGAAAATTATTTGAACATGCTCTATATTATCAAAGCAAAAGCATTTTTTTGTATTTATTTAGATTTTAGTTTTATAAATAAGGACGAGAACGAATTCCTAATATATTAATAATAAAAAAGGCACTGTTGCCCCTCCTGGTAAAGGGAAAGAAGGGCAGCTTCCCTCCGTCCCCCCGCCCAGTTCCCTCCAGTTCCAGTTCCATGGTCAATAACCTGGCTGACGCTCTTAAAACATCCAGAGTTTAATGCTTTGCTGATGATACCAAAGCGAAAATACGTATTAATTTAGGGCGAGGCCCTAAATCTAGGAATGTTAAAGTGCCTATTATTCCTAAGGTGACTGTAATTGTTTCTTTCTGGCAGGAGATGGTCAAGTTTATGTGACTGATTAGATGTAATGTCAGTAAAAGTTATTTCTAAATAGGATTGGCATCTTGCATACAAGGTTTGGAGATCAGATACATACATACATCATATACATACACTTTTATTTAGGCACGCTAACCTCATCAACTAGAGCTGAGTTCCATGATGGGCGTGATTAAAATATATTATAATACATGCTGTTTTAACATAAAAATACATTACATCCTCTAGGTATTGGCGTATTATTAACTAGAATAGGGCTACTTGGTACTTTATTTTTAATGTACGGTGATCCAGTGAACATATGTTTAGACTTATTGGGGTGAATTTGAAGCTTATTATGTTGCATCCATTTGTTTTAACATAAAAATACATTACAATAGAATATACATAGAAAATACAAACAACAGAATATTATATAGATATATCATGCATGGAGACAATCGAGAAAATTATATAGGATGAGCCAGTTTTAAATCATTCTTGGTTTATAATCGTTTTAAAAGAATATAAAGATGGAGCGTCATAAGGTAGATTGTTCCAAAGTACACCTCCATTATAATTGAAGCATCTTTTGACGAATTCTTTTTTTGGCTTGGGAAGTGCTAAATCAGTTTCTCTATTTCTAAGATTGTAGGCATTATCACATTCGTTATGTAATCGGAAACATCCCCTTGGATTGGGTGCGGAGTGGCCGTTAATAATTTTATACATAAACACCGATTTTAAATATTTCCGCCTATCTTCTAAAGGTTTCCACTGAAGGTTTTGAAGTAAATTAGCGATCGAAGATCATAACTTGGGTCGGTTATTACTCTTGCAGCACGATTTTGATATTTTTGCAGCCTGTTCGGCTTAAGAACAATGCCACAATTGTCCCAGAGGCGGCTGCTGTAATCGAAGTAAGACTGAATAATAGCATTATATAGCAGTTTCAGTGTCTCTACTAGTATAGGCGCCGCATTGCCCTAATTCCAGCACCAACTTTCGAGCATATAGCATCAATATGCTTTTCCCAGGAGAGTTTTTCGTCTATATTTACGTGGAGGTATGAATAATTATCAGTCCCAGCTTTTGGCGTATTATTAACTAGAATAGGGCTACTTGGTACTTTATTTTTAATGTTGTACCGTGATCCAATGATCATGCATATGTTTAGACTTATTAGGGTGAATTTGAAGCTTATTTTGTTGCATCCATTTACGGATATATTCGTTACAAGTTCAATGTAATCGTTGGTGTATGCATAGATTTCTGTATCATCAGCATAGAGAGAAGGAAATGACTTTCTTAAAGAGTCAGGCATGTCATTTATATATAATAAGAATAATTCACATTTTATCTTTTTGGGGCATGATATTTCCCACATTCCATATAATCTACATTTTATCTTTTTGGGGCTCGATAACTAACCATCTGCTAAACATTGCTGCTCTCTATTATTAAGACAGGACTCAAACCATTTTAATTGGATCCCCGATATACCGAAATAATTGTGCATTTTACTTGGTAGTATTTCATGATTTATAGAGTCAAAAGCTTTACTAACATGAAGAAAAATCACACAATTTAATTCCCCATTATCCATGCTTTCAAGCCGTTCGTCGCACATTTTTATTAAAGCAGATAAGGTTGATTGTTTAGGACGGAACCCCGATTGAAATTTAGATAGCAATGAATTATTAGAAAGATAGCTGTACACCTGTCGAAAAACTCTTTTTCAAGCACTTTGCTTACCATCGGTAGCCTATAGAATTCGGTTTGTAATTATCGCATTTCCATCTATTTTCTGATTTGTAAATCGGAATTACCCGTGCCCGTCTCCAGTCATCAACATATATGTCGGTGTCAAGTGATAATTTATAAGTTAATGACGGAGCAACGATGTCGGCAGAGAGCTTGAGAACTTTGGCAGGTATTTTATCCAGACCAGTAGATTTAAGGTTCATTAATGCAATACTACATCTTCTATATTAATTTGACGGAAACAAAAAGAATTGGGATTATGGTAATTAGGCTTTTCCTCATCAAGGAATTCATCAGGTTGACAAAGTATTCATTTAAGCATTCGGCAATAAGTTTCGAGTCAGTAATACGATTATCATTAACAGGTATTTCTGTAATTATAGTAGATTTTCTATTATTACCAGTAGGGGAGTTTATGAGCGACCAGGTTTTTTTGAAATCTTTTAGTTTTGCACAGTCGCCAATCTCTCCATGATAGAAATTAGCTTTTGATTTGCGCTTTAGTATATTTAGTCTATTTCGCAGGGACTGATATCTCCCCCAGTGAATTCTATAATGATATCTCCTGGTTTTCATCAAAATTGTCAAGCTCTGAACTAGGTGGACTTTTATTTTTTATTTAGCTTCGCCAACTAGGGCAGGGTCACCACAACAGCATATGCCAATTATTGTGGGCCCTTTTTTACCTAACCCGCCCTGTCAACTTTCCCTGTGGGAGGAAGCCGGAGTACCCGGAGAAAACCCACGACTTTCGGCAGAGCGTTGACTTTACTCTTTTCACTTGAAGACTGGGTTCGAGCCGCATTGAGAAAGTTCTCACTGAGACTTGAACCCGCGATCTTAGAGGTGAAAGGCAAGTGCGCTAACCACTTCGCCACCGAATCCCCTTTTATTAAGAAATGCTTCCCATGTTGTCTATTAATTTCTACACATATCCTTTCAAAATTATTTGACATTAAATATTTTCCTTCAAACTATGATGGAGCGTTTTATGTAGAGCACCACTCCGCCCCCAAATCTATTCCGATCTTGTCGGACTATCAAATACTTGTGAATGAAAATTTCGGAGTCCGGAATTGAGGATTAAATTTTAGATTCATGAATGGCCAAAATATCAAAGGGGTAATCAATTAACATAAGGCGAATTTCATCAATATGCTTAAGAAGACTATTACATTTACATTTGCAATTTTCAAACCCTTCAATAAAATTCAGATGAGCAATCTTCATAGGGGGCACCGTTGAAAAGAATTTGTAAGCTCGCTTCTGTATTCTTTCTAAATCTTCACTTCAATAGGTAGGTAGGGAGCAATGAAATACTGGGGAGTGTATTCTAAAACTGGTCGAATACATGTTTCTACATTTTGCGTCGAGGATAGAAGTATATTTACCGGTGTGAATATCTGTTTCGTGTTTTCATCGTGTTGTGAGCGAGAAGTTTGGCTGATACGAGTAGTGTCAATGGGCAACGTAATTTAAATAAGGTGCTTAATTCAGTGCATGTTTTGACGGGAAATCAAAATGCTGTGGTCCTATGGATACCAGGCCTTTCCAGCCATTTAATGTTTAAGGTGATTCATGTTCGGTGTCACAGAGATGGGAAGGGAGTTAATCACTCTAAATATAGACCAGTGCGGGAGAATTTAATGCGAAAATGTCAGTTTTTTCGCTGCCTCAAACGCAAAATGTTCAAAATAGCCTGGTTCGGCATGTCACATCGTCGCTGGAACGCAGGAAATGTAACATCAGCGACTTCTGATTTCAACATTTTTCGTAGCGGAGCGTATTGGTGAACAAACAAGGTTCATTTGCGAAAAACCTCTTTCTGCTTCAGAGGGACTGACAGGAATGGTATACATAATGCTCTGTATCAGCTTATCGTTAATGATCTTGGGTATTTTTCTCGGATCATTGAAGTATACCCGAAAGGCTGGTATGATACCATATTCAGGTATTTGAAACCTTTGACAAATTCCTTGAATGGCCGTTTCTCCTTCGAGCCAATGAGGATATTCCAGAGTACGTAGGCCACTTATCTGGAATTAATGCTTCAAAATTATTTATTGCTGCTTCTTTATTGGAGTTAAGCATTCTTGAATTAATATTGTCAATTAATGCTTGGATGAACTGCTTTCGATCGAAAGTGACGTATCCCCTTCTTGATAAGAAAGCTTCCAAAGAGACCCCTTTAAATGCAGCATGATCTCCGGTTGTTTCCTGAAAGGTGTACTTTCGTTCATGAATTGCTTCTTTAATTCTGAAATGCGCATTTAATGTCCACTTCAGATGTCTATTTGCTTCAATCAAGCTGAACTGTTGCTTTTGCAACGCTTCTGAGAGCAGGGAAAATTGAGCCAAGCCATCTTTAACGATTCTCGACAAATTCTCTTGTTGATAGCTTCTTAACAATTCCCTGGTAAGTCGCACGTTCGGTAGGTTTAACGGACATGTCTTCTGAAAGCTTTTTAAAATGGGCATAGGGAGCTGGGTAGTCATTCCATAAAGCTTTGACAGCTCTATGGGATGACGCGATCCAGCGAACAGTAAAAATTTTGCTGTAAGTCAAGATCTGTTGATATTTCACAAAGTCGCCGTTGTAACTTGGAAGAATAGGAGTACACAGAATATATTTTATCGAAAAATACTTGTATTATGGATAGAAGCCATTTATTGACGATACTGCATCTGAGATAGCCAGCTCTAGGCGGTGATTTATACAGTGCCACAGAAGCAATTTTTCCTTAAGCCTCGCCCCTACGCCGCTATGTACTCCAAGCATGACAGAGGCTCCATCGCTTGTAAATGCAATGAGATTCTTCGATAAGTAATCCTCGTCAAACCCGAACTCTGACAGCCTCGTAAGAATACACTTGACGATAGATTCTGTATCTTGACCTTCTAATTCACGGATGTCAAGAAAAACGTTCTCAGGAACTTCGAAAATTACTGCACGCATGTAAATAATAAGACATGCTTTCTTTGATGAAGACGTTGACTCATCAGTAATAATAGCGATTTTTCTGTCATTGTCCTTAATTGTTTTACATATTTTTTTTCTCATAGTTTCCGCGATACATTCAATCATCTGCGTGAAACTGAACCTGGAATGTAAAATTGACCCAAGCTCGATCCCATTTGTGCTCTGCAGTGTGACAAGTTCTGGATAGTCCGTGAATGGTCGGTTATGGTAGCCAACAAAATATGAGGTCCGCAAACATCTCTCTGTTAGTTCTCTTGAATGTTCAACACTCTTGAGTGATGCAGTCTCAATTTTTCTTTGTTTTTGTTCAACTGTTACTTTCGGCAATGTGCGCCTGAGAGTGTGCGTGATTTTGTATCTTTTTTCGCAATTATTTCCGTGCTACTGCCTACGGGAAATTATGGAAGTTTTGCAAGATTGGTTAGCTAAAGCACTAGCATTGTCAGTGGAACAACTCTGACCAGTCTCGACAATATCCCTTGCACTTTCACTTAAATTGTAATCTTTCAAATTCTTTTGTGAAATATCTACATGATCTAATTCAGGTTGGCTACTTGTACTACTGGTTGACTCACTCAATTCAATTGATTGCTCGTTTTCTGAGTGACTAAATGCATTAGTTGAGAAAAAGCTTGTTACTTTTTTCTGAACTTTTTTTCTTTTGGCCGGTGGTTGACTTCCAGTTTCAGTTTCCATTGTTGTTTATACCCACTGGTGGAATTTGATTAATTCTTATCTGAACAGTAAGAATTTTTATATAATGTTTATTATTTTCTATCATTTGATATGTCTACCTTTGTTCAGTAAATCACAAAATAATACTAGGCTTACCTTTCGGCTTGATTTCAATTGCTTTCATGCATATATACATAACAAATGAAACAAACAGGAAACGTATGCTGCTTGTATCAGTGGTTAAAATAAACGACCACGGAACTACTTCATGTTATAGGCACCTAATGGCTTGTATTAACGGGTATAGGAATGATCGAAAAAACGCTATATGAAAGCATATACTTGTTAGAAGTGCATGCCGGATTAAATCATTTAAAATGAACAGTTACAAACATTGACATCATGCAATCTCTAAGAAATATAAAGGGGGTCTTAGCACCCCCCCCAAACTTGACATATAATTTTAACAAGGGGGGCTGAGCCCCCCGAGCCCCCCTCCAATACACCCCTGCATAAATGTGTTGACGAAAATTCAAATATCGAATTAAGTAATTTACATACCTTTCGATTACATGTAAACAAGGCAACAAATAACGGCTAAAAAGCAATAACTATCCTTATTTGTGGCTCTAAAATAATTGCTGTGCGGTTAACTTTGAAAAACATTCAAAAATCGAGAGCGAAATATGAAAATATCCGAACTCCGAACTCGAAGCTATATTATTATTATTATTATTATTATTATTATTAAAGTCTTTATTGTCTAGAGTCACAACAGACGTGCAACTTTACAAATGTCAAATTCCTATTTATTACAGTTAAAAAATTGATCTATCCTAATTAATTATATGAAAGTTAAAAATAGTTAAAAATACATCTATTTATGAAGGATCGTTTGAATCGTTCCGTTTTAATTTGAGGTAAAATAAAGTTATGTTCCCTTTGTCTTAAAATCCTTTGTTTACACACAGGAAGCAATTCATGTAGGGCATGTTCTGGATTTGATACGATTTTGCTAAATAATTTTCTGTCTCTCTCCTCGACCACTTCAGATATCTTATACTCTTTGTCGTATATCTATAACGATAAGCCCGCCGGAAAAACTTGTCTATACGATCCAAATATTTCTTTTGGAGTGCAAAGCCCCACACTTCAATGCAATAGTAAAAGAGTGACATGATTAGCGAGTCGAATAATTTGCTCAGCTGATCTACAGAGTAACCATAGCATCTACACACTCTCAATAAGTACATCCGCCCACTAGCCTTCGACAGAAGATCATCGATATGAAGATCCCAGCAACATGGATTTTTCTGAAATGTGACACCTAATAATTTCAACCAGCTCTTTCGTTTAATGCCTACAATCGGTGCCGGTAACGGTTTCATAGACCCACCGTGCACAACCATTTCCCACGTTTTAGAAAGATTTAATGTCATTTGATTTGCTTCCGACTAATTCTGAATGCTTTCCACCTCAGCCTCAGCAGAATCCGATCCTGATTTTACTGGAGCACTTGTCGTTATATCATCGGCAAATTTAACCAATAGGTTGTTTTGCGCATCCATGGGTTTTATATCATTAACCATCAACGAAAATAGGAAGGGACCCAAAACCGTACCCTGCGGCACGCCTTTGTTAATATCAACACAAACCGTTTCTATGCCATCAACAACAACTCTTTATTTTCTGTTGGCCAGAAAACTAATAATCCAATTTATAGCATAAGGGTTGATTTCGAGTGATTTCAATTTTTCACAAATAATGTTATGAGATACCGAGTCAAACGCTTTCTTGTAGTCAAATGATATTACCCTAACAGAGTCTGCACCTTCATCCAGCCACTTGAGCCAATGATGCAAACACATAATCAGAGCATCGGTGGTATTGGTTCCCTCTCTATAAGCAAATTGATCTTGTCCGATCACGGATTTGAATACAGACGCAATCTCCTGTTATAAACTACCCTTTCAAATAATCTCATAATGATGTCTGTGAGCGATATAGGCCTCAACTGATTGCACTCTGTCAAAGGAGATTCTTTGGGTAAAGGGTTCACATTGGCGAGCTTCCACATCAGAGGGACACATTGTTGTTCGATTGAGAGATTGATATTAAGGGGCTTTAGCAGTGACTACAAGTACGACTACGAGTACGAGATTCGTCATTTTCGCGTGTTGTTTGCATCCGCCATCTCGCAAAAGTCGTAGTCGTCGGGCTTTTGAGTACGAGACTGAAACCCAATTTACTAGTATATTTGGTGTCGCCCATGAACATGAATTATCAGTTACTATAATCAATTCTTACTATAATATCAATTATTCTGTATTAATATTCATCTTGGAAGAGAAATTGATCGGGATTCTTCTTCAAAATTATTTTAGCAACTTATTCAGCACACAAGCCTGGCAAATAAGAATGAAAAACGGTTTGTAAATGGATTCGCAGCTTGAATGCTAGCCGTCAAGAGTTAGTACAAGGATGCAATTTGTTGCGATAATCAACTCCGGTCGTGATTTTAAGCCTGTAGTTCTGTAAAAAACAGGCAAAAATAAAAGGAGATTAAAAGCGGAGCATGGCGAAATATAGCTTTAGTTAGGGCGAGACGACGCTCGCTAAGGTCGCTCTACCATCGTCGTAGTTGGAATATGTTGGTGTAGCTAATGTAAGACTTTACTGTGCCACCGGTAATATAGCAAATGACCTTTCCATTGGGACTAAGCATGATAGTTAGAGGAATTGGGTTGCTTTCGAGGCAAAAACAACTGTGGGAACGACCGATTTTGTTTCGAAGATGAAATGGAGCATTTTGACGACTTTTTGCATCCATCCATAACTTTTATTTACGGTGAAACAACGGTGAAATTTTAACTAGACATATATGTAATTTCGTGACGTTCTTCGCAATAACGTCGTTGCTTTTATTGGATCTCTAGATTATTTAGATCCTATAACTTTATGAATGACATTCTAAGCTTTGTAATATTGACAACTTTTGTTTTTTCAGATAATGTAATATTCGTCCCTCGTGCTTCGCGTCATTTTGTTGCGCCCCGTGCCTATTTGTCGCGCCTATTTTTTCGCCATTTTTGGCACCATTTTTCGGGTCCTTTTATCACTCCTTATTCTACCGACCATTTGTCAACTTTTTCATTTTTGAAAAATTTCGTTCGCCGGCTTTTCGCGTCTTTTTTTCAGGATAATTTATCTTAACCTGAATTTCAGGTTGTATTTCAAATATTTCTTTCTCGACTTTTCTGGGTTTTTCTACGTTTTTCACTGCTTTTTAATCGACGAGGAATGGAGATTTGGGCAATGCCAAAAGTGTTCACATATAAAATAGCAGCTGAGATTCTCAACAAATAACTGCTTTCGGTTGACGAAAATTTATATCTTAGACTGAGGCTTTTGGCTCAGAAGTAATGCAAATTTACTCATATAACTTCTTATATTATATTTGAATAGTACTAATTTTAAACCGACTTTGATAAGGGTGTGTGATGATTCCCTTCTCTCCTGCCTGTACTGCTAACACAACAAATTTAGAACTAGCAAATATACTATGTTAAAAACTTTTTGAAACAATACTACATTTGCAACAGTTCACAATTTGTTATTTTTTGTTTACGTTACAATATTTTATATGATAACGTATTTATTTATCTTATTGGAAATTTAGACAGCGTGAGAGCAAGATTAACTTTTTTGAAATATATATATGAAAAGGACAACAAGCAATTTCACTATCAAGTCTACTTAAGGCGTCTCTTTTTCATGTACTAGCTAGCAGTACTAGCTAACTGTAGAGATCTTCTGTAGAATGTTTAGATCGTGCGAAGATCTTGTATTATCTGATCACGGAGCGAGGGGAATGCCATCAACACGGTTAGCTTGGTTAACTGGTAAATTTTGTTCGAGCAACAGTACTGCTTTATTTGAAATTGATGCAACTGGAAAATATTGTGGTAGACTAAAAAATATATTAACATTAGTATTAATGGCTTGCAACAAATATTTCACATTGTAACATCATGGGTAAAAAAAATGGATTTTAAGTAGCTTGAAAGCAACAAAATTGAGATATTTCTTACCTGGGGTTGATATATAAATCAACAGAAATTATTATTTGAAATTATGAGATAATAGATCTGCGCATGCGCATTTTGTATTTCGTACATATTCCACAAGCTATAATTTCTCAATAACGCGGTTTATAATGTATTGAAACAGCATTTTTCTCGCTTTTAAAAATATTTTTCTGTGAAATAGTGCATTTTCCGTATGTACGTATGTGTATGTATGTAACTTTCATTTAAAAATATATTCTCATCAACGTGACGTTGGTTTCCATGCCCGCATCATCCATATATGTCCAATAACTAGTATATATACTAGACAACATTACTATCTGTAACAACATTCGTGGAAGATTGACAACATTAATTCCTGATAACTTTTCTCGCCAAGTAATGAACCATACCTTTTCTGAAAACTAATGAAATAGGCTTTCAGAATACTAAAAACTATTCCACTTACACAATTATAAGTGTGAATAAATTAGCATAAATTAACATAAAATTTAATAGGACGACTAAAAATTCAGTCAAAAACTCATCTGGACCGCACATTAATGCACTGCAATGGAAACATTAAAAGCAAAAAGTTAGCTTGATACATGGACCACATTTACAGCAAGTTTGACAGAAAGTGGATGAAAAGAAGTTTGGTTTTTTGTATTCAAAATATGCTACTGAAAACACCCAAAATAGACTTGATTTTCTAATAATATATTTTCTAGCCTGTTATCAACAGTGTTATGGAAACAGAACATAATTTAAAGTACAAAACTATTTCAAAGCAAAAACTTACTTTGACATATTGATAGTTTTCAAGCAAATTGAATAAAAGAAATATGACAATGGACGGAAATGATAATGTTAGCCCGAAAACAACAATATACAAAAAACGAATCCATGTTCGAAACAGTTTTCATAGAATTTTTGATCTCATCTTGGTCATGACATGTCCACCAAAACTACTGGTTATGATACTTTTTACTGTGTCACTCCTTGAAGCAATTTTTCTCCTTGGTGATGTGCAATACCTTTCCGCACTGTGGGGTTGAACAATAGACCTGCCCTGCTGCACACGTAACAGTACTTCCTAGTCTCAGCGATCTCGGGCATATGAATACTATCATACTCTTGAGCTGGCTGAACTCTATTACTCACAGGGGGAACATCATACTTGTCAAAACCACAGAGTTGTCTTACGAGCTCTTCCCCAAAATCTACGATAGTATAATGCTTTGAGCGTTGAAGCTCCTCATTGTCTGGAAAGTTGGCCATGTGTTGCTTGCAAATGATAAAACTATTAACTATCCACCACCTATAGCACTTCCTAGCTACATTGTTGGCTATAAGAATTTGATCAGACCTGTCAACCCCATTCATGTACCTATTGCATTAGGTTGCATTACCTCTATCTCCTTATATGCACCACCCGTCTTTGTTCTCCTTTTAGTCTTTTTGTTATCATTAGCATTATCAATAGTTGTAAACAGTAAAACTGTTTTATTATCTACCAACTGTAAAACTAACACATCGTTAACCCTTTCCCAACGCATGCTCCTCTGGGCCTTCTTGGACCATTTCTTTACATCCTTGAGGAAAACTGGGAATCCCTGTCGATTAATTTTTGTTGTACCTGTTGAAGGTGTACCTCGTGCAAATAGATCATGTACAAGAGCATAAGAAGTATAAAAATTATCAAAATATAAATTATATCCCTGATCCAAGTAAGGCGATACAAGCTTCATTACAACATCATACCCAAGCCCATTCGCACTAACATTACCACTGGCAGATTTCCCAATATAGACATCAAAGTCGACTGTATAACCATTCAAAGTTTTATGCCCCACTTCACTTGTTTGTCTTTTATATACTGCCTTATGCCAAACCTATGTCTAGATTTAACCATACGCTCATCCACAGCCATATTTTGCGATGGTTGGTATAACTGTGAGTACATCTCTTTGAAATAGTTAACAAATCACTCAACCTTATGCAAAAATGCCATGAGTGCTCTAAACCGGTCACGAGAAAGGATTCTGCGTGCCCAGAGTCCATAGTAAATAGACTGTGTGCTCCAGTACTTATCGAAATCTGACCCTACTTTGACAAGGGCAAAATAAATTAGCAATGCAATTAGTTTAGTTATTTCATCTGAAGTAGTATGCTGCCATTAACATCCCTATTAGTGTAACTAGCATGGGACCCACTTCCAATCTGTATGTAGGCATAACTATTAGTATGGGTAACAATGCTGTTTATCATTTCAGTAGTAAAAAAAAAGATAAAAAAACTCAATTGCTGTATTCATAGTCCCCCGTAGTAAAGCATGATCGAAATGGATACCATGTGGGCGTGTGGGTGTAAATGCTGGCAGGTTGTTAACAATATCTGGGTCTTAATAGCTTTTGGTAATATACTGAGGATTCTTGCCTCCACCAGTGTTACCTGACCCACCATTATGACCTCTTCTACCTCTACCTCTGCCCCTACCACGACTACTGCAACCTCTACCCCTATCTCTACTGGAACCTCTACCGCGACCTCTACCCCTATCTTCGTCTTTGCTACCACAATCTGAGCTAACATCAGCAGTATCACTGACATCACCAGTCAGGACCGTAGCTGGGGGGCCCTGGGGGACATTGCCCCCCCCCCAAAAACGGAAATAAAACTGAAATTGTGCCCCCCTCCTTCCAGGAGTAGAAGAACGAAATTTTTGTTTTTAAAAAGTGAATTTATAGGCAGGAACTAAGTGATCTATGGTAATTTTAAAGTTTTAAGTAGTAAAGTACCACTCTAAAATTATGTATAATCCGAATTAAAATTATGTATTTTTTTCGGCATGTTGCAACCACCCTCCCCCCGTCGACAACAAAAGAAATAATTTTATGACAACGCAAGAAAGAATTACTGGCAAACGCGGAATGATATTAAAAAGTGCCAACTACGGGCTTGTCACCAGTATCACCGACTTCACCCGTATCACCGACTTCACCATCATCCTTATCAGAATCTTTATCCCCAGATTGTTCAACAGCATCTTCATCGCTAAAAATATAGCAATGCAAACATCACAATTTTGCTTCTTTCATAAAAAAATGTTCAAGAATATACTAGCTTGGTATCTCTCAGATGATGTTTCTAGCAGTAATCAAATAATAAGAGACATTTTTGTTCTATATCCTGACTATTTTGTGTCCTCTCAGCACTAAAATTATAATATTCCCGTTGATATATTTTCTCAACTGTATTTCGAGGTATTATCAGGCAATTCAAATGCAAATCTATCACAAAATAACAAGCCTTTGAATAAGCAAAATTCCGGAAGTCGCACACCCAAAAGTGTATTTTGACTTCGGTTCATATTCGTCTTTTCAGGACAACTATAACAACATCGTACATCAGTTTTTCAGTGAATTTATTAGTTATATCTCCATGCACCATTTATGCTAATTACAATATGCAAATTTAAAGCCCAAAGCGCGTCGGTATTTGTGATGACGACACGCTTAGCCAACCTTGACCAAAACTTACCTCGATTCATCGTCAGAAAAGCCAAATTCTCTATCAATTTCATATTCCTCACTGCTAGACATTCCCCCAGGATTGTCATCTTCAAGTTTATCAAGAATATCCAAAACATCGGAAATGTCGTAGTGCATACGTTTTGATGTAGAGGCCACGAGAACGCCCGTGAAACACGAGAATGCCCGTGAAGCAAGGCGCAGCACAAGAAATACAGTAAATTGCAGGGATTGTTATCATGGCCAATGAAATTGCAGCTGAAAGTAGTTATGGGTTCTAGGAAGTTGTGAACGAGGCTTTTTCTCTTTTTTATGCCTACGTGGCTGGGAATTTCAACTGTGACGTCACAGACCGTGAGGTCTGTTTTTAAAGGGCTTCGACGACAAAGAGTTTGCATTACTTCGTTCTTTAAAAGTATATATCAATTCATACAAACCAAGATATCTGTTCAAGCTATGCATGGTTTAAGCTCGGACTAGTATATACTAGATAACATTACTAATTGTAACAACATTAGTCATTATAGTGTATCACGTTTATAGTGTATTCGCGTTTTTAAACTTCGTTGAAATAGTATATTTCTGCTATAAACACAACAGACATATATTTCGAAATACTGGAAGTTGGCATGTCTTTCGAGCTATCTATTTCAAAAATATAGTATAAACTGTACAAACTGTTTAAATGTATGTAATACGCTTCGATGGATTTAAAGGAATTTAGTCTTTGACACCAACACTTATTAAAATATATACAGTCGAGTTTAATCTGCGTCTGCCTACTGCAATTACGAAAATATATGTGGGAGACGAAGCCATTTGAACTTCATAATCAATATTTAAAACGGCAACAGTTCCTTGGAGATTTACAAAACATAAATGGATGTCATGTGTTTACCTGCAGGCTGTATCATTGTGCAAACCATCACATTAGAGGTCAAATTTTAACCAATTTAACGATATATAGAGCCATCTATTTTATTTTATATAACGTCATTTTTTGGCTTAAAATGATTGAGTAAATGTTTGCAACATGCTGTAGTGCTCTGATCGTACCATACCTGGACAAAACTGCAGTAGACTTATCGTAAATACCCCTGGCCGGGGATTCAAACTATTTGGTTCGGCTGCAGGAGCTACTGTTGGGAGAAAACCAGATAATTGTTGAAAAGAAGATGTGGGTGTTGCAGGCATTCGGAGAACTGCTGTTGTTTCATGTTGATGAAATTGTATGGAAGGTTGAGAATGCTGAAGAAGAGGTCTGGTATTTGAAGTTAAAGAATTTGAGAAACTGCTGTTGCTCGATGTTGATGGACAAGCGTGGTACTTTCGGTGGTTGTAATCATCGGGAAAGATGGTTGAGAATGCTGAAGAAGAGAAGTAGCATTTGACGTCGAGGGATACGAGAAACTGCTGCTGCATGTTGATGAAATTGCGTTGTTCCTTGGCTGGTTGTAATCGTCGAGGGAGCTGAACGATCTATGATCTTTGTTGCCGGTGGTCTGTGCGCAGTTCTTCCTCCTTTTCGTCGGGCGGTCGATGACTTCTCTCCTTTCTTCCCTATTCTTTTGCTGCTGTCAAACGTCACATAGCTAATTATGTTCATGCACTTGTGGCCTTTTTCTCTAAGCCATTTCACGTATTGAAATAGTTTCTCACTTCTCTCAGCTGCAGCGAGGGCATGTGAACAAACTTTGAGTAATTTCAAACCAGGGCAATTATCGCATGATGTATAACGTAATTGAAATTTGCAACAAAAAAATCATTATACTTGTCCAACAAGATTAGATTAAAAATTAAAACACTTAATTGACAGACTTTTTTGCCCCCCCTCGTCCGTCCGTCCGTCCGTCCGTCCGTCCGTCCGTCTGTCTGTCTGTCTGTCTGTCTGTCTGTTTGTAAGTCAGCCTGCCTGCTGGACGGCATGCCTGTACGTATGCCTGCCATCTTGCCTGCCTGCATGCCTGCCCCCTGTCTGTGTGTCTGTCTGTCTGAATTTAAATATTGCACGTATCGATTTGCATATTCTTCTAATAGAAATATAATCAACGAACGAAACAAGGAATTCTTATCTTTACTTTTAAACATTGCTTCGTTGATGTTGAAATCTCACAAATTTGCAGGCAACAGACATAGTCATAAACATTAACGTACGAGTTCCACAAACTTTTATAAGGTTGTATAGTTGTATCTGCGAATATGATTCATCTAGAAACAAAACCACAAACTCCTTAGATTACCGAATTCAACTCCTTGGGCAATATTCCGCAACGAAAACATGGCCACCGTGTCTCACCGTGGCACATGTCACAAAAACTCGCACTGTGACTGGTTTGCAACTCTCCATAGTGTCTGGACATAGCAAGGAGTTGCTGTATTTAGTAACATCAAAACCGCGAACCGTGTCGCAAAATCGCAGTCACATTTTACGACTATTTCCCGAACTTAAAGGGTTAACTTCGGGGAACTGTTAGTCAGTCACCGTAGCAAATAATTTAATTAATATTAAAAATCTCGACCAATGCGGGATTTCCCCCCTTTTTTTGTAGCCTATTACGGCTCAAGAATTATTCTTTTTTGAAATATTTAGAAACTTAGTCAGATTGTTAGTGGATTTTGTTGAAATAATGTTAGACTGTAAGTTTGGAAGTATATATTTATTCAAATTTCAAATATTTTAGACGTTCGCATTTATTAAGAACGATTGCTCCGACTTTATTGACAAAATTCCACATATCACAATACCTAAAAAACTGACCGTGTCTCGAGCCACTTCTGACACCCCCTGGATTCACCCATGGAACGAACTTATATGCCTGTACCAAAATATTTTTTATCTGAAAGATGATCTGATCTAAAACTCCACACGAGTCAGAACACGAATGAACACGAATGAACACGAGTGAACACGAATGAACACGAATGAACACGAATGAACACAAGTGAACACGAGTGGAACACGGGTGAACACGAGTGAACACGAGTGAACATATGAAATACAACTAAAAATACCATTTAGGTTCAATAGATATTTAGTAAACAGGAAATAAAACCTAATTACCCAGTTATTTGTTGAAAAAGGCTTGGAAACGTTAATTTTATGCGTGCTGCCGCTCAGTGTTCTACTCGGAATTTATTACAAGCGTTTTCTTTGGGCTAAACGACAGTGTACTACACAACTATTTGGAGTTTGGAAAACGTGGTTGTCAATGTGGGGAATTCTACTTTTGGTACATATGTATTTAGTTGTTGTTTGGACAATTGTTGTGTATATTTGATTTAATTTTTTAGTTGCTATTTAAAGGCGAATAATATTGTTAATTAATTGTAATATTAATAACGTTAATTGGTAGCCAAACGCAAGCCATTTATGGAAATATAATGTACATTGACCATTTCACTTTTCAGTCCCGTGAGTCCACCTTGTCTTATTGCTAATTATCATTTGAATAAAAATGCTTTCATCCATTTACCATAGACCATACCATAGACCAAGACTTGTCCAAATGTCCCCACCCACTATAAAAATTTTCTAAGGCAATAGACCCATTCAACTTCTCCCTTGTTTAGTGTTGTTTGCTTACATATTTCAAATTATGCGACAACACCTTTTTGAAATTAAACGACATACAGATATGAATGAAAGAAAGCATTTTAATTCAAATGATAGTTAGCAATAACAGAACATGGACTGAAAAGTGAAATGGTCAATGTACATTATATTTCCATAAATGGGTTGCGTTTGGCTATAACAATTAAAGTTATAAATATTACAATTAATTGACAATATTCGCCTTTAAATAGCAACTAAATTAAATCATATACTTAAATATACACAACAATTGTCCAAAAATTCTCCACATTGACAGCCACGTTTTCCAAACTCCAAATGATTGTGTAGTCCACTGTCGTTTAGCCCAGAGGCAGAGAAAACGCTTGTAATAAATGCCGAGTAGAACACTGAGCAGCAGCACGCAATAAATTAACGTTTCCAAGCCTTTTTCAATAAATGACTGGAAATTTGGGGTTTAAATTTTATTTCCTGATTCCTATATATTTATAGAACCAAAATGGCATTTTTAGTTGTATTTCATTCGTATACACTCGTGTTCCACTTGTGTTCACCTGTGTTCACCAGTGTTCACTCGTGTTCATTCGTGTTCATTCGTGTTCATTCGTGTTAATTCGTGTTCATTCGTGTTCATTCGTGTTCACTCGTGTTCATTCGTGTTCACTCGTGTTCATTCGTGTTAATAATAATAATAATAATAATAAATTCTTTATTTAAAGAGGGTAGCACATAATAGCCAAGGCTAATAAACTTGTGGCCCTCGCAACTAATATAAATTACAATCATATATGGATACATTAACAATAATTATAATATACAGCTATTTACAACATTAGAACTACTATAGACAAACTATTATGTTGGTATAAAATATATAAACTTATGGATCTATTTAGATACTACCAGAATGGTGTAAAAATTGTTGGTCTTTAGGAATGTTACTCCGCAAATTGTTCTTAAAACAGTTTAACGAATCAACCTTCCTGGTATTTAGAGGTACATTGTTCCACTGTCTAGTTGCTATAACTAAAAATGTACGTCCACCCTCTGTTTCCCTCTTGTACCTTGGGCAAATAGCGTTAAAATTAGCAGACCGCGTGTTACGCGAGTTCCGCACATTATTCAAGATAATATAATCGCCAAGATAGATAGGCAAGGTATTGTGTATGCGCTTACATTTATCAATTTTACATTGCTCGTAAAAAGGAATCCACGATAATTGATTGAAAAGAGCTACCAATGGCGCCAGGATAGTTCTTGCTGCACGTTTCTGAAGTTTTAAAATTCTGTTCAGTAACACCGTAACAGATAACGCTCGCATAACTCATAACTGGCCGTATAATTGCATTGTAATATTGTAGGCGTTGGCTAAGTGGCAAGTAGGCTCGAATTTTCCTCAACACAGCTATGCGAGAGGCTAGCTTTTTGCCAACTTTTTCAACCTGGCCATCAAATGATAGTGAACTGTCAATATCAAGACCCAGCAAGGTTGCACTATCAACATTATCAAGAGTCACATTATTTACTGTAACATTTAACTCTTCGTGGACCTTAGACACAAGCCTTTTCCCCGTTATCATCAGAACTTTTGTCTTGGACTCATTGATTGGAAGCTTGTTTGCGTCTGCCCAACGCTGTATTTCACCAACAGAGCTGTTTAGTGAAAGTTCAAGACTTGATATGTTCCTGAAGTCGGCAGAATCTGTGATTGTGGTATCATCCGCGTAGAGATCGAGTTGAGAACTTACATGCAGAGGCAGATCATTTATAAATAATATGAAGAACAGGGGACCCAAAATGCTGCCTTGAGGGACCCCATATTTCACAAACACCTCGCTTGACACTTTTCCGCCCAAACGAACAACCTGCTTCCTATTTAATAGGTACGAATAACACCATTTCAGTTCTTGGTTAACAATACCGTAGGTTTCTAATTTATTAATTAAGAGATCATGGTCGACCATATCGAACGCTTTACGGTAGTCAATCAGCACCATACCCGATACCTTATCATTGTCCAGGTTAAATAAGAGTTCATCGATGTTCTTAATAAGTGCAGTCTCGGTACTATGACGTCTCATAAAACCTGATTGTCTTGTATAGATGAGGTTGTTTTCATTGAGGAATGTATATAGTGAGTCGTGAACAAGACGCTCGATGACCTTGGATAGGATAGGCAAAACCGAGATAGGGCGATAGTTACATGGGTCACATTCAGTACCACTCTTAAATAAGGGTGTAACCATGGCTGTTTTCCAACGCGATGGAAACTTGCCTGTAGAAAGAGACATGTTGATAATTCGGGTAATACTCAGTGCAACAGCAGGTGCAGCAATACGTAGAAGACGAGCGCCGATTTTGTCGATGCCAGAAGATTTGTAGGGACTAATCTTCATGATGATCTAAATGACCTGAGAGCTAGTTTTAACAGGAAAAGAAAACTTAACATCCGGCGATTTTCGAAATTTAACAAAATTAATCAATTTAGACAGGTCAAACGGGACTGTGGAGAGCAATTGTAGAAAATATTTTCAGCAATTCTAGAAAAATAGGTGTTAAATTGTTCTGCTATTTCGGTTTTATCATCCACATCGCGACCATCAATATTCAGCTTGTTTATTTGTCTAGTATTCCTCTTAGAACCAGTCAGCGTTTTTATTGACTTCCAAAAGGCCCTTGCATTATTCTTATTTTCCTCAAACGAATTGCTGTAGAATTCACGCTTGGCTGACCGCACGCACGACTGAGACAGCTTTGTTTCTATGGAGCTGTTTAATCACTGCTTTTGTCATCCACGGCGCTTGGGTAATCTGTTTAACGCGCTTTTCACGCCAAGGACAATGAGAGTCAATAGCATAATTAAATGTCTGTTCCCAAACATTAACAACCTCATCAATGTCCTCATTTACAAAGGCAGTGTCCCAGGGGGCTTGTTTCAGAGTTTCTTCAAACTTTTTTTCATCAAGTCGCTTCATGTCATGGTATGTAATTCGAGACTCTTTTGTACGGTTACAAAACTTGAGGCTCTCGCGCGCATATTTTCTAACAACGAAAACGGGCAAGTGATCAGAAAGGCCAATGTTATGATTAGTAACCAATTTGATTCGATGAGGTTGATTACAATACAAGTGATCAAGACACGTCTTGCTCACTGGGCGTGTGATAAAATCCACAAGCTGTTTAAAATGCATGGTTCTAAGTCCCTTCACAAGACTATGTTTTTCGTAGATCGGCTTATTTCTGTAATCGATGTTAATATCAGAGACGATTATAGTTTCCTTATTTAGCAAGTGAACCCTTTCGATGTTCGCTTCTATATTCATGTCGCTCGTGTTCTGATTCGTGTGGAGTTTTAGATCAGATCCTGAAAGATTACATATTTAAAATTCCCATATAGTTGAAGAGTAATGTGTGTTAGAAACCTAGCTTAATACTGACAAATAATTGTAATTTTACAAAGCTTAAAATAGAATATATAATCTAAATCGCATACATCGAAACAACATTTAGTGATATCTAAATTTGAAAAAAGAAAGATTATCCGATCCGCAGTCAAAACGCTAATTCACTTGTTTTTTGTTTGTAAGCTAATAGTTTTATTTAAGGAATTCTTTGTGAAGTGTTTTCACATGAGGCCTCTTTGTCAACGCATATTCTTTGCCATTATTGCACTGAACGTCATGATCTACATGAGTTTAAAGTCCCCTGGTTGGAGCCGTTGTCGATGGATGTAAAAGTTGTTAACATCCGTCCTTTTATCTTACAACCTCCAACAGACTCCAGTTTGATTTCAAAATAATATTGTATTTTGCATGTTTTATCACTGTTTTGTATACAGCTAATTCAATTAAAGAGGTTGTCCACTTGTCCATCGAGACTCTAAACCATAAACATTTAACCTTTAACTCGTAAAGCACACTGAGAACGCACGGCGCTTGTCGAATTTAATTACAGCGAGTAATGTCAAAATGCCGCGTGCATGCAGCCATGCGGCAAACACCGTGCGTTTCCATTTTGCTTTTCGCGCTCAGAATTTATTATTTCAAGTTGAAGGTATCGAAGGATATTCTTTTATGAATTCGCTGTATATCAACAAGAATGATATATTTGTTCGTGACAGCAATGTAAAATTTATAATATATACGAATTTTGAATGTTGAATTTTGTCAGTCAGTTACCCTTTGTATTTAAGAATTAAAAAACGAGTCGCGTGCCGTTATGGTGTAATAATGCACGAGGGGTGAATGTTGGGAGAATACGAAAGAAGCTTGTAAAACACGAGGCGTAGCCGAGTGTTTTACGCGCTTCTCGAGTATTATCCCAACATTTCCCCGAGTGCATTATTACACCATAACGGCACAAGACGAGTGTTTTAATTCTTTTATATTATAAGTGGTAGATAAGCACAGTAAACAATTTTGTTCAAAGATCAATATTGACATTCTCCTAACATGTAATCACTGACGTCACTCGCAAGCTTTTTAATGTTTTCATTGCTTGGCAACAACTACAAGCTTGAATTCTCGCCGGCGAAGGAGCGAAAAACTTGCAACTCAACAAAAATTAGGGATTAAAAAGGCACAAAAACTGTTGAAAATTTTTCAAATATAGTGCACAATGATAGACAGATTGGTTTTTCGTTGTTCTGCTTCACTATTGTCCTGGATTCGTATAAAAGCGAAGGGTTTTTGTCAAGCTGCTTTGACGACATTGGCTGTCAAGTTGATTTTTCATCTTGAACCAAATATATCAGGCAGTTTTGTTTGAAGGTACTGTTTGAATAAATTTTGTGTATTGTTGATAGTTCAGTGGTTGGTGGATAAATATTTTCTCAGACAAAATGTCAAGAAATGAATAAACATGTCGTATTTGTGTAGGTTTTTGTCGTTGCATCTTGACAGCTTAAAAACTGTACACATAGTGTTTATATCTAAATCAATGCCAAAATGGTTAATTTTAATTTTTTGCACCTACAACTGTGGATAAATTTGGTTTGGTTTGTGTTTAAATACAGTTTTTGTACCTTTAAATGTCAAAATAGTACAGATTTTTGCGTTTCTTGTCGCCGTTGACTTTCAAGCAAAAAAGTATATTTCAAACTTAGAAACAGCTACGAATCTTTATTCGCCGTTTATGTTCCGTTGTTATTTGTGGCTGGCTTTTTTGCATCTCGTTTAGGTCTACCTTTTCTTGCTTTCTGACAGACTTTGGATTTAAAACTATTATAATTTTGTTCATATTGTATTGACAGTTCCGAGGAAAATTTAACAAGCGGGGACGAAGGGAGAAAAATCAAAACGGTGGCCGTGCTTTATTGCGTCATAAAGCACGCGCATTAGCCAATCAAATTGCTCGTTAGATACTACTTATTATATAATTCAGGATATTACATATTTACTATTGCTTACAGTTATATAATCTAATTTTAATTGGTAGTAAATTACCTAATTTGAACCGCTGTTTCTGTTGAATAACTTGCGGAAGTATGCATGGTAGTACCAGTTTTTAACTTCATTCTTAAAAATGATTATTTCAAATCCTTCTTCTTTATTTTAGATACTTATTTTGGACTGAATACAATCGCGTGAGGCGAAGACATTTGATTGACAAGGACCAAAAAATATTAAGCAGTAGCAGCAGTTGGTATACAGCTATAACTCTAGATTACGTCAACAAGCGAGTGTACTTGATCAACTCGCGTGGTGAGATGTTTTCAATGGATTATGATGGTGGGAACAGGAGTGAAATATTCAGGGATGGTCAAGTTTATCTTTTTCCATTGGACATACTTGAAAATTCACTATACTTTCAGAAACAAGGGTCATCTGACATTGTTGAAATGAAGGTATTCAACAGAAATATATCGCGTTATATTCCATCACCTAAGGACTCCTTCCTTAATCATCTTATCGTCGTGGACAGATCTCGGCAACCTGAAGGTAGGATTTATTTAAGTAATATACAATATACTTCAAAATTGCCGTTAGCAGCAAACCCCTTCGTTTAGCATTTGCCATATGCAACATTGTGATATGAAACAATTTTCATGCAAAGGTAAACCACATCTGAAATTTTTTTTAACATCGCAATGACTTGTTTTTCCCCAACTCCATACCCATACAACAATATTAATTTACGTTTTCTAATTCGCGTATGTTAGGGTCTTGGCATTTAAATGTCCAAGTTGTTTCTTTTGAGCGCAGCTTTCCAGCAAGCCGGAAATATATTTTCAAATTAAACAATGCAAGTTTTATGCAAATTGATAAAATACAGGTTGAATTTAACAAGATCCAACTATTGTAAGGCCTGTTTACACTACGCACGATTATTGGCACTTTTACCCGCGCTGAGACTACCTAAATATAGGTAGTCTCAGCGCGGGTAAAAGTGGCACGGGTAACATTTTTATCCGTGCCGTGCCAATAATCGTGCGTAGTGTAAACGGGGCTGTAGTCCTACATTTAATTCTGTATTTAGATATAAAAGCCAAGGTTTTAGGTAACTAACTGACTTTTACATAATTGACAATGTTTTCTCTCTTTCGCAGTCATAATTTTTTGCACTCTTACTGTATTCTGATAATGAAAATAATAGCCTAATCACTCTTATTATATTACATGCACGATTGTCGATGCATGATAAGGTGGGAAACATGAGACCAGTCGTGCGCTCAATAATGTCAATTGAAAAACAATTATGCATGTTTTAAATTGGCGATTTCAAAGGAACAAACAATTTATTATTTAAACAATCCATTTATCTTTAACGAAAAAAATATTTAGTCGTTTGTCACTGGAATTGCTCCCAGAAATTGCTATCTCTACCTATAAATAATTATTTAAATAATTATTTTAAATCTCATGAAAAAGGTAGCTTATTAAAGTGCTACTGGAACAAACTTTTCGACCCCTTTTTTATTGGCTTAAAAAGATATTCACGTCTCTAGAAGCAGTTTGATATATGTAGGAGCATCGTAGCTTGAGTAGAAGTGGTCTAATTTTGCCTCCAAACTTCGTAATCAGGTGCGAACTTTCAAGCCCCCCATTTTGGTGTCCTGTGACGTCAGAAGATGGACGGAAGTGGCGAACAAACAGTAATCTATATAGACCTATATAGCGTTTGCTGTGATTTCTCGTGGATTTTTGAGACCAAAAACTATATTTTTACAGGAAAGCTAAATTACTATATGTAACAATCTATATTCTGAGCGGATGTCAAGTAACGAGTCCGATAGTAGCGCGAATACATCAGAAAGTTCGACTAACTCTATAAAGAGCACGTCTGATGGCGATACAAGTACTTCGGATCAGTATGCAATGTAACATCTCATAGCTTCGCTTATGATGATGAACCCCACTGGCAGAACCAGGTCAAGTTGTGGATACCCCAGATGATCCGTAAGGAATACTGCCATCGACGTTAGAGCAGAGAAGCGACGGCAGAATACCTTCAAACCAGTGGTAAATGGATTTATTAAAATTGATTTATCAATATACCTTGTGCACGTGTTTACATTATGAATATGCCTATTATCAGTAAATATATTGGTTATAAAGTACGTTGTCAGAGATTCTATATAAAGTAGTGCCTTATATAAATTTGCCTTTATTCCAATGACACAACTTTATAGGCTAAGTTGTAAACATATATAAATATCTCTGACACAGTGTGTTATAAATTGTATAGTTCACTATTCTATATTGCGACTTGTATATACACGAAAATGTCGACAGGTTTTAACTTAATTTTCGTAGGTGCAGTTGCCAACGTTGCCAAACAGAATTGCTGGAGGGGGTCATGGAGTATCGGTGCTGCAAGGAAAGGACACCAACCTTGAGGATAATGACATTCGACGGCAGCATTGAGCACATCAGCTGCTTCACCCAACATCATGACTTTGGCCCAATGACCCATCAGGCTGTATTAGAGAATGTTGGTACGCTTCTTAAAGACAGGAATGGTCGCTCTTATCGACGGCCAGGATCACAATCTTTGAACCAGTAAGTTATACTTCTGGATAAATTTGTCTACCAACAACTTGTTGGTAGACAATTTATCCAGAAGTATAACTTACTGGTTCAAAGATTGTCAACAAGGTCAATTTTTTACAGTTCATTTGCCCCTGCCAACACTCAAAGTCGTTTGCATTGTATTCTTTTAGATATTTGAGAGCAGTTGCCTATAGATGGCTCATTAAATGGATGTGTGGATTATTGTGATGGGAGAACACAAAACCTTTGCCAGCTTGTGTGTACCATTTTATTCGGAAAGCATACCCAACAGCAGACACAAGGCTATATTCCGGCTGAGCAGCGTTCATAAGGACATTAGTGTATATATGTATTTACACTTCAAACATCAGCCATGTTTTTCTATTGTCGATCAGTTGACAAATATTATCCTCCAAAATGCGTAAGTAAAACCAAGCCAAGGCTTGAAGTGTAAATAAAGTCTGCTCTGGGTCTGCTTCTAAGAGCGTATTATTCTTAAACTCCATCACTCGCTTGGGTGTATATATATATTCCGAGTCAGCCTCGTAGCTTTTTCGCCTTTTAACCATAACTTTACATTTCTTTAACCCATACCGAGCAAGCATATCTCGGATATACTTGTTAACTAATCCAATTTTTATGACTATGACTATGAATCCTAAGAGTGAATAATTGAATCCTAAAATTGAATAATGGAATATGGAGCGATGTTAGCTTCATATCGAGCGAGCCAACCTCCATATCGAGCGAGCTTAGCTTCGAACCGAGCTCTAAGATGTAAGATAGGCCCGAGCCAGGCTCTAAGATGTAAGGATAGGCCCGAGCCGAGCTCTAGATGTAAAGATAGGCCCGAGCAGAGCTCTAAGATGTACTGTAAGGATAGGCCCGAGCCAAGCTTAGTATATATATCCTTGCCTAGTATATACACCTCCGAGCCGACTTATCTTCCTTGTCTTTATCTTCCTTATTTTTATCTTCTTTATCTTCCTTATCTTTATCTTCCTTATTTTTATCTTCCTTATCTTTATCTTCCTTATCTTCCTTATCTTTATCTTCCTTATCTTCCTCATCTTTATCTTCCTCATCTTTATCTTCCTTATCTTTATCTTCCTTATCTTTATCTTCCTAGTCTATGACTATAGTCTATGACTGTACGAAACGCGATTAAAACTTCAAGCCGAATTAGAAACGACAAAAGAAAAGTCGGAGGTTTCAAGTGGAAGCGTAACTGGCACTCAGGATACAAAATTGCCAAAATTAACTATTGCGAAATTTGATGGGTCTTATAAGGATTGGCTCCGGTTTTGGGCTCAATATACTGAGACTATTGATAAAACATCGATAGCCACTGTGAGTAATTTTGCATATTTAACCTATCCGTGCCTTGGCATGAATTTAGACGAGAAACTTACCTGGGAAAAACATATTGACACCATATGTTCAAAGGTTGGTGCTGGAATTGGGGCAATACCGACCCTAAAACTGTTATATGGTGCTTTTGTTCACCCTACTTTGATTACTGCAGCCCACTCTGGGATAATTGTGGAATTGGCCTAAAAGATAGACTTCAAAAATATCAAAACCGCGCCGCAAGGGTAATTTCTGGGGCAACCTACGATGTTCGATCCATTGATCTGCTTGAAAACCTTAACTGGAAACCCCTAGAGGCAAGTCGCAATTATTTAAATCAATATTAATTTTTAAAATCCTAAACGGTCACACCGCACCCAACCTGAGAGAGTCGTTTCGATTAAACAATGAAATGGATATAACTTACGATCTCAGAAATAGAGAAACCGATTTAGCCTTTCCTATGCCGAAAAAAAATTCGGAAAAAGGTGCTTCCTTTATAATGGTGCTACACTTTGGAATAGTCTGCCATATGAGGCAAAAATTGCACAATATTTAAATTGTTTTAAAACAATTATAAATCAAACAATGAATTGAAACTGGCTTGTCAATCGGGCTATTAGCGATATATATATTTTCCCTTTCTCTCTTTGACAGTTTGTATATTTTCGCATGTATTGTCTGACCACGCCCCTTATGGAAACCAGCTTTTTTAGTTGTTGAGGCCAGCCTGCCAAAATAAAGTTTGTATGTATGTATGAATGTCAGGATCGAAATATAATTTATAATTCAAGAGCTAGCGAATTTAAGCGCGCATGTGTGTACTGTGGCGAACACTTCCACAATCAACAGAGTGCACAAAAGTTCCAACACTTAACGATAGAAAGAAAATATCGGCAAAGAAGCGGTTGTGTTTCAATTGCATTCAAGGAGATCATCGGGCCGCTGATTACACTAGTAAAAGGAATTGAACTTCCAAAAATGTGATCCTAGAAATCATACGTCTATTTGCAACCAAGCAACAGCAGATAAAAAGACCATGTTAGCTGCAAGTAAAATTGGTGAAGGAACATTTCCAGTAGTAGTGATAAAGGTGGATGGCATTGAATGTCGAGCACTCGTTGATTCGGGAGCTGGAAGATCGTATGCATTATCCAAGCTTATTGAGCGACTAAACAAAAAACCTATCGAGAGCAAAGTGAAACAAGTTGACATGTTAATGCGCACAAGTACGGTCAGGATGGAGACTTATCAGGCGACTGTTGGAGCAGTGAATGAAAGTTTTCAAATGGACCAACAGTTGAACAAAGTCCATAAAGGTGAACTATTAAAAGTCGATAACCCAAATTATGAGAAGTTAATTTCCACCACTTCTCTTAGATGTTCATGTTGTATTAGGTGCAGGAGGGTATGCTAGAATCAAACCCAATAGTCGACCTTTGATTGGACGAGAAGGAGAACCCATTGGTGAAAAACCCAATTGGTTTGGTTCACTATTTCTCCAGGACCGGAGTTTGACAATAACTACATGATTTTAACCCAGACCTCTCAGACAGATTTTGAGGATCTCTGTAGGCTGGATGAATTAGGGCTGACTGACACAGCTGAACACGACCAAGGTGAAGTTTACAGATAGTTTAAAAAGCAATTGCAGCGATCGCCAGAGGGTTGGTATAAAACGGGAGACCTTGGAAGGGGAATCATCCATTGAAACATTGAAACATTGAAAGCGACACCGGACAATCCTTCACTAAACGATTGTCTTTTTCCGGGACCATCATTGCAGAACCAGCACTGAGTGGTGCGGCAGAGAATCTATCCAGTGACCTTGGCAGGAGATATCAAGCAAGCCTTCCTCCAAGTACGCATCAAAGAGAAGGAGAGAGATGCCCTTCGGTTTCACAGGGAACGAAGGAATGACGAAATCCAGATTCTGCGGTTTGCCCGAGCACTGTTTGGGCCAGCACAATCACCATTTCTTATATTGGTTGCTTCCTACAAGCACACCTGGACATGTGGAAAGAGAAACGACCCAAAGACATGGAAGAGATTAGGAGTAGTTTGTATGTTGGCGACATCGTCAGCGGTGGCGAAACAGTCCAACAAGCGTAGGAGCGAAAGGAACCTGTTATCACCATACAAGAAGATGCCATATTCTCGCTTCACAAGGCAAAGGCTACACTAACACTCAGCCTTCGAGTGGCTGGAGTAACAACCATGAAGTGTAATGACTATAATGATAAGCAAATAATGTATGTTACTGGTTACCGAATCAGTTCAAGTTTCAGTATATATCAGAAAGTAGCCTCAGATGAAAAGCTTAGAATGGGTTTAACACTTGGCTATGCGCTTACTGGAGATCCCAATTATCTGACCAAAGAGAATGAGGTTACCTGTGTTTATCAACAGCATCCTCAAGGTACCTTTCTTTCCATACTATTGAAAAACAAATTGTAGCTCTTAACAAGCGCCAAGCTCACCATTTCAGAGAAACTGCGACAATTACGAAACGCCCTTGCGTGCATCCCCTGCAGAAAGAAATTCCTTCAAGTCATATAACAGCTGGGCAGTTTTCAACATACGATGAATCAATGCGCATATCCTTGCAAATATTGAAGATGAGGTCACCTATACATTCTGTAATTGCAAAATTGCAAAAGGCTTGACAACTTCAATAGTAGCGTTGAATCTTGAGAGAAATTTTTTTGCAGCAAAAAAAAATTATATTTCAAGTTTTATACTGCTATATAGGTGACTGTTGACGTGACATTTTATTAATACTAATTTATCAAGCAGTCATTTTTAATGGCGGGGGATGGCGCGGAAGATGTCTGGAGGGGCTATGAAACTTTTATGGAATACTAAAAGGGGGGGGGACAAAATATCAAGACAAAGTTGTGCGGGCTACCAAAAATATATAAAGTATGATAATATCAACAATGCAGTGGCTAGTAAAATGAACAGAAATGACATTAACAAGTCGTTGTTTGGTATTTAAAAATAAAACACGACTAGTATGTGATGTGTTGTAAATGCCTATAAGCACAACTACAAAAGACTACTGCTATAACTAAAAATCTGTTGTTCATAGAACTCAGTCAAGGCTGTGAAATGTAGCTTCCCAACAACAGTCATCATTAAACTTAGAATGACATACACCTTCCCGCTCATGTACACATCTGACATACATCTTCTCGCTTCTCGCTCCTTAATCAGTCATATCCTAGACTGCGCTTTTTCTGTATAATGATGATATACAGTTTAATGGAATGACCTGAAAATTAACAATACGTTCAACACCAAGCATTATTTGTTTGACTATTTCTCGATCCCAAAGGATCAAGGGGCTTACAATTAAGTGTATTAATAGAAAATATATGTTGTAAATTGTACCGGTTGGGCAAAGGGGGGCTATAAAAATAAACGATATCCTTGTGGGTGAGCCATGAAAAATTGTTTGTAGTTACAGAGAGGCCGTGAAAAATGTATTACCAGTTGTGAAAAATCTTCCGCCCCACCCCCCGCCATTAATAATGACTGCTCCCTTCATGAAAATAATTGAATATTGTTATCGCTTATATGATTTTTAGTGATATTATATTTATTTACTCTGAAAATTATGCAAACATTTTGGGTGATGTCAGTAACTTTGTTTATATTTTAACCTTCAAGTTGCTTTTTCTATATCTAAACAATCGCATTGCGCCACCTTAATTAGAGTGACATACAATTAAAATCATACTTTGAAGCTGCTTTCGTTTTTGCATTAACAATTCTTAGCAGACTGGGAGCTTTAAAAGATTATATTACCATTTTCTATTGTTTAAAACAGCATCGAGCAACTTAAGTAGAGTGGCATACAATAATAATAATAATAGCTTGGAAGCTGCGTTCATCTTTGCATTAACAATTCTTAGGAGTATGGGAGCTTTCAAAGTTATACTACTTTTTCTATTGTTCAAAAACAGCACGGAGCCACCTTAAATAAAGTTGATATACGATAAAAACCAAACATACTTGCAGGTTCGGTGCGTCAGGGATTGGCGCACCTCGGGGGTCTCGTAGCTCCTCGTCTTACCTCTAGATCTATTCCTTCGGAAGGTTCGGGGAGCTACCAGACCCCCTCGATGCGTCCATCTCGAACGCACCTCCCTGCAAGTATGTTTTTTATAAGACCTTCCAAAGAATTAACTTCTTTCCACTAACTTGCGGGATAAGCATTTATTGATTTTTTTACCAAGTGGTGAAAAATGTTACTACAAACGTTCGAAATATCAAAATAATTATATTTTATGTGCCAAATTAAATTGGAAATCTCGGGATGTTTCTCCATACTTATGTAAGGTACGTTGGCGTTTTTTGATGGAGAGTTAAATATCAAGGTTAAATATCATTTTCTGATTGCAGAAAATTTAGCCGGAGAAAGTAGTCTATCATGTCGCTTACTCTCTCATCATATTTGCAGTATTTCAAATCACAATAAAAAATTTATTGGATATCTCTCTAACGAAATCTAAAAATCTACTGGCCAAATGATCTTACACTGCTGTCTGTTTGGTTCTGTTTAATTAGTTGCGAGGCTTATGTTCCGACGCAAATGGTTTTTCACCAATATTGAATTGTGATCACTAGTGCCTATTAAACTGAATAGAAATGTAGTTTCTCTTATCCTGTCTCTTATAATTACGTTATTGGCTCGAAATTCAGAGTAATATACTTAAAACTCTCAATCAAGGCCTTAGCCAATGTCTGTGCGCGACTTCGTTTTCAATAGGTGGTCCCCACACTGTGTACTAACCTTAGAAAAATGAAGCTACCATAATAAAATAGTCCTGTCCAGTTATAGTGTCCCCCTGGCAGAGTTGCCGCCCCCCCCCCTATATACAGTGTATAGTACAATAGACTGGTTAGTTTTAGTTTCTGCAAACACAAGGATAAAATTTAAATCACCTGCAATCATACACTTAATAATTGTAAATGATTTTATACGATCTGTTCTCCAAAATACTCTAGTCTGTCACTTAAGTGTTTGTCATGGTAAATGGGAGTTGTTCTAATAATTTAACTGGAGGGGCTGTGCCGTGAAGTTCGGCTTGTCAGTGCAATTAACTTTGCAACATTTTCAAGGAACCGTTGTGAATACAATCCAAAAAATAGGTACGTAATAGCGCACGTGCGTCTACCGGGATTGTAAGTTTGAGGACACAGAGGTTGAATGCGGATAAAAAGCAAATGAAATGCAACAATTTTATTTGAAATATTACAAAACAACATAATATGTTTCTTAATTAGACTGAATACATCAGTATATAACCCATTTTCATAGAGATTAAGATTGCACGTTTAGACGGATTATATTACATACTTCACGTTTTGCAATATTTTTAGTATGAAAAAATGTTAAGACTGTAAGCAATATCTCGACAATTTCGCATATTTTTGGTTCGTTATTTGGACATTTAATTAACTCACTTCACTAAAACGCAGGTTAATTTGCGTTTGAAATTATGGCGATTGTGCATCGGTTTTAATGCTGAAGTCCAAATGCTTTTGTTTGAATGAATAATTTGCGCCAAATTTTAAGATTTTGTAACCAGAAGTATTTTAAGTATTCAGTCTTTGCTATTTATTATTATTAGTGAAAATAGCTAATTAAATATATTCCCAAAGGACGACCACCTTGACCTTGACATGACACCTGATACACGCTATCGAATTATTGTCTATCATGATGTTCATGAATATTTTGCTGTGTCGCTAGCGATTCCTAGTATTTTCCTTATAAAATTTGTACAAAGTAAAGCTGTAATTTTGCACCGGTCTGACGCTCGTACCAATTGAGTTATCGTGCACTTAAAATATCCTTAATTTGAAACCACTTCACTTTACACAGAAGCTGCGTCAGCTCTTCTAGCCAGCAGCTTTACTAAGAGTATTTCATGTCATAATCCAGCACATCTTACAAGGGTTCCCTGCCTTACAAAACATACCTGCAGATGTCTCAAATTAAAATGACAAATAAGGGTGCACTATGGTTAACAATAGACAATGTAGTAAATCCATTTTCACAATCCCTTCCACTTGACAAGTAAACTCCTCTTACTGGAAACAGAAAACTAGCAGGGGTAAGGTTCATCCTATGTTGAATGGGTCGAAATACTTGTCTTATCAGAACACAAAGGGCGGATGGTTTCTAATGCGTATACCATAAAGTACCATATATCCAGGTGTAGTAAATTAAATTTTTGCATAATATAACCAGTTGTTAATAATTCACACTTTGGACAAAATAATTGTTCTCTTGACAACAAAAATGGATAGGTGTCATCTTATTTATATATACATATGAGAAGCCATTACAAATTTAGGCTCTTAAATCTATAGCATACTCAGGGGCGCATCCAGGAATTTTCCTACGTTAGTCAACATTTTAAAAATCATTTTCAGGCTGGGGGTCATATTATTGGGGGAGGAGTAATAGCAAAAACGTTATTTGCAAAACCCTCCCCATGCGATATTTTATAGTTTTTTTATGGTACTGATTTTTTTATTAAACTTGTTGATCATGCCTATGAAACATGTAAAGGTCCACAAGACTTGATTCCAAAGTCATGAGTGTATAGAAAGGAGTTGAGAATCTAATATAATATTGCCTGGAGACACCGTATATATGCATTACAAGGTTGAGAACCAAATTGCCTGGAGCACTACCGTATATACAGCTATAGACACAACCAAAGAAATTATATATACTACATATATATATATATATATATATATATGCTATATATATATAGTCAAATCTACGTAGAACTGCATGTTTTTTCGCCGTTCAACGGCTCGTCAGTACATTGTAACGCAGTCTCTAGATGCAGTGACTTTTATATTATACACCATGCTCTTGCCCTCACCAACCGCATGTGGTACAATACTCAGACACATGCGCATCCAGACATGCGTGAAGTGTCTTGGGGCCAGAGTGCTCAAACGACCACAAGGATACATTAACACATGTATTGACACTGTGCTCTATTACACACCTTTCCTAAAACACAACTTAGAACACACAAATTGAATCGGGCTTAAGAACATACAAAAACAATGCATGGACACATCAAAAACGGTTGACATCTTAATTCTATGTTTGAATGATTGCAAGGTGGTTGAAACACAGAATTTAAATGCGATACCCATTCCCAGATTGTGCAGTGCTTTGTATTTTCAAAGTTACTCTGTGGCAACCATGATTTTTGAATCTAGTTTTACCATTATATAAGAAATCATAATTAACAATTATTCGCCGAAGGCGAAGTGATTATCGGTGAATATTCACCGAGACGAAGTCGAGGTGAATATTCACCATAATCACTGAGCCTGAGGCGAATAATTGTTTTAGTATAAATTTTGCATATGAAATTAAACAACAGCTTTAAATATCAGTTTAAAAATTCAGAAATTAAGCTATGTTCAGCCGGTTTACAATTGCTTTATTTTATAATGTTGCAGTGTTTCTTGTTCGCACGCACTTTCAAAAGTATTTTCCTTTTTCGAGAACAGAACAAAGTTTTTTATCTTACTAAATCTCTGTTTAGAATATAATACACAAGCTAGGACAGGCTGACTGGCTACGTTTGTAGTTGAAAATGTGGAGAAATGCTGTACTCAACTTACGAACTTTGTTTTGCGAAATTTTTCCAAACGACAAGTTGTTTATTTTCAGCCTCAGCAAAACAGAGCATAAAAACACACTTTGCAAAGAATAGATCAATGCCTATAGGTATGGAAGATAAAATTGTAGCGGTGAATTGACATTTAAAATATATTGTTGAGATTCTGGTTATTCTGTCCTGAAAAAACTGAGAAAATACGAAAATTCAACTGAAAACTGATGATAATATAGCTAGTATACAAATCTCACATGCGAGTTTCGAAACATAATTATAAATATATTGATAAAGCACGACAAAAACAAAACATTTAAAAGTGAATATGGTTACCATAGAGTCTCGGATAGATACAAATATATATATACAAAGTAAAATGATTTGAAAATATTATTAACAGCCAGGTTTTGCCAGCCTTAAAGTATATTTTTTTGCTAGGAAACTTGAAACAAAACGGACAAAGTTTGAAGCGTATCACGGATGTTTCGGAGTTTTTAGATGATATAAATTGTCAAAAAAAGTTTGATACAAAGTATTTAAAGGCGTCTTACCTTTTATAGAAAAACACTAAACTTTTGTTCTTCTTTTGGGAGTTTTTTTCATCGTTTAAAAAGGTTTCAAACAACTTTGCAAGGCCATTCTTTTGGAAAGCATTATTTACTAGCAGGCTAGTAAATAATGCCTCAGATTTACTAGTGCAATAACCAATCAGAACGCAGGAAAGCTCATTTCGTATGCAAAATTTATACTAATACATAATAATAATTGTTAAATAATTTATTAAGACTATAAAATAATGTTAAGACTATTAAATAATGAACAGACTATTTTGTAGGATTACAGTTAGCTTAATTCATAACAGAATAGTTCTACAGTTCGTTTTCAGCTATTGACATGCTACTCTTTAGTTCAGTCATTAATGCTGAGTACTTTGCACCTTTGTATGCATTATCGCTTGATCGCAACACAATTTCCTGAAGAACGGATAAGGCCACAAGCATGCCATCTGGGTAGAAAACGTTGAAAACGTACGGTAGTACGCGGATATGACATCTATCAGTGCGTTGATCACATCAGTACCAGGGCATTCAACAAACACCTGGTTCTCCCCAATAATCATTAACTGGTCTACATCCTCCAGGCACCCAATGCACAGTACGCAAAACTGGACCATTTTGTCTCGGACCATACTCTCCATTGTTGACGAGGGCTATGGAAAAAATATTGTGAGTGTCAATGTAGATATTGGTGTAAAACACAACTACTCAACTAGAATACGATTACACATCCAACATAGAATATGAGATCTGAGGTCAGAGCACTGGCACAACTGTTACGAACACCGTAACAAGAATCTAGTCGAGGAAATATAATTTTCTAAATATATTTATTTAAAGAGATAAAATAAGAAATTAACTAGATATATTATCTGTCTTAAGACACAGCTAAGCACTCAAACAATAGTTCTTGGCGTGAAAACAAGACGATAGTCCAACTTGTACATATGAAACGTTCTCCTTCAGTCTTGATTACAATTCTTAATATAACACAAAAAATAACTACAATCAACAATGTTCAACAATATTCAACCACCGTGTGTCTTAGCGAACAGCTCTTATATAGTGCCTCATCTAACCTATTTTAGGTAATTATATAATGTCTATAATCAGAAATTACTTGATATACTATTAAGAGGAGAATTTTTTCAATATCGCGTAACTTGCGCTCAAAACTTATGACGTCATTACATTCAATGTTTTGGAAGCAATGTCGTAATTCTCTGGTCATAATTAAAGATGGCGGCTATTTTCTTCAATTGAGATTAATTCTGTATTTCTGTTGCCGGTCTCTACAAGGTTCGAAGCAAGACTTGCAGAATATTTTTATCCACACAAAAATGAAGAATTTAGATCACTTTTAACGGAATATATATGGCTGCTAAATCACTAACAGGACGGAGCCGATGGCAACAATGAGAGATACATCAGATACTGAGATACTTTTTCCACATAGTTAGAAGTTTATAAAAGAAAATTGGTTTCGTCTGTTGCCCTTTCTAAATTTAGCTCCATCAATGTGCATTCGAGAATAATTGATGAAAATCGCATATAGTGGAATGTTGTACATTCTAGCTCTGTCAAAATCCATGACCCATGGGTATATAGTCTCAACTCTCAAGTCTGTACATATATATTTTGGACACTGGATAGTACAAAGGTATGTTGTATAAATTTGTATTATATATCTTAAGTGCCTTTCTTAATCTAATTCTGGTTTTGCCTTGACTTCTGAATATTTGCTTGTCCTTTTGAATACAATTGACCGAACTGAAAACATTGCTTGAAGTGCACTGGTTTATAGGCTGACAGGCTGTGTGCTGATTTCTCAACTGTGTCTTAAAAATGCACTGCATAATTATACTACATGTACAGTTACTAGAAAATGTTTTCTTTCATTATGTTTTGCAACTCTGCAAAATCGTTTGTAGAAATCGTTTTGTCTGTATGAGGTTGAAAATAATACCAAATTATAGAGATTTGGAATGGTATGCCAAAAAGAAAACTGATGTTGAAAATTGTTTTGATTACTGTAATGTTGAATCAGAATTTAAAAGTAGTGTGCAATGAAGTCACCAAAATGTTTGATTTTAGAAATGTTTTGCAGCCCTCCAATGCACTTAACAATTGAGTTGTCTATATAAGCTTGAAAAAAATACAAAAATGAAGAGATTTGGAGTGGTATGCCGAAGAGAAAATTTGGGTTGAATATTGAGAAATTTTGATTTGATTACTGTAATATGGCATCAGATCTCATAGTGTACATGACTGTTATAGTCACCAAAATATTAGATTTTAGAAATGTTTTGCAGCCCTCCAATGCACTTAACAATTGAGTTGTCTATATAAGCTTGAAAAAAATACCAAAATGAAGAGATTTGGAGTGGTATGCCGAAGAGAAAATTTGGGTTGAATATTGAGAAATTTTGATTTGATTACTGTAATATGGCATCAGATCTCATAGTGTACATGACTGTTATAGTCACCAAAATGTTAGATTTTAGAAATGTTTTGCAGCCCTCCAATGCACTTAACAATTGAGTTGTCTATATAAGCTTGAAAAAAATACCAAAATGAAGAGATTTGGAGTGGTATGCCGAAGAGAAAATTTGGGTTGAATATTGAGAAATTTTGATTTGATTACTGTAATATGGCATCAGATCTCATAGTGTACATGACTGTTATAGTCACCAAATTTTTTTATTTTAGGAATGTTTTTGCAGCCCTCCAATGCACTTAACAATTGAGTTGTCTATATAAGCTTGAAAAAAATACCAAAATGAAGAGATTTGGAGTGGTATGCCGAAGAGAAAATTTGGGTTGAATATTGAGAAATTTTGATTTGATTACTGTAATATGGCATCAGATCTCATAGTGTACATGACTGTTATAGTCACCAAAATGTTAGATTTTAGAAATGTTTTGCAGCCCTCCAATGCACTTAACAATTGAGTTGTCTATATAAGCTTGAAAAAATACCAAAATGAAGAGATTTGGAGTGGTATGCCGAAGAGAAAATTTGGGTTGAATATTGAGAAATTTTGATTTGATTACTGTAATATGGCATCAGATCTCATAGTGTACATGACTGTTATAGTCACCAAAATGTTAGATTTTAGAAATGTTTTGCAGCCCTCCAATGCACTTAACAATTGAGTTGTCTATATAAGCTTGAAAAAATACCAAAATGAAGAGATTTGGAGTGGTATGCCGAAGAGAAAATTTGGGTTGAATATTGAGAAATTTTGATTTGATTACTGTAATATGGCATCAGATCTCATAGTGTACATGACTGTTATAGTCACCAAAATGTTAGATTTTAGAAATGTTTTGCAGCCCTCCAATGCACTTAACAATTGAGTTGTCTATATAAGCTTGAAAAAAATACCAAAATGAAGAGATTTGGAGTGGTATGCCGAAGAGAAAATTTGGGTTGAATATTGAGAAATTTTGATTTGATTACTGTAATATGGCATCAGATCTCATAGTGTACATGACTGTTATAGTCACCAAAATGTTAGATTTTAGAAATGTTTTGCAGCCCTCCAATGCACTTAACAATTGAGTTGTCTATATAAGCTTGAAAAAATACCAAAATGAAGAGATTTGGAGTGGTATGCCGAAGAGAAAATTTGGGTTGAATATTGAGAAATTTTGATTTGATTACTGTAATATGGCATCAGATCTCATAGTGTACATGACTGTTATAGTCACCAAAATGTTAGATTTTAGAAATGTTTTGCAGCCCTCCAATGCACTTAACAATTGAGTTGTCTATATAAGCTTGAAAAAATACCAAAATGAAGAGATTTGGAGTGGTATGCCGAAGAGAAAATTTGGGTTGAATATTGAGAAATTTTGATTTGATTACTGTAATATGGCATCAGATCTCATAGTGTACATGACTGTTATAGTCACCAAAATGTTAGATTTTAGAAATGTTTTGCAGCCCTCCAATGCACTTAACAATTGAGTTGTCTATATAAGCTTGAAAAAATACCAAAATGAAGAGATTTGGAGTGGTATGCCGAAGAGAAAATTTGGGTTGAATATTGAGAAATTTTGATTTGATTACTGTAATATGGCATCAGATCTCATAGTGTACATGACTGTTATAGTCACCAAAATGTTAGATTTTAGAAATGTTTTGCAGCCCTCCAATGCACTTAACAATTGAGTTGTCTATATAAGCTTGAAAAAATACCAAAATGAAGAGATTTGGAGTGGTATGCCGAAGAGAAAATTTGGGTTGAATATTGAGAAATTTTGATTTGATTACTGTAATATGGCATCAGATCTCATAGTGTACATGACTGTTATAGTCACCAAAATGTTAGATTTTAGAAATGTTTTGCAGCCCTCCAATGCACTTAACAATTGAGTTGTCTATATAAGCTTGAAAAAATACCAAAATGAAGAGATTTGGAGTGGTATGCCGAAGAGAAAATTTGGGTTGAATATTGAGAAATTTTGATTTGATTACTGTAATATGGCATCAGATCTCATAGTGTACATGACTGTTATAGTCACCAAAATGTTAGATTTTAGAAATGTTTTGCAGCCCTCCAATGCACTTAACAATTGAGTTGTCTATATAAGCTTGAAAAAATACCAAAATGAAGAGATTTGGAGTGGTATGCCGAAGAGAAAATTTGGGTTGAATATTGAGAAATTTTGATTTGATTACTGTAATATGGCATCAGATCTCATAGTGTACATGACTGTTATAGTCACCAAAATGTTAGATTTTAGAAATGTTTTGCAGCCCTCCAATGCACTTAACAATTGAGTTGTCTATATAAGCTTGAAAAAATACCAAAATGAAGAGATTTGGAGTGGTATGCCGAAGAGAAAATTTGGGTTGAATATTGAGAAATTTTGATTTGATTACTGTAATATGGCATCAGATCTCATAGTGTACATGACTGTTATAGTCACCAAAATGTTAGATTTTAGAAATGTTTTGCAGCCCTCCAATGCACTTAACAATTGAGTTGTCTATATAAGCTTGAAAAAATACCAAAATGAAGAGATTTGGAGTGGTATGCTGAAGAGAAAATTTGGGTTGAATATTGAGAAATTTTGATTTGATTACTGTAATATGGCATCAGATCTCATAGTGTACATGACTGTTATAGTCACCAAAATGTTAGATTTTAGAAATGTTTTGCAGCCCTCCAATGCACTTAACAATTGAGTTGTCTATATAAGCTTGAAAAAAATACCAAAATTAAGAGATTTGGAGTGGTATGCCGAAGAGAAAATTTGGGTTGAATATTGAGAAATTTTGATTTGATTACTGTAATATGGCATCAGATCTCATAGTGTACATGACTGTTATAGTCACCAAAATGTTAGATTTTAGAAATGTTTTGCAGCCCTCCAATGCACTTAACAATTGAGTTGTCTATATAAGCTTGAAAAAAATACCAAAATGAAGAGATTTGGAGTGGCATGCCGAAGAGAAAATTTGGGTTGAATATTGAGAAATTTTGATTTGATTACTGTAATATGGCATCAGATCTCATAGTGTACATGACTGTTATAGTCACCAAATTTTTTTATTTTAGGAATGTTTTTGCAGCCCTCCAATGCACTTAACAATTGAGTTGTCTATATAAGCTTGGAAAAAGTACCAAAATAAAGCGATTTGGAGTGGTACTTATATATAAAAGTAAAGTGCTCAATACTGAATTTGTAGAGCTAATATGTAAATATATATTTTTTCGATTTAAATACCACAAAAGTTATTACGTACGAAATTTGAATGAGGACAATATGTACGTGGTCTTAACTTGCTTCAAAATATCAAACTTTAAAAGTTGCGTATAGTTCACTGTATGCCTGTAAGATAAGTAAAGAGGCAGTGAACTCTACAAAGCCCTTTTAAGGTTTAATTTTTGGAAACCACTGCCCACACTTGACTATCAAGTTTGCAGGATTAACTTGTTTCAGTTTGTTTAAAAATGTTGAAGCTCAGAATCTTTCCCAAGCTTCAGAATCTTTCCTAATCTTAAGAATCGTACTTAATTAAGTTTCTTTTTTTTGTTCTGCTTTTCTTGTGCATTCTTGTTTTTTCTTTTCCTGTAATTACTCCAGTAACTGGAAATTTGATTATCTGTTGGTGCCAACAGATGTCCCAACTTGTCCAACATTAACTTCTGACAAGATGAAGTTGTGTAACGCTTTTTCTTGTCATATTCTCCTTCATCAAAACATTTTTCCATTACTCGTTTCTGCTCTCCTTGTAATTTTCCCCTTTTTCTTTTCTGGTTTGTTGCCTTTCTAGCACTTCCTTTTACTTCGTTTTCCCAAATGTCTATCAACTTTTCCTTCTTACTTATCTTCTGTTTCCTTCTTTCTAATCCCAAGGTACATGTAGTGGATGTAATTCCGACTGCCTGTGATTTGAGTGCAGCTCTCACCCTAGCATGCTTTGCTCGTGGGACTTCTGATCTTCTGACGCAGGTCTTGCATCCGATATGTCGTTCCAATGATCCGTGACGTAAAAAGAATTTTGAGCACGAAGGACATTTTCTTCCAGGATTTGTTATATCTTCATGCACTGACGTTGCCATACCTTTCTTTTGCCTAATACGTTTCTCCTTTGGTTTGTGTTCAAATCGTGGGACCTTATTTTGAGATTCGTCCATATCGAAAGCAGATGTGACTCCAGTGGATGTGCTTTTGGAACTTAGGTAGGAAGGCCATAACTTGAAAAGTTTACTTTTCTTAAGAGTTTTGCTTTCGGTTGCATTTGTTTGTTCTTTCACTTCTATTTTTTCACAAACTTTGTCTTGGTAATGGTAAATGAACTCGCTGTAACCGGTTATTCCTGCCCATGTCTTTGCACTCGGTGGTTCTAAGTTACGATTCATCTTTATTTCGTATACATGGGTGCCTTTCAAGTGGTCTTTAGTACCATTTGTGATGTCTTCACTAACTTGAATGTTGTTCCCTCGTTTCATCCATGCTCTCAGTACAAATTTGAAGGTTGCGAAATGTGCGTCCAATGCTGTCTTCCCTTTTTGTGCCTCGAAAAACGAATATTTATCTACTGTCAGTGGACAAAATTCGGGTAGCCGCATCAGCCATAACATTAGAGATGTGTTGTGGTAATGAGGTCCATTGTCAGACCATATCGAAACTGAATGAATGGCAGGGTGACGAGCTTGAAAATTTCTGAAGGACGCCTCAAATGCGCTTGCTGTAAAGAACCAATTCTGTGTACAGTCCCCATTTGAAAATAAATCATGGATTTCGATCTGAATTTCAGACGAATTTTCAGAACGAAAGAAGAACATACATCCATGGACAGAGACTCCCTTCTTGGCGTACCAATCCTTTTGTGGCTCCCGGAACTTTTGTAGCAATAGCTTCATCATATAATCACACACTGCAATCGTTTGGCCAGAACCAAGCGTATTTATGGCTTTCAAAAATTCTTGCTTTTGGTACTTGCCGCGAACAAGATGAGCTATGTATATCCGTGACTTCGATTCAATACCATCAAGTAGTTCTATGTAGTGGACCGTTCTTTCTTTGGGTAGATTACTGTGGTAGACATATTCTTGCATATCTTGAAATAACAGATATCTCTCGAAGCATTTGTTGCATATTTCGTCATGGTCTTTACATTTGGGTTCCGTTTCAAGCAACCAGGTCATACAGTGGCAAGGCGTATTTGACGTACTGCTAAGAGAGTGTTGGAAATCTGATAGTAGATGACCTTTGAAACCTTTCAATCTCTTTCTGAGCGCCTGTGACAACGGTAGATCGGATAGATGAGGTTCTACTTCCACCATCAGAATTGGACAGTCGTAAGGAAGCGGGTGGATTTGCTGCTTGTCGTCTTCATGGTTTGGTAACTCAACCATGGTCACAACGTGGGATACAACGCCTCGGCTAAAGTCGACTTCGGGATTTTCTTCTTCCAAGCGTGGATTTGGTTTTTGCGATTTGATCTCCTCGTCGAGGTTAAGCAATAGTGCGTCCAAACTTTCAAAATTTCGTGCTCCCACCTCGTCACAAATGTTGCATAAGCCAGCCATTTCCACCATTTCTTTAAAATTTCCAGCATTTAGTCCCTCCAAGAATTTCGTTCTACTTATTGGTCTGCAACTTTGCCTGGAACATTCTTCCTTGTATTTCTCGTAAAGATGATGCTTTCCGTCTTTCAACCACAGAACGGGTAGTTTACCTCCACCATGAAGATCTGAAATCCAAGATGACTTTTTACCGTCACACGAGGCCATCCTGTGTGAAGATGGAACCGTATTATCTGGGTGGTGGATAAAATTTAGACAAACTCAAGGTCTTCAAGTGGAAGTCTGTATTTCGTAACAAATTTATTCTTCTTTTGTGGTGGTACCCCAGGTCCATATTCAGTGGCTTGTCTACGAGCTTGTGTGATTTCGTAGTTGGTACAGTTAAATTTGGCTTGAAGAACCTTGTTAGAGAAAGTGTTTGCAACAGTGCTTAAAATTCTAGTCTTTCCGGCGGGTCCTGGCGGTTCTTGTTTGTAAGCCTTTGCGATACCATCAACCACGTCGAGCAATTTCTTGTCAGATGTGCTGCTAATTGGTATTTTATCACAAACATCTTCAAATAATTCCCATCCTTCCCCTTTCGATATCTGGTCATACTTGTCAACCAGTTCACTTAGTAAGTTCTTTGCCTTTGATTTTATTTTACGTCTCGTAGATACGCTTCCTTCGCTGAACTTTTTCCTTGGTCTTCCTCCATGGTTAAATTTGCTGTTGGTAGACGCTTGATTTCTCTCGCTGATGTAATCGCTGAGTGGAGGTGATGAGGCATCGTGGTGTTGAAAGCTGCTGTTGGTAGACGCTTGATTTCTCTCGCTGATGTAATCGCTGAGTGGAGGTGATGAGGCATCGTGGTGTTGAAAGCTGCTGTTGGTAGACGCTTGATTTCTCTCGCTGATGTAATCGCTGAGTGGAGGTGATGAGGCATCGTGGTGTTGAAGGTTGCTGTTGGTAGACGCTTGATTTCTCTCGCTGATGTAATCGCTGAGTGGAGGTGATGAGGCATCGTGGTGTTGAAAGCTGCTGTTGGTAGACGCTTGATTTCTCTCCCTGATGTAATCGCTGAGTGGAGGTGATGAGGCATCGTGGTGTTGAAAGCTGCTGTTGGTAGACGCTTGATTTCTCTCGCTGATGTAATTGCTGAGTGGAGGTGATGAGGCATCGTGCTGTTGAAAGCTGCTGTTGGTAGACGCTTGATTTCTCTCGCTGATGTAATCGCTGAGTGGAGGTGATGAGGCATCGTGGTGTTGAAGGTTGCTGTTGGTAGACGCTTGATTTCTCTCGCTGATGTAATCGCTGAGTGGAGGTGATGAGGAATCGTGGTGTTGAAGGTTGCTGTTGGTAGACGCTTGATTTCTCTCGCTGATGTAATCGCTGAGTGGAGGTGATGAGGCATCGTGGTGTTGAAAGCTGCTGTTGGTAGACGCTTGATTTCTCTCCCTGATGTAATCGCTGAGTGGAGGTGATGAGGCATCGTGGTGTTGAAAGCTGCTGTTGGTAGACGCTTGATTTCTCTCGCTGATGTAATTGCTGAGTGGAGGTGATGAGGCATCGTGCTGTTGAAAGCTGCTGTTGGTAGACGCTTGATATCTCTCGCTGATGTAATCGCTGAGTGGAGGTGATGAGGCATCGTGGTGTTGAAGGTTGCTGTTGGTAGACGCTTGATTTCTCTCGCTGATGTAATCGCTGAGTGGAGGTGATGAGGCATCGTGGTGTTGAAAGCTGCTGTTGGTAGACGCTTGATTTCTCTCGCTGATGTAATCGCTGAGTGGAGGTGATGAGGCATCGTGGTGTTGAAGGTTGCTGCTGCTGGACGCTTGATTTCTCTCGCTGATTTTATCGCTGAGTGGAGGTGATGAGGAATCGTGGTGTTGAAGGTTGCTGTTGGTAAACGCTTGATTTCTCTGGCTGATGTAATCGCTGAGTGGAGGTGATGAGGCATCGTGGTGTTGAAAGTTGCTGCTGTTGGACGCTTGATTTCTCCCGCTGATGTTATTGCTGAGCGGAGGTGATGAGGATGCTAATTTGCTAATATCTACTTTCAAGCTTGTCGCAATATATTTATTTATTTTGTACGAGCAGGCCCGGCACTCGTTTGAAACGTGAAATTTTTCTTGAATGATGCGTTCTTCTTTGTCAGCTAAATTCAATTCACGTAATTTAATTTTTCTCCTTGGCGTATTGCAGTTTAATGTGGGACACTTATCCTTATATTTCGGAAATATTTTCAACATTCTACATGCAGAGCAAATTATTTTGTCTCTTGCTATGATGAATTCAGCATCCGTTAAACCTAATTGTGTGTAATTTACTGTTGTAACGTATCTTTTCTCTTTTTCAGATGACGCTATTTTGAAGCAAAAGATGCACATATTTTCTGTTGGTCGTGCATGTTCCATTTTCAAGCTAGAAAAAATATTGGGAATTTGTATCTCTAACTCTATGTATTAGAATTGTATAGTTAATAAAAAATTTTATTGTATTTTTATTGTATCAATTTTTATTGAGTTCAATTCATAAAAAATGTTTCAAAATTTCCCCCTCCAATTACCATTCTCCCCTGAATTCAGAATTCGTCTTGGCCAGACCTTTATACGCAGATTTTGGTTTTAAGACAATGTCCTATGTGTACACTGGAGTACTTTATTTAATCCTAGGTATCCCAGGATTTGTGGATAGGATATGGACTTGTTACCCATAATTCCCTCCAGATTTTGGTTGCTTACTTTGTGTTTTACGCTCTAATATGTTTTTCTTTGATCCCGACACTGACAACACTCTAAGCCCTAACTCTAGTCTAACCCTAATGTATTTTCTATTCATATGCACGATGCTACAGCGGTATTTATAGAAACTTCTACATATATGCTGTGTCTGTGACCTTTTATATATCCTTTGAGATCGGATATAGCCTCGGTGCATTATCTAAGAAAATTTTGTCAAAGCAATTCCGTAAAATGTCAATGATAGAACCAAAAATGGTTTGCCACAGTGTGTCTCGAAGAAACAATCAACGATATAAAAATAATGCATTCCTTTCAAATCGCTGGCCGCTTCAAAATAATTAGTACTACTCTAAAATTTTGTGGAACAAACAGAGAAATTGGACCTTTCCCTGACCTTGCAAAGGCTCCCCCCCCCGGTTCAACACGTTATTGTTATGTTGGTTGCTATGCAACGGGTAAAACCGCTAAAACGTTACTAGTACATTTTTTGGTTGCGGTAAAGTGGTCAAAAACTCCACAGTTATCTCTACAGAATGCTGTTTCACGGAAGACTGATATGTAATTAGTGCTGGCAGTTTGAAAAATGCTTTTCCCTGGACTATGGAAAAAGTAAGAAAAGGTATTAAGAGACTTGTAGTTAACTTGTAGTTTATAATACAACAAACAATTCACGAAAACTACTTTTCTTAAATACACAAATTGTGTTACAGATATTTTTTTTAATTTAAAACAGTATAAGTTGTAAAAAAACTTGTCTTATCGATGAAAGTCTTTTTTTGATATATTGTAGGCTGCCTATATTTCCCCACGAATCATTGCAGCTAACACAAGCCTGATTTGGTTGTAACTGTATGCATTTTGGAGTGCATTTCGAACGATTCTTAAGCTAACGTTCTCTCTCCGTAGCTCAGCAGCAATAATATCCACTTCCTCATTATTTAGATTAAATTTTGATGCCAGGTCTTCGTAAGATAATGGGGCACCAGAACAATATCCGTCTATTGTATATACCTCTGCTGTAGCAATGGCAACGTTAAGGACTCTCGCTATAACCTGAAAAGATTTCTGCCCTTTCATAAACAATTGAGTTGCTTGAATCTTTTTCGAGGACGGCTTATTTTGGCCGTAGAGTGCTCTAAGAGTTTGAATGCTCTGCAATTCAAGATAAGAGTAATCATTTGTGGAGAATGTGCAGTTACGGAATAAGTTAAGCAAAATGACACACAATTTTGTTGCATGTCCGGCGAGATTTAAAAAAAAATTAAAACAGCGAAAGCAAAATTGCTCATAGATGAATATACCTTCTCATTGGCATCTGCAGGCATAGTAGCCATTCTTGCTAAACTACGTATCTGGATTGAAGGAAAAGTGACAACATATTTACATGTGTAAATCACTTAATGTCTTTCACTAGATGTCCAGGCATTGACCATGGACTTTGTTATTTGTATATCGACTATAGTTTATATTAATATTGCTTATATACGGACTTGCTTTGACAAATGTTCTTGAGTCAAAATTGTATGACAAACTGTTTTTGGGTCAAAATCATATGAAAAACCAATATTAACATAAAGTTTCGAACTTGAAGGCTCTTTTTCCCGAAGCCGACAGCATAACTTCGTCATGTTTTTAGGAAGAAACGCGCTAAATAAATATATGCAAATGGCGAATTGCAAGAGTCTGGCCAAGACAACAATAGTAAAAAAACCCAAAAATATAAATATTTTGCACATTATTTTTACGTCTCCTTTTAAAAAGACTATTTTATCTCTTTATGGCATAAAAATTACGACATATATGTTTACTAAATTTTGACTGACTCTGAATGGCTTCCTTGTTTTGATAACACCGGAAGTACAAAAATTAGAATAGTAATATATTACTAATTACACAAATTATTACCAAAGACAAATACGAGGTTTTTACACTCCTAATTTAGAGCAGTTAAAAGCGCTTACCTTAAAAAATAGCAGATTTTGAACGGCTTTCCAGATATTCTCAAAGGTTTTGATCTTTTTGCTATTTTGCTCACGCCATACAGCAAACGCGTCAGCGACAACGTCATTTTTCGCATTGCGTTGCATTGCGTAGGTTTTGAGCGCTTTTCATCGAAAACACGCGACATACAAAAAATTCTCCTCTTAATAGTTCAAGCTTATGCAAGCGCGAAGCTTACGCAACCGTGACAAAGCCGTGACAATGCACTAGCAGTCTAATAGATATCAAATGTCAAGTCTGGAATGTTCTGACGTGTTGATCTCACGTCACACTCTCCCTCTTGAAAAAAGAAAGTTTGTCAAAACTTTCGTCGTAACATGTCTCAATACAATGTCAGTGTCAAATTCTTGATAAACAGTCCGCTATCAAATTATCCTTTCCTTTAATATGTCGAATCTCCAAGTTGTATTCTTGTAACAACAAACTCCACCGCAAGAGTCGTTGATTTTTATCCTTGATCTTATGGAGAAAAACCAAAGGATTGTGATCGCTGAACACAACCACAGGTGAATTAGAAGAAGTGACATGAATTTCTAAATGTTGCAAAGCCAGAACCAACGACAGGCATTCCTTTTCAATTGTTGAATAATTCCTTTGATTCTTGTTAAGCTTCCGAGAGAAGTAACAAACTGGATGATCAACACCATCAGAATCTTCTTGTAAAAGCACAGCACCCACAGCAACATCACTGGCATCAACGGCCAACTTAAACGGACGATCAAAGTTCGGTGCTGATAAAACAGGAGCACTCACTAACATCGCCTTTAACTTTCCAAACGCCGTTTCGCACTCGTCGTTCCAAACAAAACTAACATTCTTCCCCAACAGCCGTGTTAACGGTTCTGTGACGTTTGAGAAGTTGGGACAGAACTTTCTGTAATAACCGGCCATACCGAGAAAACGCATCAGTTGTTTCTTTGATTCAGGTCTGGGAAACTCGGAGATTACGGAGATCTTGGCATCTACAGGTTTTACTTGACCTTGCCCCACGACATGACCTAAATAAGTAACTCTCGCACAACCAAATTCACTCTTGGACAGATTCACCGTCAACTTGGCTTCGCTGAGTCTTTCGAACAACGCCCGAATTATCCGCAGGTGATCTTCCCAGGTGTCACTTGCGATGATAACATCATCAATATATGCATCACAACCATCAATATCCGAGACAATATTGTTAATAAGACGCTGAAACGTGGCAGGTGAATTTTTCATTCCCAATGGCAAAACTTTATACTGGTAAAGTCCATTGGGAGTAACAAAAGCTGAAATTTCCTTAGCTCGATCTGTAAGAGGAACTTGCCAAAATCCTTTTAATAGATCAAACTTCGTAACGTACTTAGCATTTCCAATACGATCAATACAATCATCCATCCGTGGTATGGGATAAGTATCCGACTTCGTAACAGTATTAATCTTGCGGTAATCCGTACACATACGATAAGTACCATCAGGCTTCGGAACCAAGATACACGGAGAGCTCCAACAGCTTTTACTTGGTTCAATAAAATCATTCTCCAGAAGATACTGTATTTCTTGCTGCATGTATTCCTGTTTCATTGGATTAAGTCTGTACGGATGTTGTTTAATAGGTGTGGCTGCAGCATCGATATCAACATCATGATAGATCATATCTGTTCTTGATGGAACGTCTGGAAATAATTGCTCATATTCGTCAAGGACTTTCTTCAGGTCATCGCGTTGAGACGGCGTCAGATGCGACAATTTTGAATCCAAATTCTTGACAATGTTTGAGTTCGTTAGCTTTTTTGTGTCTGACAGATTACCTAAGTTATCATTGTCCTTAGAAAGTTCTACATTAATTGCATTAACAGATTGTGGACCTAAATTACTATTTCTCTCAAAATATGGTTTTAGCATATTTATGTGACATAACTGTTTTGATTTACGTCTATCAGGAGTATCTAATACATAATTCTGCTCACTCTTTCTTTCATTCACTACATAAGGCCCAAAGTACTTAGCCTGGAGGGGCTGTCCAGGAACAGGTAACAAAACAAGAACCTTATCACCAGGCTTGAACGACCGGCTAACCGAATTTTTGTCAAACTTTGTTTTCATAGAAACTTGGCTGGTCTTAAGGTTGGACTTAGCTAACTCACATGCTTTTGAAAGCCTGGTGCGGAAATCCGAAACATACTGAAAAAGATTCAAAGAGTCGTCACTTTCGGATAATAACTTTTCTTTAAGGAGTTTGAGTGGTCCCCTCACCGTATGTCCGAAAACTAATTCAAACGGACTGAAACCTAACGATTCTTGTACGGACTCTCTAGCAGCAAAAAGCAACAAATGAACGCCTTTGTCCCAACATTTTTCCGTTTCAAAACAATAAGTTTAAATCATGGTTTTTAAAGTCTGATGAAACCGTTCAAGAGCGCCTTGACTTTCCGGGTGATAAGCTGAAGACGTAAACTGCTTAATTTTTAGCTCGTGCATAACTTGTTGGAAAACTACAGACATGAAATTCGAACCTTGGTCAGACTGAATAGATTTTGGAAGTCCGAAAAGTGAAAATAATTTAATCAAAGCGTCTACAATGGTCTTAGTTTTGATATTTCGCAAAGGAATCGCTTCGGGAAATCGTGTTGAGGCACACATTATGGTCAATAAATACTGATTACCCGATTTTGTTTTTGGCAAAGGTCCGACACAATCAATTATTACCCTACTAAAAGGTTCTTCAAAAGCCGGTATTGGATGTAACGGAGCCTTAGGAATCACCTGATTAGGTTTGCCTACCATTTGACAAGTGTGATAAGATCTACAAAATTCGGCAATATCCTTTCTCACAGAAGGCCAATAAAAATGACTAGATATTTTATGGTAAGTTTTCTTAGTACCGAGATGTCCGGCTAAAGGAGTTTCGTGTGCTAATCTAAGAATTTCAGACCGATAAACTTTTGGAATTACAATTTGATACTTTACAGCCCATTTATCTTCCGCAGAAACATCTGGTGGTCGCCATTTGCGCATGAAAATGTCATTTTGGACAAAATAACAAACTGGATTTTTCGAAAATTCGCTTTCATCAACAGCCTTTTGAAATAAAACTGAAATTTCCGGGTCTTTGTGTTGTTCGGAAATAAGGCTGCACTTTGAAATCGACTGAGATAAATATTCATTTTTCAACAAACTAGGCGAATCGAGTCCGCGATCATTTTCAAAAACTTGTGCGAGACAAGTATTAGACAATTGAATATCGTCTTCGTCGACATCGTTTGCCAAAGCTTCATTTTTAGCTTTAGTCATTGCTCGAGTAACGGCACAGGAAGGATATAAATCTGGAATCTCCTTTTCAATAGGATCTGGAGCTTGATCAAAACAAGGCGTATTTGATAAAATTGGATTTGTTACCACCTTGTTCCCCGCAAGGTCATTTCCAAGAAGTAAACTTACGCCCTCAAAAGGTAACGAAGTCTTAACGCCTACTTTAACTGGTCCGGAAACCAAATTTGAAGACAAATAAACACTATGGATCGGTACTGACGTATAATCAACGGAATCTACTCCTTTAATAAGAACATTCGTTCCTGAATAAGATGCATCTGAAAACGGCAAAGTATTCGTCAATAAAAGAGATTGGGACGACCCAGTATCTCTCAAAATTTTAATTGGAGTAGCATCTGACAAATCACGTTTAAGTGAGACAAAACCGTCATGAATAAATGGTTGAAAAATCTCCATAATATATAGAATCCGAAGTGGAATCAATGTTACCCTCAGGCTTAAACTTGCCAACAGGTTTAACATCAGAAAACGTGACATTCACGTCATTACTTAAATTAGATAAACTTCCCGCAGAAGTAATAAAACCGGTAGGCTTTGCCTTTGCCTCATTTTCGACTTGTTTTTTCTTCAATTTCCAACAATCGGATATTAAATGATCCTCCTTTTTACAATAATTACAAACGAAAGAGTTAAACACTTTATTTTTAGGTTGTTGCTGTTGTTGTTCAAATTTATTTATCTGAAATTTTTTTCCCTTTGAAAGCATTTTAGTGCTATCAAAAGATCGCTTATTGTCCGGTAAAATTTTTTGATTTTGTGTTGAAAAAGACTGATTTGATTGATCAATGTACGAAATTTTATGAGTCAGAAAAAAGTCATCAGCCAAACGTGCTGCATCAGATAAAGTTTCCGCCTTTTGTTCATTAATAAATGTTCGGATGTCGCCATGAATACATCGCTTAAATTCTTCTATCAAAATTAATTGCCTCAATCTTTCGTTATCCTTATTAACCTTTTCAGAAACACACCATCGGTCAAATAACTGTTCTTTAGTTCGCGCAAACTCTAAAGTTGGAAAGCTTTTCGAAATTTGCGAAATTTTTGGCGGTAGGCTTCAGGGACCAACTCATAACCCTTAAGAATCAACTCTTTGACAGTGTCGTAATTTGACGCCTGATCTATGGACAACTGAGTGTAAATTTCCTGCGCTTTTCCAGTCAAAACACATTGAATTAGTAACGTCCACTGTGGCTTTGGCCACTTCAAATTCGGCGCAACTTTTTCGAAATGTAAAAAGTACTTGTCTACGTTCTGTTCCTGAAAAGGTGGTACGAGTCTTATATACTTAGTTACGTCAAATTCTGGGGTAGGACTCGTACGCGGATGACCATCTCTCGAAACCCCCTGTAGGTCTAGTTTTTTAAGTTCTAGTTCATGCTCTAACCTTTGTATTTCTAACCCCTCTGCTCGTTCTTCACGCTTCCTTTCTCTTTCTCGTTCCTCACGCTCCCTTTCTCTCTGATATTCTAACTTTTTAAGTTCTAATTCAAATTTAAATTTTTCTGATGATTCGTGTCCGTCATTTATATTAATAATAGGAGTCTGGGATACAGGCTCTTGCAAAATATCTTCTTTAACTAAATACTCACTAATTACAGTGCGTATTTCCTCTATTTTCATAGCAACTTTAACTCCTAGATTTAGGTGCTTACCCAGAGAGATAAGGTCATCTTTTTTTAGTTTTTCAAAAACGCCTGAATCGGGGTACGACACAAACTGTTCGGGATCAAACTTAGACATAGCGATATACAATTAACTACAGTAACTTGAATTTTCTGAACGAGTAAACTAAAGGCTGATCTATTTTAAAAAATATCGAGTTAAGTTCCCGCCTGAGCCCCCAATTGTTACGAACACCGTAACAAGAATCTAGTCGAGGAAATATAATTTTCTAAATATATTTATTTAAAGAGATAAAATAAGAAATTAACTAGATATATTATCTGTCTTAAGACACAGCTAAGCACTCAAACAATAATCCTTGGCGTGAAAACCAGACGATAGTCCAACTTGTACATATGAAACGTTCTCCTTCAGTCTTGATTACAATTCTTAGTATAACACAACAAATAACTACAATCAACAATGTTCAACAATATTCAACCACCGTGTGTCTTAGCGAGCAGCTCTTATATAGTGCCTCATCTAACCTATTTTAGGTAATTTTAGGGGCAGGGGCGTGCCCTCTAGCGAATATTTGTGCCCCCCCTGTGCCCCCCCTGGCACAATTGTGAAACCCCTCCCCCCAAAAAAAGAAGTAAGTTTCGGTGTGTTAGGGACCGGTCATAAAGTATGTGTACTAGGGGGTGGAGGGTATTCCAAAATACTACCATAAAATTTGGTACCCCCCCCGAAAAGCGTCGGAAAATATTTAATACCCCCCTCAAAGGTGATGAAATGTTTCGTACCCCCATAAACCCATAAATCGGTATGTAATCAAAGTTGTTCATTTCGCCGTGTTTTCTCGAGAAGGGAGTTATGGGATCTAAAAACCATCCCAGCATTTAATAATCAAATTCTAAACCAGATTAAACAGTCAGGATTGTTTCGTTTCAGAGGAAAACGAGCCGGCCGTAGGCATATTCGCAAGAAATACGAGGTAAACAACAACAGCTATAACATTCCTGTAATAATGAACCGTGACCGGAAAAGTCATTATAGTCATGAACATAAGCATATTAGGGAACGAAATCTAATACCAATCCCAAGAATTGCTACAATTGACCATCACTGTATAAACTACCAGATGCCCAAATGTTTACTGATAAATAAATGTGGCCTAAATAAAACCAAAAATCTAGTACGAGCACCGGTTGCCCTCGCAGCGGATATGATTGCCACAGACGTTGATATTTGCATTGTTTCGGAAAATCACTTAAAACCAGATATTCCAGACTCGGTTGTAGCAATATCAAATTACGTATTACATAGAAGAGATCGAAACTGCTTTGGTAATGATAAAAGAAAGGGCGGAGGGGTAGCGGTCTATGTTAGGAGTAACATTCATATTGAAAGTGTTGATCGATCGGACAAATATGAATCCATTTCAGTCGTTGTAAAACTCCCTGGGGACTATAATATGCTAATTTGTGGTGTTTACAACCCTCCAAAAACAAAGTATCAGGAGATGGATCTGTTAAACTACCTAACAGAGAAAATGAACGATTTTTTAGACACTAACCCTGACGGTGTTGTATTGTGTGGAGGGGATTTTAATAATTTGAAGATCGAAAACTTAATAGCAAATGTAGGCTTGGATGTCATGGTGGATTTCCCAACAAGAAATAACGCTATATTAGATAATTGTTTAACAAATCGAGCCGATCTGTTTACAAAGCCATATCCGCTGCAAATGCAAATAAAAACTGACCACCTCGGTATCATTGTGCCACCAGGAACTAAACTGAAACCAATTCGAGTGAACTGTACGATTAGAGATAGAAGAACCCATCGTATGTTAGCTTTAAAGAATGCCCTACAACAACAAAACTGGTCGAAGGTGCTTGATTCGGATGATGTTAATGAAGCAGCAAATATTCTTCACACAACAATAAATTCTCTACTCGATTCGTGCCTTCCAACAAGAACAGTCACAATGTCTACGAGGGATCCAATTTGGTTGACACCATTGGTTAAAAGTCTTCTACAAAGAAAATATAAATTAGTAGCTAGAGGAAAGAACGATCAAGCAGAGGAAGTAAGCAAGAGGATAGCAGAGATTATAGCACAGAACAGGAGGAACATGGACGCAGGTACATTTGGATCAGGCAGATGGTGGAACAAAATTGACAAGTTATCGCTGAGAAAAGATACACCTAGGGTACTACTGGAGAGAAATTTTGTTGAGGATCTGAATGACTATTTCGCTGATGTATGTCATGACCCTGAGTACGAGGAACCTTTGAAAATGGGCATTAGTACTGCATTTGAAACACCTCAGCTAGACTACGATCAAGTATATAACGCTCTAGGATCGATAAAACGAACGGCGACAGGGTCTGACAAAATTCCTTACTGGATATGGAAATATTTTGCCAACATTCTATCCCCAGTTGTAATGAAAGTTTGGAATATATCGTTGGCTGCATCCATGCGGCTTAGATTATGGAAAATAGCTAATATAAATCCAATTCCAAAAGTCGACATTCCTAAGATAAAGAAAGATTTCAGAGGGATAAATATCACACCCGTAATAGCCAGAGCGTTTGAAAGGATAGTTTACGAACATTTTTCCAAAGATACATTTGAGCGTGGACTGAATAACAACCAGTTCGCTTATCGAAAAGGAGGATGCTGTGTCGACGCACTGCTCAAAGTGCAACATTTTAATCTGAAAGCATTGGATAGCAGTCTGAATAAAACAGAACGATTGTTTGCGATGGACTTCAGTAAAACTTTTGACAGTGTCAGACATAACATACTAGGCGAAAAGCTTAAGGCCACAGGTTTGAATCCGTACCTGGTAAATTGGTATTTGGACTTTTTAAGAGATAGAAAGCAAAGGATCATGCATAATGGCATCGTATGTGAATGGAAAATGGTTAATAAAGGAACAACACAAGGTAGCGTTAGCGGTCCGCATCTCTTCAATCTATTTGTAAACGACCTTATCATAGAAGAAGAAAATAAAACTGCATTAGATAAATATGCAGATGATGCCACGTTACAAGTTGTCGTACTAAAAACTCCCAGGATGACTCATTAACTTACTTAAATCAGTTTATGAACTGGACAGAAGAAAATGACATGTCATGTAATACATCCAAGTGCAAGGAATTAGTTTTAAACAAATTGGGCAGAGCAGAGCAATATATACCACCTAGCATTATGAACATGGAACAATGCCCGAAATTGAAACTACTGCATGGGAGTAACAGTCCAGTCTAATTGCAAATTTACAGAACATGTAAAGAATATGTTATATAGTGCAAATAAAAGTTTATACGTGATACGATCGTTACGAAAGGAAGGACTTTGTCAACGGGAGTTGAATTTACTTTTCAACTCTCTTGTAATCTCAAAGATATCGTATGGTCTATCTGTCTATGGCTCGTCTACCCCAGATTTATATACAGTGCAGTGCTTCTTAACTAGATGTTTTAAACGAAATTATTCTAGCAAACATTATGATATTTACAAACTATTAGAGAGAAGTGATCGTAACATTTGGAGAAAGATAAAAATAACGACAATCATCCGCTTAAACATATGCTACCTATAGTCAAAGACTCATCCAGGCGTCTGCGTAACAAAAGCTCACTGTGGCCAAAATGTAACACAGAACGCTTCAAGAATAGCTTTTTAACAGACTGATTTTTAAGTATAATTTGTATGTAGATAATGAATAGAATAGTTGATCATAATATTGATGTATTAAGTAGCTTCGGTGTTATAATTTCTTTAAATATGTAAATTTGATATGTATTTTTATCAAATGATTAATAAAGACCAATAATAATAATAATAATAATAGTAAACTAAGGTATGGGAAATTAGGGCACATCCTTAGTGGTTAACCATTGATTGGTAACAGTCAGGCATCATTAACCTATGTACAAAATTTATTACCTTTTCAATTTGTGCAGGAACATTATTGTCGCGGAAGTTATGCTTAATTATGATAACATGTAAAGTTTGTAGATGGTTGCGTGCACAATTTAGTTGTTTGTGCCAAAACATAATGATGAACTGGCGTATAGATAAGCTTATCAACGCTTTGGCAGCCAAGCACGGAAACGTCCGATTGCGTGATTCAACGCTGCATTATAAAAGGAGTTGTAAAATGTTTAGAGACAGATTGAGATAGATTGTGATTGATATTGTATTGAAGACTGTACTGACTAGTAGATCGACTCGCTTGACGGGTATCGATAACCTTGTAAACGCAATTTAAAAATAAAGAAAAAGAAAAATACCGATAGATACAGTCCCTTGATTTAGAACCAGCGTGTGCGAACTTCCTTGACCGTGACTGTGGGTAAAGTTCGCGAAAACTGGTCCATCGAAAGCCGGATCGTGAAGGAGAATTAAAATGAGTGAATTGACGAAGAAACGAAAAGTACGAGGAGGGCATCGAAGCTACATAAAGAAACTTGTTCCAACCACTAACGAACTGATACAATCGTATTCATGTAAGGCAGAGGAAAAGATTGCGCTAGAAGGAAGAAAAATCGCATTGACGGACAAATTGAACACTTTGAAACAACTTGACGACGAGATATTGAACATATTATGTGGAGACAAATCGCTGAAATGACTATTTCGCTGATGTATGTCATGACCCTGAGTACGAGGAACCTTTGAAAATGGACATTAGTACTGCATTTGAAACACCTCAGCTAGACTACGATCAAGTATATAACGCTCTAGGATCGATAAAACGAACGGCGACAGGGTCTGACAAAATTCCTTACTGGATATGGAAAGATTTTGCCAACATTCTATCCCCAGTTGTAATGAAAGTTTGGAATATATCGTTGGCTGCATCCATGCGGCCTAGATTATGGAAAATAGCTAATATAAATCCAATTCCAAAAGTCGACATTCCTAAGATAAAGAAAGATTTCAGAGGGATAAATATCGCACCCGTAATAGCCAGAGCGTTTGAAAGGATAGTTTACGAACATTTTTCCAAACATACATTTGAGCGTGGACTAAATAACAACCAGTTCGCTTATCGAAAAGGAGGATGCTGTGTCGACGCACTGCTCAAAGTGCAACATTTTAATCTGAAAGCATTGGATAACAGTCTGAATAAAACAGAACGATTGTTTGCGATGGACTTCAGTAAAACTTTTGACAGTGTCAGACATAACATACTAGGCGAAAAGCTTAAGGCCACAGGTTTGAATCCGTACCTAGTAAATTGGTATTTGGACTTTTTAAGAGATAGAAAGCAAAGGATCATGCATAATGGCATCGTATGTGAATGGAAAATGGTTAATAAAGAAACAACACAAGGTAGCGTTAGCGGTCCGCATCTCTTCAATCTATTTGTAAACGACCTTATCATAGAAGAAGAAAATAAAACTGCATTAGATAAATATGCAGATGATGCCACGTTACAAGTAGTCGTACTAAAAAACTCCCAGGATGACTCATTAACTTACTTAAATCAGTTTATGAACTGGACAGAAGAAAATGACATGTCATGTAATACATCCAAGTGCAAGGAATTAGTTTTAAACAAATTGGGCAGAGCAGAGCAATATATACCACCTAGCATTATGAACATGGAACAATGCCCGAAATTGAAACTACTGCATGGGAGTAACAGTCCAGTCTAATTGCAAATTTACAGAACATGTAAAGAATATGTTATATAGTGCAAATAAAAGTTTATACGTGATACGATCGTTACGAAAGGAAGGACTTTGTCAACGGGAGTTGAATTTACTTTTCAACTCTCTTGTAATCTCAAAGATATCGTATGGTCTATCTGTCTATGGCTCGTCTACCCCAGATTTATATACAGTGCAGTGCTTCTTAACTAGATGTTTTAAACGAAATTATTCTAGCAAACATTATGATATTTACAAACTATTAGAGAGAAGTGATCGTAACATTTGGAGAAAGATAAAAAATAACGACAATCATCCGCTTAAACATATGCTACCTATAGTCAAAGACTCATCCAGGCGTCTGCGTAACAAAAGCTCACTGTGGCCAAAATGTAACACAGAACGCTTCAAGAATAGCTTTTTTAACAGACTGATTTTTAAGTATAATTTGTATGTAGATAATGAATAGAATAGTTGATCATAATATTGATGTATTAAGTAGCTTCGGTGTTATAATTTCTTTAAATATGTAAATTTGATATGTATTTTTATCAAATGATTAATAAAGACCAATAATAATAATAATAATAATAGTAAACTAAGGTATGGGAAATTAGGGCACATCCTTAGTGGTTAACCATTGATTGGTAACAGTCAGGCATCATTAACCTATGTACAAAATTTATTACCTTTTCAATTTGTGCAGGAACATTATTGTCGCGGAAGTTATGCTTAATTATGATAACATGTAAAGTTTGTAGATGGTTGCGTGCACAATTTAGTTGTTTGTGCCAAAAACATAATGATGAACTGGCGTATAGATAAGCTTATCAACGCTTTGGCAGCCAAGCACGGAAACGTCCGATTGCGTGATTCAACGCTGCATTATAAAAGGAGTTGTAAAATGTTTAGAGACAGATTGAGATAGATTGTGATTGATATTGTATTGAAGACTGTACTGACTAGTAGATCGACTCGGGTTGACGGGTATCGATAACCTTGTAAACGCAATTTAAAATAAAGAAAAAGAAAAAATACCGATAGATACAGTCCCTTGATTTAGAACCAGCGTGTGCGAACTTCCTTGACCGTGACTGTGGGTAAAGTTCGCGAAACCTGGTCCATCGAAAGCCGGATCGTGAAGGAGAATTAAAATGAGTGAATTGACGAAGAAACGAAAAGTACGAGGAGGGCATCGAAGCTACATAAAGAAACTTGTTCCAACCACTAACGAACTGATACAATCGTATTCATGTAAGGCAGAGGAAAAGATTGCGCTAGAAGGAAGAAAAATCGCATTGACGGACAAATTGAACACTTTGAAACAACTTGACGACGAGATATTGAACATATTATGTGGAGACAAATCGCTGAAATGACTATTTCGCTGATGTATGTCATGACCCTGAGTACGAGGAACCTTTGAAAATGGACATTAGTACTGCATTTGAAACACCTCAGCTAGACTACGATCAAGTATATAACGCTCTAGGATCGATAAAACGAACGGCGACAGGGTCTGACAAAATTCCTTACTGGATATGGAAAGATTTTGCCAACATTCTATCCCCAGTTGTAATGAAAGTTTGGAATATATCGTTGGCTGCATCCATGCGGCCTAGATTATGGAAAATAGCTAATATAAATCCAATTCCAAAAGTCGACATTCCTAACATAAAGAAAGATTTCAGAGGGATAAATATCGCACCCGTAATAGCCAGAGCGTTTGAAAGGATAGTTTACGAACATTTTTCCAAACATACATTTGAGCGTGGACTAAATAACAACCAGTTCGCTTATCGAAAAGGAGGATGCTGTGTCGACGCACTGCTCAAAGTGCAACATTTTAATCTGAAAGCATTGGATAACAGTCTGAATAAAACAGAACGATTGTTTGCGATGGACTTCAGTAAAACTTTTGACAGTGTCAGACATAACATACTAGGCGAAAAGCTTAAGGCCACAGGTTTGAATCCGTACCTAGTAAATTGGTATTTGGACTTTTTAAGAGATAGAAAGCAAAGGATCATGCATAATGGCATCGTATGTGAATGGAAAATGGTTAATAAAGAAACAACACAAGGTAGCGTTAGCGGTCCGCATCTCTTCAATCTATTTGTAAACGACCTTATCATAGAAGAAGAAAATAAAACTGCATTAGATAAATATGCAGATGATGCCACGTTACAAGTAGTCGTACTAAAAAACTCCCAGGATGACTCATTAACTTACTTAAATCAGTTTATGAACTGGACAGAAGAAAATGACATGTCATGTAATACATCCAAGTGCAAGGAATTAGTTTTAAACAAATTGGGCAGAGCAGAGCAATATATACCACCTAGCATTATGAACATGGAACAATGCCCGAAATTGAAACTACTGCATGGGAGTAACAGTCCAGTCTAATTGCAAATTTACAGAACATGTAAAGAATATGTTATATAGTGCAAATAAAAGTTTATACGTGATACGATCGTTACGAAAGGAAGGACTTTGTCAACGGGAGTTGAATTTACTTTTCAACTCTCTTGTAATCTCAAAGATATCGTATGGTCTATCTGTCTATGGCTCGTCTACCCCAGATTTATATACAGTGCAGTGCTTCTTAACTAGATGTTTTAAACGAAATTATTCTAGCAAACATTATGATATTTACAAACTATTAGAGAGAAGTGATCGTAACATTTGGAGAAAGATAAAAATAACGACAATCATCCGCTTAAACATATGCTACCTATAGTCAAAGACTCATCCAGGCGTCTGCGTAACAAAAGCTCACTGTGGCCAAAATGTAACACAGAACGCTTCAAGAATAGCTTTTTTAACAGACTGATTTTTAAGTATAATTTGTATGTAGATAATGAATAGAATAGTTGATCATAATATTGATGTATTAAGTAGCTTCGGTGTTATAATTTCTTTAAATATGTAAATTTGATATGTATTTTTATCAAATGATTAATAAAGACCAATAATAATAATAATAATAATAGTAAACTAAGGTATGGGAAATTAGGGCACATCCTTAGTGGTTAACCATTGATTGGTAACAGTCAGGCATCATTAACCTATGTACAAAATTTATTACCTTTTCAATTTGTGCAGGAACATTATTGTCGCGGAAGTTATGCTTAATTATGATAACATGTAAAGTTTGTAGATGGTTGCGTGCACAATTTAGTTGTTTGTGCCAAAAACATAATGATGAACTGGCGTATAGATAAGCTTATCAACGCTTTGGCAGCCAAGCACGGAAACGTCCGATTGCGTGATTCAACGCTGCATTATAAAAGGAGTTGTAAAATGTTTAGAGACAGATTGAGATAGATTGTGATTGATATTGTATTGAAGACTGTACTGACTAGTAGATCGACTCGGGTTGACGGGTATCGATAACCTTGTAAACGCAATTTAAAATAAAGAAAAAGAAAAAATACCGATAGATACAGTCCCTTGATTTAGAACCAGCGTGTGCGAACTTCCTTGACCGTGACTGTGGGTAAAGTTCGCGAAACCTGGTCCATCGAAAGCCGGATCGTGAAGGAGAATTAAAATGAGTGAATTGACGAAGAAACGAAAAGTACGAGGAGGGCATCGAAGCTACATAAAGAAACTTGTTCCAACCACTAACGAACTGATACAATCGTATTCATGTAAGGCAGAGGAAAAGATTGCGCTAGAAGGAAGAAAAATCGCATTGACAGACAAATTGAACACTTTGAAACAACTTGACGACGAGATATTGAACATATTATGTGGAGACAAAGACCTAAAGGAAGACATTGATAACGAAATTGAAGAATCAGAAAATGTACGATCGGAGGTACAGACAGTTATTTTGAAAATTAGTAATAAATTAAGCAAGAGCTCGAATAACGAACTCGAGCATTCCATGCCAAGCACATCGTTTGCCCCTCCAAAAAGTCCCAGTAGTGCGGTACAAGTGAAAAAACAAATCAGGTTGCCTAGACTCGAAGTGCCCAAATTCTCGGGAAAAGTGCACGAATGGCAGGAATTCTGGGATGGCTTTTCTAGTGCAATGAAAGACGGGAATGAAAGTTTGAGTAATGTGGACAAGTTCTCCTACTTACGTGGTCTGTTGTTGGAACCGGCACGTTCGACCATCCAAGGATTTGCGCTCACGGCAGATAACTACAAGGCCGCGATCGACCTTTTGAAGAAACGATATGGGAAAAAGACTGTGATACAACGCACGTATGTGAACGAACTTTTAAACGTAGAACCGCTTCACAACGAACGAGATACGGCCAAGCTCCGAAAGATGTACGACTTTGTGGAAAGTAAATTCAGATCACTGGAAGCATTAGAAGTCGACCAGGCAACTTACGCTGCGTTCGTTGTGCCATCACTGTTGGAAAAGTTACCAGACTCGCTACGAATAACGATGACGCGTGGGGAACATCATCACGAATGGGATATGGAAAAGTTTTTGGACGTGCTCGGGAATGAGACGGACCTAAGAGGAGTACCAACGAAAGCCACAAAGAGACGATCGACAGCGGAAAAACGATCGGGATCATCGTGGACAATGGAGTACGATGTTCGCTGGAAAGGAATCGAACTGTGCCTTCTGTAACAATCCTGGGCATCGCCATGAAGACTGTAAGAAGGTAACAGACATGAAGGAACGTAAGAAACTATTATTAGTAGCTAGGTAGCTAGGGATTGCAAATCTTCAGTTAAGTGTAGTGCATGTAAAGGCGAGCATCACAAAGCATTGTGTGGTGCCGAGAAAGAGGGGAATAGCTCCGTAGATAAAAGTAATGAAGTAGATAGTAATAATTTGCATGTTGTAACGGGTACTAGGGTCGTCTTACAGACGGCACAGGCGCAGGCACTTGGTAAAAATAAGCGTAGAGTTCACGTGTTGTTTGACACTGGCAGTAGGGTGCATCATCCGCCCCAACTTTTCACTATCAAGCCTACCTTTTTTTTAGAGGTGAGGTTCAGCCTAACTAACAAAATTGTGAAGTTTGGGGACAATCAGATAAATCCTAGGGGTAGCAGATTGCGATCAAAGATTGCGAAATGTCATGCGACACCGAAATAGCCTGGGTGTCCTGTATCTCAACTCCGGAAGATGGTACAGACTTTATTTTGGTACCAAAAGATGCAGAATCATCACATTTATATACAACTTGTTAGTAGTCTATAGGTATACAACCTTTATTTTGCATGTTATTGTCAAAAAACGAGTTTTTAGAGTCATTCTATGCTATTCTGATAGTCTTATGCTAGCATTTGCTCATAATTCTGTTATTGTATGACATAACGGAGCTATAGATGCTTGTATTGTTATAAATATATGTTTAATGTACATAATCCAGCCTTAACATCAAAGCTATAAAAGTATAGCTTATGAGTACATAGACACTGTTATAAGTTCCAATATTTTACAGAGTGAGGTACCACGAGGAGGAATAAAGTTTTCTCTTTCTCGTGTTTGGTTCGGCATGTCTAGAGTTTTCAACCACCTGCAAGACTCTCTGGTAGCGTTCTTCCTTGACAGCTGTTCCAAGAAAGTCGTGACCAAGCTTGACACCTCTCTCAGCAGAATCATTTACTACACTTATGCTATTCACAACTAACTTAGCACTTTCAAACCCTTCATCACTGGCCCACTCCGTAACAGGTTTGTAAAGGAATTCCTGGCTTATCTTCATTATTTTGAAAAATGACCAAGAATCCATCCCAACATATCTGGAAAGATCTTCTGTTATCTCGGTCGGCATCTCAGGAAAAGTTGGTTTTCCAAACCCATTACCATGCCGCTTCAAACACAAACCATCTCCTTTAAGCCCCAACATTTTGGTCACCATTTTCTGCTTAATGTTAGCATCTAGTGAGTTGCTGAATAGAGCGAGTGGAACAAGTTCTTCTGTGAGATACCACATGTGGTTACCAAAACTCTTGATAGCTGCTGTAGCCATTACACCGTCTATAAGCTTATAGTTGATGAAAGAGTTGATGAGAAGTTGATCATTTATTGGTGCAGCTGAGGGGACAGGAGATGTGAGCCACCATGGAACATAACAGAAGACCACAAACTGTACAAAGCGACGTATCTTCTGCAGCTGATGACTTGCAAATACGGCACCTTTTGGAAGTTCATTGATCATCTTTGTACCCAAAAGATCCATTTTTATGGCGTAAAGAAGTTTTGCCATCCAACGTGCTTTGTGCATTGCACCAGGTCTGCTGAATGAAAACCCTTCAATATCATTGCCTTCACTTAGATACAGAAGGACTAAAGTGACAAGTTCCTTGTAATCTCCTCTGCTGAATGACTTTTTAAGGTAGGCATTGCACAATGCTTTAATTTCACTTATCCTTCCTAACAAATCAAACGGGATTTCTGGAAAATCAAGATCTGCTTTGTTTTCATGTGTAATGCTGGAAAAGTTTTCTTTAAACCTTTTAAATAAGAGAATTTCGGGACTTTTCGAAACTTCGATTTTCAAGGCATCCCACGTGTGGGTCAGAATGACTTCACCAACATGATGACGACACGCATACCAGAGAAGAGGGCGGTTTAGTCTACCTTGCAATGCCACACAGGCAGCAGTTCGAGAACCTGTATTAGAGCTTGTAGTGTCAAACACCATACCAGCCAGACACTCTGCACAGTTCCATTCCTCTATCAATTTCATGCTTACTTCTGAAATCAGATCCCCAGCCGTTTCTGTAGACTTGTGAGGAATTGCCGGCACTCCTAACAGCTTCGTCCCACCAACTCCTGATAAAAGAACTGGTAACCTTTCTTCTTGACCGGCACCATCAAGGGTAGACATCAATTTACCGTCCCAGTGGAGGTTTGCAACAGAAGGAGGAGTCCAATTTTCTTTAATCTTCTCTGCAATTGTCGTGACAGTTTCAACTCTATATCTTTGAGATGTTGCGTAGCTAATATTAAGTTTAGATGGATCTCCTTCAACCGCTGTAACAATGTTATGCATGACAGAAGATATTGCAGCAGATGAAATGTTGTTTCTAACAAGGATTGACAACTCTGGGTGATTGCAATATGTTTGGAGGAATAAAAACTGATACACCCGTTTTCACACATCTCTTGTGAGATCTTTTAGCACAAGTATGAACAGTCTCGGGTATATTATCATCATCATCCTCGTCATCACTATCGCTCATTGTAGTGGTTGTTGAACATGAAGCACCAATGTCACTTTCTTTAATTTGATTGCTTCTTTCAATCCTCTTCAATTCTTTGTCTTTTCTTTGTCTAACTTTCTTTTCAGTAGAACTTAATTTGCTATCAATCCCAGACATTGTAGCCTGCCTGTCTGTCATCATAGATTGTAGAAATGCTTTATCATCTTCATTGCTTAATTTCTGTAAAGAATTCCTTGGCCAAAACTTCATAGTGGTTTTAAGATGGCTTTTGAAGCTCTCCACTCTATCTTTTGGCTTTCCTGAATCCCTGTCCTTAGGTTGAATTTTAAGGATTTTCTTCATATCATCAAAAGTTTTCCACTTCTTCAGCCATTTTATGTGGGAGAATAGTTGGGATTCTTGCACGATTATAAAAGGTATCACAATTTTAACAGTTTTATTTGCTGCATCACGTTTGCTACTTGCAGTTTGATTATGGGCCAAGAAGCAAAGCAGGACCTGGCGTGCAGTTGGCAATCGACTACCTGCTATTGTCTTGTCATCATCTGACGGAATGGTACTCAGAAGGAAAAATCGAGGATCAGTGCTTCTGCGGAATTTTTAGCCATTCCGAATTGGAAAGCCAAAATATTTACATCACTAACTAAGTATAATAGACAAAAATTATGGTTAAAAATTTACATAAACTGTGTTTCTTAATTGACAAAATCAGGAATGGTAAAAGCAAGTATCATGTGCATAAAGTCAGACTTAAAAACATACCAATATTATTTAATGAAACTTGCTTTTTTATCTTTGTAATATCACATCTTTGTTTTCAATGTTTTAATAACCGCCATCTTTGTTTTGCATTAAAGATTTTATATTGAAATAACATGAAGTACATGTACCAAGATAATAAGAGAAGTATAGTCTGCAACATGAAACAATACAATATAAAATAAATTGTTAACCAAATTATGATGAAATATTAGGAAAACAACCTAAAAATCAGTTTTTTGGCGATAACTTGCAAAATAATGGATTTAGACATATAGAATATTAACAAGTTGCATATAAAATTGCTATTTCTGCTTCATTTGAAACTAAACTGAAGTCTTCACGACCTTCCTGGGCTGAGATACAGGACGCCCAGGCTATTTTGGTGGCACGCAACATGCCGCAACCTTTAATCGCAATCTGCTACCCCTAGGATTTGTCTGATTGTCCCCAAACTTCACAATTTTGTTAATTAGGATGAACCTCACCTCTAAAAAAAAGGTAGGCTTAATTGCATAACGTTTGCGAAATATTGGGGCAGCTGATGCACCCTAACTGGCAGTCATAAGTCGTTTATCACTGCGCGTGCGGCTACTTCGCTGGGATTACAAGCCCTCCGAAAAGAGTGGGTAGCGTTAAACACCTTTGGCCAAAAAGCAGTAGGCTCTAACCTTAGAGAGGTTGTGCATGTTGACTTAGCTCCTGTGGGGGGAGGTAAAATTTTTAGTTTGGAAGCGGTTGTTGTGCCTGAAATTTCACAGGTCCAAAACGAGCATTTGGAAATTGCACGTAATGATTACCCACATCTGGCGAATATATGGTTCTCAGATGTTTGTCAGAAGGAAGAGAGGTTAGATATATATATCCTAATAGGCACAGACTATTTGTGGCGCTTTCAGACAGGTAAAATTGTGCGCGGTAAGGTAGACGAGCCAGTGGCTTTGGAGACAAATTTAGGATGGGTCGCGAGTGGTCCAATGAACCATAGCCCGACAGTGGATGGCACGCAAGAGGTAGGTGTAAATTTTGTTGGTAAATCTAATTTACAAACTGACCAACTTGACGAAAACGTAAAACGAATGTGGGATTTGGAAACTTTAGGGATAGTAGAAGGCAATGAGATTCATGACGAATTTGCCGAAAACATCGAATTTAATGGAAATCGTTATTCAGTTAAACTCCCGTGGCGCGCGGGTCACGAAAATTTGCCTAACAATTACGGAGCCAGCCATACTCGAGGGTTATAATGCAGTAATAACAGAGCAAATAAATTCAGGTGTTGTAGAAAAGGTTTCTGATGAAAACGATTCCGTGACTGTTCATTATATCCCGCATCTTGCGGTTATTAGAAAGGAAGCTAAAACAACGAAGTTGAGAGTTGTTTATGACGCGTCAGCCAAATTTGACAAGAACGGCGTGTCGCTAAATGATTGTTTATTGAAAGGGCCATCGCTAAACCCATTACTATTTCACATTATATTACGATTTCGAGAGAAAAGAACCGCATTAGTTGGCGACATTGAAAAAGCGTTTTTGAATGTCGAGGTAGATGAAGCTGACCGGAATTTTTTGAGGTTTTTGTGGTTAGAAAATCCTAACGATCCAAACAGTAAAATTACAACTTATAGATTTTGTTGTGTAGTATTTGGATTAAACGCATCTCCCTTTTTGTTAAATGCGACTTTACGACATCACATTTCAAACTACAAATCACTGGATCCGGAATTTGTTAAGAAACTTTTAAATAGCTTCTACGTAGACGATTTAGTGACTGGCGAAGACGATACAAATGAAGCGTATACGTTATTTGAAAAGGCCAGAGAGAGAATGGCTAAAGCAGGATTTAAGCTTAGAAAATGGTTAACGAATGATAAAATTCTAAGAAAACAAATTGAAACAGTTGAAAATTGTGATAAAAATACTGCTCAGAGACAGAGTGATAGTTTACAGCCAACCGCTGATTGTGAAGAAAGTTATGCCAAACAGACACTAGGTATAGGCTCGAAGTTAAGTAGCGGCCATGAGAAAGTTTTAGGCCTTTCATGGGATATTGAGAAAGATACTTTCATATTTGAATTTTCAAAGCTTGCGGACGCAGCTAAAAAGGTCGCTTTGACTAAACGAAACCTGCTTAGTTTACTTGCAAGTCAGTTTGATCCAATAGGATGGATTGGTCCGATTATTGTTCGTATGAAAATGTTATTTCAAGAAGTTTGCCGGGAAAACATTGGCTGGGATGTAAATTTGGTAGGGCAATTTAAACATAAGTGGGAAGAGATAGTAAAAGACTTGTTAGCAATCAAAGAGATTGAGATTGGTCGGTGTATTTATAGACATCCAAAGCGGGTAATCCGCCAATGCTTTCTTCATGGATTTGGTGACGCAAGCACTAAAGCTTATTGCGCGGTTGTATATTTAGTATACCATACAAATGACGGTGTCTATACGACACTGCTGACTTCAAAATGTCGAGTAGCACCACTAAAAGCACTAACTATTCCACGGTTAGAACTAATGTTAGCGAAAATTTTGGCCCAATTGATGGACATCGTATCAAAAGCTATGGAAAATGACGTAAAATTTAGCGGTTCAAAATATTGGTTAGACAGTAAAACGGCCCTGTGTTGGATTGAAAACAGGGGGGAGTGGAAACAATTCGTTCGTCAACGCGTTGGTGAAATTCTAAAATTGACAAACAAAAAAGATTGGGGGTATTGCCCTAGCGCGGAAAATCCCGCGGATTTAGGATCGAGAGGAATGTTTGGCTCGGATTTAAAGGATAAAAATCTTTGGTGGCACGGTCCTTTATGGTTAGATCAGGAGGAAACTAATTGGCCACAAAACGAAATAATCACATGCACCCCGGAAAGCGACAGTATGAGAAAAAGTCTCTAGTGTCAATGCGTTAGTTGTCGAAACCACAGAACCATGCGGTATCAACCATGTTTTAGACATAAGTCGATATAGTACTTTGAGAAAACTCGTACGAATCACAGCTTTAGTGTTACGTTTTATCAACAAGTTGAAGAACCGGAAAATATCACAGCATGATAATGATGTGTTGACAAATGAAGAAATTAATACTTTAAGTCGAAAGGAATTAATTAGCGCTGAAAATGCGTGGGTTAAGGCAGCACAATCTGAGTTACGTAGTCAAGATAATTTCGATCAACTAAAAAAGTCGTTAAATATAGTTGAAGATGAGAATGACATGCTTAGGTGCATAGGAAGACTTGAAAATTCAGATCTAGATGAATACGCTCGTAAGCCGTTAATTCTTTCAAAGGAACATAGCTTTACTAAGTTAGTTATTGAAGATTGTCACGCAAGAGTTCACCATGGTGGACTCAGGGGGTCCTTAGCAGAATTACGTTCAAGGTACTGGGTACCAAGGGCGAGACAAATTGTCAAGAAACTTATCAATAAGTGCGTTACATGTAAGAAGGTTGGAGGCAAGTCTTATAACACTCCACATATGGCTGCTTTGCCAGAGTTTCGAGTTCGTGAAAGCTTTCCATTTTCAAAAGTAGGAGTAGATTTTGCTGGACCATTATATGTTAAGGGTAAAATATGTGAAATGAGAAAGGTTTATATTGCGTTATTTTCTTGTTGCGTGACACGTGCCGTACATTTAGAATTAGTCGAAGATTTGACATCACAAACATTCCGACGAGCACTTAGACGATTTTCGAGCAGACGCGGAACACCAGCACTGATAGTTTCAGATAATGCCAAGACATTTCGAGCTACACAAAAGGCACTGAAACAATTGTTTGATCACCCCGAAGTAAGAAGCGAGTTAGAGCGTACTAAAACAGAATGGCGTTTCAACCTTGAGCGCGCTCCCTGGTGGGGAGGGTTTTTCGAACGTATGGTTGGATGCGTAAAAACATGTTTAAGAAAGGTACTTGGTAACGCAAAACTGACATTTGACGAATTACTAACTGTTGTGGTTGAGATAGAAGGCACTTTAAATTCACGACCATTGACATATACGTATGACGAACTAGACGAGGAAGTTTTAACTCCATCACATTTGATTTATGGCAGGCGTATACAGTCCTTGCCAGATGAGAACGTAGAGGAAGAACTAGAGAATGAGAGTAATTGTTGTAAGAGATTTAGACATATGACGCTTAGGTTAATACACTTTTGGAACAGATGGAGAAAGGAATACCTAACAGATCTTAGAGAGTTTCATAAAGCAAAGATAAGTGAGAACAGGAAGCCAATAGAAGTAGGAGACATTGTTATAGTGTTTGAAGAGAATAAGAAACGAGCACTTTGGAAAACAGCAGTTGTTGAGAGATTAATCAAAGGTATAGAGATGAGGTAGTTAGAGGTGCAGAAGTTAGGGTCATCGCCAAGGGTAAACATTTTCGCATTTCCAGACCGATTCAAAAATTATATCCTTTAGAAATAAGAGCCACCCTCGAAAGGACAGATGGGGTTGAGGAAAAACAGCTCGCAAGTAAGAGCAATAACCCTAGACGTAATCCTAAGCGAGCAGCGGCGTTATACTCTAATTGGAAAACAAAATGCATGCTAGATTCGTAGGCGAGAATAGCACAGAATACTACACAGAAGGTCATCTCTAGATTGTTTTGCGTAGCGCTATTCACTCAGCAAGTGCCCTAAACAGAAGCAGTCACCCCCCTGGACATATAGCCATTTTGAATGTTTCCAGGGGGGTGACTACTTCTGTTTAGGGCACTTGCTGAGTGACGAATCATGACGAATAGCGCTTACGCAAAAGCAATAAGAGATGACCTTCTGTGTAGTATTCTGTGTCAAAGGGGGGAGAGTGTCGCGGAAGTTATGCTTAATTATGATAACATGTAAAGTATGTAGATGGTTGCGTGCACAATTTAGTTGTTTGTGCCAAAAACATAATGATGAACTGGCGTATAGATAAGCTTATCAACGCTTTGGCAGCCAAGCACGGAAACGTCCGATTGCGTGATTCAACGCTGCATTATAAAAGGAGTTGTAAAATGTTTAGAGACAGATTGAGATAGATTGTGGTTGATATTGTATTGAAGACTGTACTGACTAGTAGATCGACTCGGATTGACGGGTATCGATAACCTTGTAAACGCAATTTAAAATAAAGAAAAAGAAAAAATACCGATAGATACAGTCCCTTGATTTAGAACCAGCGTGTGCGAACTTCCTTGACCGTGACTGAGGGTAAAGTTCGCGAAAATTATAGAATTCTGTAATATTAAGCAGTGGCAGACATGCAGTAAGGGGAACTCATATATTCTAAAAATATAGGATGTATTTTAATTTGCAAGCACATTTCAAAAAGTAATACATTTTGCTCACAGACGCAAAAACATTAATGAACCCTGGTACGCAAACTATAGGAGTCAACTATTATAGGATTAAATTATAGTTATATCTAAAATCATAATCAATGTTAAGTATTTTGCAATAAGCAGTGGCGGACACTGGGGTGGGCCAAGGGGGGCCATCGCCCCCCGAATAATTTCTCAAAACCTTTGAATGATAGCTGGTTAACTGTGTGACAAAGCTGTATCAATGATTTTACAACCACAAAAGCCTTGATAGGGTATAATTTAAGAATTGAGATTTGCAGCAACAAAAGGATGGTTATATGTTGGCGACCTAAGTTCGCACCCTAAATATTTTGCGAAGTGTCCGGCACTGGCAATAAGTTCCATATTCATATCCACACATTCCCATTAGAATGTGAGAAGGAAGTACTAGTCGATAACACACAGTGTAGAGTGAGAAATAGATATGTTGTACCACAGCCATTATTGCCCTTAGGAATAGCATGTATCAGTGGCTTCCCCCTGGGGTCGACCCACGGGGATTGGTATTTTTACCCAGTCAAACCTTAGCAAATTCCCCTGGGTACAAGATACAGGTGTTAAATACAACCCCCACCCTCAAGGGCAGTATCTTTTTTTCAATCCTATATCAAGTTACACACCAGTTGCAAGTGGTATAAGCTCTCGTTTATTGACTGACTTATCAACACTAAAAACATCAACAATGACTTGTAGCAAAAGATAGGAAATGTATAATATGAATGGCCCTCAGACCAATCCTATACATTCATAATAAATTCAATGTGTCAAAGTCACATTCGGGAGTTTCTAAGTCAAAATCTCCTGGGTACTTTCCTGTGGGTTTTCGGCTTGAGAACCAAATTTAACTTTTTCCCCACCCCCACTGGATGCAAACACTTGGCAAATGCCTCTGGGTCCCAGGGGTCGACACCAGGGGGAAGCCGCTGATACATGGATAGGCCACTCTGGAAAGTTTGCATCGTGCAACCGAGATATCGGGCGTGCAATTTTGATTCCTCTATACACTTACTATTAAATTTTCGAAATCTCGGTTGCGCGATTTCCAAACTTTCCAGTCAGGTGGATAGGTAGGGTATAGTGTTAGTACTCTCTACTCTTGGAACATAGGCATGATATAATTTAACATCCATGATTAACTTTTGAAGCAAGCTATTTTTGTGATAGAATATTCCTGGTACAACCAAATATCCATTTGACATTTACATGTGATAGTATTAAATAGTTGGACAATGTGCCCAGTTATTTTACATTCTTGGACAGGTTTCGGACATGTGAAAATATATAAAAGTCATGCGAATCTGACCGATTAGTATCGATGAAACATTTCAGCTTACAAAATACAGCAGAATTTAGATACATGACTCTGATTGACAGTATACCAGTTAGTGATGACAAGGATGCAATCTCTTGAACTCAAATAGTATATTTAGAATAGGCAATAATACAACATGCTTAACATTCACGAACGAAGATTGCAAATATTTCCTAACAAAATCGCTCTATCACACATAAAACATAACAATAACCTTACCTGAATATTATTCAGTAGTCGCCGATGTATTGCTTCTGAAAATCCAGTTTATCTTAGGTCAAAAATATAAAATTTCGATTAAAAATTAAAAATAAAAAAATAAAAAAAATAAAAATTTTAATATGGAGGCAGTGTTTCCACAATGCACCATCCAAATTTCCTTGACTTTGCCTTAAAATTTCCTTGAATTTCCTTGAAATGGGATGTAATTTCCTTGAGATTTCCTTGATTAACCGAACGTATTTGAGTATTTCCCCGTATATATAATGCTTTTAACACGTGGTAGCCAGCTCGCAACCTGATTTCCGTCTAAAAATTTCAGGCTGCGCCATAGGTAGCCTATTTAGTTTCATTAATTCTAGATTCTAGACTACTGACTTGATCACAGGCTCCCGATGAGCTTGTTTAGTTGTTTTGCACTTTTGCACGTGGATCGACATAGTGCTTATGAGCAATGGGAGAATCGTCATCCATTCCCGAATGTTTTCACTCTTGGTAACATGCTCGTCTAGAGAGACTACCTGGTTATGAATTTAGTTCTACAGCACTGTATATATACTAAAATTTTATCAAAGAAATACAGTGTAACATTAATTTTAACAGAAGTTTGCGTCCAGTAGAAACCTATGCATGTTTGCTCTTGGTCAAGTTTGTGATACGTGATACTGACCTGCATGAACAGATGCGTGACGCGTGAAATTACGAAAAATCAGTGCGTGAAATGGGATCAAGACCCCCCTTTTGCCACCCACCTATAAGTATTTTATAATAATAAACACACTTTGAAAACTGGAACATGAATGTGAATCAATAAAATCGAATATCCATATCGTATTGCTGCTCACTTGTTTCTCAATGCAAAAACATAGGGGGGTACAGAGGCTATAATTATATCGGCAGTGGCCATTCATATATATTTGCTACTTCGTCTCGCTGCATTCAATAGCGCGTCGAGACAAAAGTATCGAATTGAGGTATCGATTCGCTTTATCTTTGTCTACTGAATTTATACGCGGACTAAACAGTCCTGGATAAAATAAACACAAGACTCAGTTATATACTGACTTAGTATAAATTGAACCTTCGCGGTTAATAATACAGAGAATGCAAAATTCATTGTATTCATTGACCGATTTGCCGAACACCCCAAGCAGTGAAGCAGTTAATCAGCAAATCAGAAATCTTATATATGAGGTAATGATTGCGCAAATCGGTCAGACACCCACGAAAATGAGTAAAAATGGCGTATCTCCATGGAAATGAGTATCGTGGCCAATCAAATGGCTAGAATCAGCCCCTGATCGGTCACTTTCAATTAATTCTTGAAAATTAATTATCTCTGCTGCCGGCTGCCGCTGCGTGAAAGATAATAACTGGACTATTTTTATCTCAGTCGCGTGACTCATTTGATAACCTCTAGATCCCCCCTCCCATGCAGCATACTGTACAAAATAAGAACATTTATCAAGAAGATAAACAATAGTATCTCAAACTTATACATTTATTTACAAGTCTGTACTAGTCATTTCTCTGATAGAGCAAGTATACCAAGACAACATCACAACATGAACTGAATTGTGCATTGATCAGGTGCCTATTAAATCTACGAGTACGATCTCAGATTATATTAGATCTTATGTAGTATATATGTTAATGGAGAATAAATCTGTTAGATATTTCAAATTAATTCGAAATCGAATACAATCATTAATGCTTTTGTTCATAAATTCAGACCTAGTCCATGAAACAAACAAACAAACATGAATTTCATCGAATTTCTTGTTTAATAACATGTTCTGTATGTCGCCACATATCTTGTTAAAATCCAACAGTTAGAATTCTTTAGTCCAGTTTAAATGCCCACTCTATAAAATCCTCCATATTTTCTTCCCCACTCAACCACCTGCACGAACATCGTATTTTGTCGCCGCGCAATACCACGTTCTGACATGGCAACTCGCCAAAGTTTTGACTTCCCAAGTCATAGCGCAATTTCTGCCAAGTATTGCACAATTCTGCTGTTTACCAACAGTTGCCTGCGGAGAAGGTTAAGTCTTTTACTGTGATTCCACTCCTGCATGCTGCTCCCCTTCCACTTCACATTCGTTATTCAGGTTCTGCAACATCCAAATTTACCTCCTTCTCCAATCCTTCATCCTCCACTTCATCTTTCCTTCTTTTCCTTCTACTTTGTCCAAATTTCCTTAAAAATAACAATTTATTTCTAGCGGATAAAACTTCCTAACTGATCTATTCAAAGTTATTGGCTTTCCCTTCACAAACAATCTCACACCTGATCCTGACCTACTGTACCACTAACTCCTTAATAACACCTGTTTTCCATTGTCCCCTCTTCTTATTATCTTCCCCCAGTTAGACAACATCAGATACTTTCACCTTTGGACCGTTCTTCTTCTTATTTACCTTGTGATGTTCACCCAAATTAAAGATCTCTCCACTTACTTCTATGATTTTACTTCTATGATCATGAAATATGATCTTATCATATTTCAAAGTTAAAGGGCCTGAATTTACTGTTTGTTCAACCTCTAACAAAACAGTACCAAGTTCACCAAACGTTAACCACGGATTTTCTAAAACCTTCTTCAAACACTTTTTCAATGTACCCATCATGCGTTCAAGGGGTGCTCTAGACATCCACTTATTACGATTAACTTTCTAAATATTCCTTCAAATCGGGATCCATCAAGTGATTCTTAACGTATTTACGCGCTACTTTAAACGTTTCCGCGTTCTCTGATACAATCAATGCAGGTACCCCATTCTAGCAGTATTTGAATAACTCACCAAATCTAATGTTACAGCTCAAGTTACACAACATGACCATTTTCTCTATTTTTCACATATAAGGGACCTGCGAAATCTATTCCAGATTTAGATAATGCAGGAGCTTCACATATCTAAACGTATGCAATAAAGCCGTATAGTCCAGGACCTGTAAAGGAGTTTGTATGCATTTCATTTAGGACAGATTATCTCAACTGTTTTAGGGTAAAATGACCATGGCTGTCAACATGGCATATGTGCCAAAACCCGAATCCGGGGCGAAAGTCCTGAAAATGACCACGCCAGAAACGGCACTGTCGACATAGCTCTAAATCCTGAACCGCCAAAGCTACAGCCTTTCTGAATTGCTTATAGTGTTTAGAATGGTTGCTTTTAGGTGGCCACTGGAGGGTGAAATTTGTTCAGTATCATATTGTACAAGAAAATGACTATCATCCCAGGTCAACTGTTAATTATGCATCAAATTACTCATTCACCTGGCAAAGTCTATGTTTTCTTATTTCCTAAATATTTTTGTCATAGGATGAAAAAATATGCTTATTTTAATATAATTATTATAAATTTCATATATGAATGATATTGTTTGTTGAGATATAACACGTTTCATTTCATCACTCGCCGCCAGAACACGATTTCAGCCATATTTTGCCGATTTGTTTGCTTTATTTCGAGCCTCGCAAGTATCATCCAAATGTTGTACTTTAACACAATGCTAGTTGAGTAAAGAATATCAAAGTTTCGTCGGTTTTGGAGTAGTGCCATGTATTTATCTTCGATTTTGTGTCCTCGACATTTCCTCAATTATGTCGCTATCGCAATGTCTGCCCTTCTCTGCCCGATAAATTTCTTCGTCCACATCTGTATTTATATTACAGTATCCAAAATAATTGATTGTAGAATAGTCCCAATCGAAAAATTGAAAGCATTAGTTCAGTTGGGAGTGAAAAACTCCTCGTTGATCAAGAATGAGAATCAAAACAAAGGTTCAAAATAATTTGAAATCTCGCGCAATCTTCACGAAAACTCCTCGACAACATTACAGGGGTGAACATTTTCACGAATACTTGTTCGCGACCACGGCAACCCATGTCTCGTGTTTAACTGTTTATATAGTTATGACAAAATAAACAAATATTCGCGTAATTTTGTATTTTTCTGGTTTCCTTTAGCTATAAAAAAGAAACCAGAGACTTACGCAATCTTTTTGCACCATAATTTTAAGGCTATTCTGTGTAGACGCCTGGCGTTTCAGACCTCAGTTTTATTATAACATGTGCTTTCTATGCATGGTTTTTGTAATAAGAAAGACAAGATCCATCAGGTTTTTAATTAAGAGTAAATAAAACTGAGGTCTTAAACGTACAGGCGTCTACACAGAATAGCCTTAAAATTATGGTGCAAAAAGATTGCGTAAGTCTCTGGTTTCTTTTTTATAGCTAAAGGAAACCAGAAAAATACAAAATTACGCGAATATTTGTTTATTTTGTCATAAACATATAAACAGTTAAACACACGAACTTTACTTGGGTTGCTGTGGTCGCGAACAAACGTGTTCGTGAAAATGTTCACCCCCCTGTCATGTTGTCCACGAGGAGTTTTCGTGAAGATTGCGCGAGACTTTCAAATTATTTTGAACCTTTTGTTTTTGATTTTCATTCTTGATCAACGAGGGGAGGTTTTTCACTCCCAAGTGGGACTAAGGTTTCAATTTTTCGATTGGGACTATTCTACAATCAATTATTTTTGGATACTGTAATATAAATACAGATGTGGACGAAGAAGTGGCATTTATCGGGCAGAGAAGCAGCGAGACATTGCAATAGCGACATAATTGAGGAAATGTCGAAGGACACAAAATCGAAAATAAAATACATGGCACTACTCCAAAACCCGACGAAACTTGGTTGAATTATTCTTTACTCAACTAGCATTGTGTTAAAGTACAACATTTGGATGATACTTGCGAGGCTCGGCGATAAAAAGCAAACAAATCGGCAAAATATGGCTGAAATCGTGTTCTGGCGGGGGGTAAGTGAAATGAAATGTGTTATATCTCAACAAAACAATATCATTCCTTATGAAATTTATAATAATTATATTAAAATAAGCATATTTTTTCATCCTATGACAAAAATATTTAGGAAATAAGAAAACATAGACTTTGCCAGGTGAATAGTAATTTGATGCATAATTAGCAGTTGACCTGGGATGGTGCATAGTCATTTTCTTGTAAAATATGATACCTAGACAAATTTCACCCTCCAGTGGCCACCCCTAAAAGCAACCATTCTAAACACTATAAGCAATTCAGAAAGGCTGTAGCTTTGGCGGTTCAGGATTTAGAGCTATGTCGACAGTGCCGTTTCTGGGCGTGGTCATGTTCAGGACTTTCGCCCCGGATTTGGGTTTTGGCACATATGCCATGTTGATCGCCATGGTCATTTTACCCTAAAACAGTTGAGATAATCTGTCCTAAATGAAATGCATACAAACTCCTTTACAGGTCCTAGACTAGTAAGGGTTTCCCCGTAGCGCGCTGTCTCTTACCTCTGAGTTAAGCTGGCTATACAGCAGGTCGAGGGCATGGATTTACTCAGGTTGGGTAACGTCAGTGCGCTTGATAAACTCATGTAAGTTGAGATTGGTTGGTTCTCTCCTGTGCTTCGAGGGTTTTTCTCCGGGTACTCTGGTTTTCCTCCCTCGCTAAAAACTAACCCTTAGGCCCTAACCACCACTAACCACTAACTAACCTCCGAACCTTTGTCAATTGGGTTGCAAAACCTGTTAAGACTTTCCGTCCACCTCAGAGTGGTAAACATACAACTAATTAACTAAACTAAACTAAACACTTGAAGCATTTTACAAACTCTACAATTACTAAGAATCCTTTTTATCAATTGACGACCTTTTGGTACCCAATACCGTGTCCTCAGTTCCGCTACATACTGTAGAAGGACTCTTTCATAACTCTAACAAACTTTTGATCTATATCAACAAAGCACTCCAAGTGGTGCTGAAGTGTGTCATTCAAGACTCAAGGGGAAAGGTGAACAATTCAACCCAAATACAACACGACAAAATCTGTAAACTACTGGATTGACAACATCAGAATCAACACCTTGCACCCAGAAAAATCTTAAGCAATCCCTGTCTTGCCTGGCAATCTCAATATTGAGAAACGCCTAACTAATATCTCTAATAAGAGCCATATTTATTTTAAATATAATACATTTCCATGATAAAGTTGGTGATAAAGGTGGGCGTGCATGTACCCTAGACAACCATCCAACGACAAAGCTTTCTTACTTTCCTTTGACGAGGCGTCATAAACTATTCTTACCTTAGTCGTTTTTGCATCTTGTCGCACCACTGCCTGATGAGACAGATAGTGTATTCGTTCTGGGTTATATATAGTTTTATTACAGGTTAACTTACTTCCTTATCAAGATATTTATTAATTTTATTATTATACTCATGCAAAATCTCTCGCTCAAACTTTACTATTCTTAACTGTCCCTTCATGCTGTTTCTATAATTGCTCGTCAAAGTTTTTAAGACGCTGGTAAACTTAAAGTGCCTATATCACTTGTGGGATCTTTACGGATTTGAAAAGAGCAGAGAAAGTTAGTTAATAAGTTCTTCAACCTTTTTTGATTTAGTTCAATAGTTTCCGAGATATAGACCTCCAAACATGTCAATTTTCAAAAATTGCCGCGTTGCTTGGGAGACTGGGACACAGGAACGCGACTGTAAACAAACACTATAAATCATAGAACAAATTGAGGGTTACTTCGCGTGTGCCTAAAGGATATAAACAAAATCTCGACGTTTCGAACTAAAGCCCTTCGTCAGGAGAAATTAGTAGACAGATAAACACATTACATCAGCTTTTATAGCAACGCTATAAAAGCTGTCACGTGAACAAAATATTAACCAATGAAAATAAAGTAGTCATAACAATCATAACAAAATAGAATTAATATGTAAAGATGTAGACTGCGTGCAGGCGTCGGTCCGATTATAGGGTCGAAGGCCTGCGCACAGGCGTTACACTTATCAAAGCGCTATAAATGTCGTACAAGGGAAGGGAAGAGGGGATATAGAGGAAAGTATATAAGAAGTATTTAAGAGAAAAGAATGAGCTAGATGAAGGAGAGGCGCTCATTGATACCATCAGGCTGAATGGTGCCAAGTTTAAAAATGAGACGCTTTTCTTGCTTCCGACGGGTATCATTGCCACCAATAATGGGATGAATGGCGCATATTTTCATATCAGAAAAGGAGTGGTTGGCACTGTTGAAGAGCCTAGCAACCGGTTTGTTGTGCACATTGTTCTTAACATCACGCAAGTGCTCAGCAAACCTATCGCCTAAACGTCTTCCAGTAACTCCGATGTAGAGCAAGCCACATTTGCTGCAAGAGATACAGTAAACGAGGTTGGAGGAGATGCACGTGAAACTGTGCTTGATGACAAACTGAGATTTTGGAGCCGAAATACAGGTGGCGAAGTTTAAATGCTTACAAGTGTAGCACTTAGCACGACCACAGGAAACAGTGCCAGCTGGTGACACAGAGTCCTGTCGCAGTGAGCTGTGACATTTGCTTGAACAATTTCTCGTTTGATGGTGAGCATTACCAACAAATAAGTGGTGTGGCCATGGGTTCCAAAATGGGACCCAACTATGCCAATTTGTTTGTTGGTTATGTGGAAAAACAAATCTTCGAACAATACACTGGTCCCTCACCTGACTTCTATCGCTGGTTCATTGATGATTGTTTAGGCACTGCATCATGCTCGCGTGCTGATCTGAATTGCTTCATTAACTTTGTTAATGATTTCCATCCAGCACTTCAGTTCACATGGGAGATCAGTGAGACCAGTGTATCATTCCTAGACATTCTCATTTCTATCAATGGTAATGGGCTGAGCACATCTGTCTTTTACAAGCCTACTAACTCCCACAGCTATCTTCTCTTCTCATCCTGTCATCCTAAGCACACTAAAACTGCTATCCCTTACTCTCAATTCTTACGTCTTCGTCGCCTCTGCAGTGAAGACGACGACTTCGATGCCAAATGTTCAGAAATGAGAAGTTTTTTGTGAATCGTGGCTATCCTTCCCACCTTTTAGATACTGCCCTTAACAAGGCCTCCCTTATACCCCGTTCAGACACCTTAAGAGAACCTTCGGTTGCAATTTCTAATCAAAAAGTACCTTTAGTTTTAACCTTTCATCCCTTCAATTTTAAAGTAAGGGACATCATTTGCCGAAATTTTAATCTACTTAAAAATGACCCTGCAACGTCTTCCGTTTTCTCCGAGACCCCACTAGTCTCTTTTCGACACAGTAAAAACATCCGGGAAACCCTAGTGCCCAGCTCACTGCGACAGGACTCTGTGTCACCAGCTGGCACTGTTTCCTGTGGTCGTGCTAAGTGCTACACTTGTAAGCATTTAAACCTTGCCACCTGTATTTCGGCTTCAAAATCTCAGTTTGTCATCAAGCACAGTTTCATGTGCATCTCCTCCAACCTCGTTTACTGCATCTCTTGCAGCAAATGTGGCTTGCTCTACATCGGAGAGACTGGAAGACGTTTAGGCGATAGGTTTGCTGAGCACTTGCGTGATGTTAAGAACAATGTGCACAACAAACCGGTTGCTAGGCACTTCAACAGTGCCAACCACTCCTTTTCTGATATGAAAATATGCGCCATTCATCCCATTATTGGTGGTAATGATACCCGTCGGAAGCAAGAAAAGCGCCTCATTTTTAAACTTGGCACCATTCAGCCTGATGGTATCAATGAGCGCCCCTCCTTCATCTAGCTCATTCTTTTCTCCTAAATACTTCTTATATACTTTCCTCTATATCCCCTCTTCCCTTCCCTTGTACGACATTTATAGCGCTTTGATAAGTGTAACGCCTGTGCGCAGGCCTTCGACCCTATAATCGGGCCGACGCCTGCACGCAGTCTATATCTTTACATATTTGTTATGATTGTTATGACTACTTTATTTTCATTGGTTAATATTTTATTCACGTGACAGCTTTTATAGCGTTGCTATAAAAGCTGATGTAATGTGTTTATCTGTCTACTAATTTCTCCTGACGAAGGGCTTTAGCTCGAAACGTCGAGATTTTGTTTATGCCTTTTAGGCACACGCGAAGCAACCCTCAATTTGTTCGATATGTCCGTGGCCGACGCTGAATTAAAGTCTACTATAAATTATATTACATTTTGCTTCTGTTGCTTACTAAAATGCGAATATTTGAAAGAGAAGTCTGTTTGTCTGGCTCAAACTCGTTCTCCAGTGCCGAAAAATGTTCCTGTGATTGCGTAGAATATAAAATCAAGGGTGAAACATACAAAACGACCTCAAAATTGAATTTGAAAGTGAGCCTTCGTATGTCGTCGAGCATTGTCGAGCAAGAGAAAGTCGCCATTTATAGCACACATTGACGAAATATGGATTAAAGAATACGTTTAAATGCAAGAATAATGTATTAAACGGCCAAAACATCATTCTTGGTAAGTGAATATAGTAACTTTCTATCTGTAAATGTCGTGCGAGGCCATATTTGGCAATTATCATATTCTGCGAGTAAACAAATTTTAGTAATTGTGGTAAAGAAATTTAGGAAGGAATGTGTTTTACTGATTGTATTTTATACTGTTGTTTATGTTGAAAATCACTATAGATTTCATGATTGTATTTAAGCTACAATATTGGGCCTTACTGTACTTTGTTTTACTAAATTACTATGACCTATTATATATAGAACTTGAAATGGTTTTACTGGTTGGTTAGTTAAGGAGATAGTGTTAGGTGGTAAAGGTTTAACTTTTGAAATATACACTATCAGGTATTTAGGTTGATTAAGCTCTTCCATTAGGCTTCCCAGGGACAGGGAACGACCATTCCAAGCACCTTTGATGGGGATTATTGTATTATTAGACATTAGACAAGTACTCTATTGCAATGTACCGTATATGAATTAACTGGAATAAACTTGTCAAGTAGGCAATTAAGTAAACTTATATGAAATTCCAGCCCAATCGATAGATGTAAACAGTACACATATGTCTCTTTGACTTTGCTGCAGAGAGAGAGAGAGGGAGGAAGTTGGAATAGAGGAGGACCTTAAACATCTTTCATAATAAGGGGCTGGGTTATTTGAGAAGCCTACCTGTACACAGAGAAAAAGTGTTCTTGTTGTTTGCCTTCATAGCCATTAGTGCAAATATTTTAGAATGCAATAAGGAACATAATTGTTTTCCTTACATTTTAGTGCCTCCATTGGTTGGTTACTTTAAATCATCCTGAGGATGCTGAAAAGACCAAGCTTAAATCAGTGGCGGGCACTAGGGGGGCAAAGGGGGGCAGTCGCCCCCCCCCCAATAACTTCTCAAAGCCTTTGAATGATAGCTGATTCACTGTGTAACAAAGCTGTATCAATGATTTTTACAACCATGAAAGGCTTGATAGGCTATAATTTAAGTAAATTTGCATGAAATTTAAGTCAAAAAGGTTTTAAGAATTGAAATTTGCAGCAACAAAAGGATGGTTATATGTTGGCAACCTAAGTTCGCACTCCCAAGTGTCTGCAACTGGCTTAAATGTAGAGTGGGAAAAGTAGCAATCAAGGGTCACAATTCTAATTTCCTTGTGTATATTTATAAATATAGATACAATCTTGTGATATTTTACATGTATGACTAGTCTGTATTAATATCTAATTTGCATTTAGTGTAATTGAAGGGGAAAAATTAGAGTGTCCAATCTTTGTATTATGTATTTTTAACCCATGTGCCCCAATATGCCATATTTAATTACCCCCATTTTGTCTAATGCCCAACAATTTTAATAATAAACGGTATCTATTTTAATATAGAAATACATAAACTCATGATGGTTGTGAAGGGGTGAAATGGGAGCTGGGATATTCCTATAGTCTTTTTCACTAGACAACTGATAATTGGTTTTGAACCACTGTTCCATAGTCATATGACTGGGGTTCAAACAAATTGCTGGTGGGAAAATGGGATTCAACCACCCCACCCCACCCACTTTACAACCCTCATGTAAGCCTGTATTAATTAGACATAGTTTTCATCTTCAAAATTGTCATATCCTTTCAAATCATCATCATTTGCTTTGAAAGCTGCAGATAGCATGGAAAGAACAAGATCACAATGGTATTTTTTGTCTTTCAGACAAACAAGAACTATTAATCCAGTTAATTGCATGTATGCCACCACTCATAACCTAAAAGAACAATAGCAAAGACTTCTATAATGTGTTTTAAGGGGGTGTTTATATGAAGGCAAGTTATCTGGTTGGCTAAATTAGTACTTGCCTTGATGAGGAAATGCAAACAAGTGATCTGTTTACTCTGGCTTTGCCTAAATGTTAGCGAGTTGTGATATCACTATCTAGCCTGTTGACTTGTCCACTTGGTGAACTAATGGTCTAATGTGCATGCCTAGAATATAATGATAAATTTTAAGGGACCAAATGTTATGATAATATTAAGCTAAGACATGGAAACTGACCCTTCAGAGTTTAGACCTTGAATCAACTGAACAGTGTGGTTGTAGACAACATGTTTTGAAAAGATCTGATCAAAAGCAATTTTCAAAGACCATCTAGTGACACAAACAACAGGAAGTCCAGGATGATTTGTGAAAGGCCAAATAAAAGATAACTTTGTCAATTGGCAGCTAAGGGCTAAGGCAGCCACTTCAGAGAAACAGCATCAGTCCTTTGCCTTTCTATCTCACAACAATTTAACCTAGTTTAAGCTATTGAATTTCAAACACACACTCAACTAAATCAAATTTCGTTTGTTTACTCGCAGAATATGAGAATATGATATTAAATTGCCAAATATCAAATATGGCCTCGCACGACATTTACAGATAGAAAATTACTATATTCACTTACCAAGAATGATGTTTTGGCCGTTTAATACATTCTTCTTGCATTTAAACGTATTCTTTAATCCATATTTCGTCAATGTGTGCTATAAATGGCGACTTTCTCTTGCTCGACAATGCTCGACGACATACGAAGGCTCACTTTCAAATTCAATTTTGAGGTCGTTTTGTATGTTTCACCCTTGATTTTGTATTCTACGCAATCGTAGGAACATTTTTCGGCAGCGGAGAACGATTTTGAGCCAGACAAACAGACTTCTCCTTCAAATATTCGCATTTTAGTAAGTAATAGAAGCAAAATGTAATTGCTGCGGAGCGAGCGAGCCTGAAGCGAGCGAGCGTAGCAGCAACCTAATATGTGCAGAGAGGGGGTTTTGAAGTAAATTCTATTTAGCGCATGGAATTGTGGTCGTGCGCGCTTGCTATGCGCAGAACACAAATTTTAAACTCGCTCAGTTCCATCTCTGTGGTTCCATGTCACAGAGTCCATGTGCTTTTCGATTTTGACGGACGGAGTCTTCGATTTTGACGGACGGAGTCTTCAAGGTAGGATATTTTGTCTTTTGTTTATAAGTTACGTTTACATTTGTTTACTCCTTTTTGGAAAGTTGGCAATCTCAATTTATATATCTATGAAACGCTGAAAGCACACAATCGATCGCTGCTAGATTCAGTGTCTGTTTATATATAAACTATATATTCTGCTAATGTGCTATCGACTTTGCTTGAGCTGTTAGTGCTGTAAAGCATGGAAGTCTTACATAGAGATGTCGATCTTTAAAAGGTTTTTCTATCCATTCGCGTTTGCTTTCTCTTGCTGATTTCCATATTTTGCATCAAGTGATGTTTCATGTATGCCGCTTGACGATTGTGACTCCGCGTGAACTTGACACAAAGTCACAGATATGCAATTGATCGTCTAAATTGCCTGACTGAATAATTCTGATTTGTGCAAGGTTTGACCTTTTAAATAGGCTACTGTAGGCATAGAAATATGTTTTTATTCCTATTTTACAATGGGCTTAATATTTTTGTCTAGTCGCGTTCACATATTATTGTCAGAACAGACAGGGTCTCAGTTCTGCGCGCACTAAGACAAATATTCGAATGGCAATGAGTTGAAATGAGTTGTGCTTTACATGTAGGTGACTCGCATATCCAGCAAAGTAAGAACAGAATGGTAGGTAGGTAGGTAAAACTTTCTTTTACTACGCTAACCCCAACAGCGAAAGCTGATTTCCAAGGGGGGCGTAGCATTAAATTTACATTAAAAATTTAGAAAAGTTAAACATACAAATACAATTACTTACATGCAGTTATTACAATTACATACATAATTAGATAATAGTACATACAGTACATACATACATACATAATAGTAAATATTAATAGATTAAATAGTCAAGGTAAATATGGGTTTAAAAACTCTAAATTAGTAGCCAGGTGTCATACGTTTTTATTGAATATATATTCATTTGGGAGACTATTCCACAATTTGGCCCCTCTATAGCTAAGACTTTTTTTAAGATATTCAGTCTTAGGCTTGGGCAAATGGAGTTTAGTGGAAGAGCCCCGCAAATTATAATACTGGGAGGAAGACGTCTTTTGAAAAATATCAGTAAGTCGTAAGGGCGCTAGATCATGAGTAATTTTATACATAAGACTTGCCACAAACTGGGTTCTGCGTTCGCTCAGAGGCTTCCAGTTTAATTCATTTAGAGCAAGTTCAGATTGACCATGTTCATTTTTACGACCCATGATAGCTCTAGCAGCCCTATTTTGTAATTTCTGGAGACGATCAGAAAGTGTGGTACCAATGGTATCCCAAACTTCGCAACAATAATCAAGGTGAGCCAAAACAAGTGCATTATAGGCACAAATTAATGTATTACGGTCTACACATGATTTTAACTTTCTGATTGCCCCAATTCCGGATGAAACTTTTTTGGCAATTTTATCAAGAATGATGGAACAGCGCTTTCGTTTATAGCTTTCCAAATGCAAAATTATTTTGCGCACATGTATATATTTTTAACGCTTTATTCGCTACAAAAATATGCAAATTTCCTTGCGTGGCAGTGTCAAATTACTCATCGCAGTAAACATGGGTTTCATGTGGGAATTCCATGTGGAAGAACAATACATGGAAAATATTGATATTTTGAAAATTTGATGTCTTTCATGTTTCGTGATATATTTAGCTTGTCTCATCCAGCAAACTATGCTAGGGTATGCATCTACTGACAGCGCGCAAGCCACTGGGTCAATGCCAATTAATAATTACCGTCTGGCCGTCTACTGAATATAATTTGTGTTGCATATTTGTTTGCATGTTTGTTTCAAGAAGCTAAAGAATAATAACAGTCCCGCAGCATTCCCTACCTTGCAGGTACCCTAGTATAATTTATAGTGTTTGTTTACAGTCGCGTTCCTGAGTCCCAGTCCCCCAAGCAACGCGGCAATTTTTCCGAAAAGGCCAAAATTGCCATGTTTGGAGGTCTATATCTCAGAAACTATTGACCTAAATAAAAAAAGGTTGAAGAACTTATTAACTAACTTTTTATGCTCTTTCCAAATCCGTAAAGATCCCACAAGTGATATATGCACTTTAACGATGTTGAAGGAAATGCAATCATTCGCGGCATCATGCACTTCATTTTGTACGCTTATACCCACGGTCTCAAAATCCCACAATTTCTGTTCCGAGCAATTCTAGCTTATTCTAACTATGGTTAACTATGGTTAGTTCACACTCACCATACTCTTACCCACAATTGCTTTTAGTGTCCCTGATAGGATGCAAACTAGATATGTTTCCACAGCTACAGGATCACCTTTCTCCCCCCGTTGTCGTTCTGGTAAAATGAATTCGTTTGAATACTCCGATCGGATTATTTCCTCTGGCTCAATTCGGAGCGTTTGGTTGTAATCTATAGGCCGCCGCATTTAACTAAACATCCAGTTACTATGAATCCTTTCTTCACAGACTTGGTAGAGTTTTTTTAGTCGGTTGTCATGGCAACTAAGCCTCTGATCCTGGCTGGTGATTTCAACATTCACGTTAATGCATATTAGGACAGTGATGTCATGAAATTTCTGGACCTTCTTCAATCTATGGGCTTAGTGCAATACGTTAACTTTCCTACCCATCTATCTTGAAATACTTTGGACCTACTTATCACTCGTGAAATTGATTCAATATTGTGTCATCCACCTAGACCAAGTTGCTATGTATCGGATAATTGTCCAATTATATTTGATTTAAACATTTCAAAGCCACAGTTTTTAAGAAAAGAGGGCAAGTTTCGGAAGACGAAAGCTATTGATATTTCTGCATTTATTCAAGACCTGTCCAGTTCTACACTTTACCCAATCCCCAAATGAAATTGATACACTAGTCAGTTATTACAACACTACACTATCTACTCTCCTTAACCACCATGCTCCTGTCAAGACCAGGACTGCAACTATTAGACCAAAGGTGCCTTGCCCATGGTTCACCGAAGAAATTTGCGAAGCTAAGAGGGAACGCAGGCGTGCTGAAAGGAAATGGAGGTCTTCTAGCGCTGATTGTGATTTTGCTCTGTTTAAGAAACAAAAAAATCGTGTCACCTACTAATTAAAAAAGGTTAAATCGTCTTTTATCTCTGCGTTTATTGACATAAATTGTGATGATCAAGGGAGCTATTCAGGACTGTTAAAAAACTATTAGTTGTGAAAGAAAAGTTATCGTTTCCAGGTTATGGTGATAAAAATGTCTTAGTTAACGATATCGGCAAATATTTGTACAGAAGATTTCTAGCATCCGAGATGAGTAAGACAATGTGAAGGTATCAAAAAAAAGCTTGAACATTGCTCTAGACTATGATCGGGTAATAAAATGGATTCCCTGAAGCATGATTCTTCCTCACTTTGTCCAATAAGTTCAGTCACTGCATCAACACTTTGGTTCGACAGAACACTTTCAGCATCACTTTCACTGCCAGTGTCACTTGTTTCACCAATATCTTGAGCTTTTCTTCATCCAAAAGTGAAATAACCTGCTCTAAAGTGTACCAAGTACTCCTGGACGCCATGTTGCAAATTAATTGCGTGAAACTCAACGACAAATACACCAAAACAAGCCAAATATGCGATCGATTTCGCTCAAACTTCACAATTCGAAATTGATGTTCGAAAATGACGACAATTGATCAATTTGACCAGTGTCATATTCGTGTAGGTGATACTAATGTTCAGCCTGTTTCATCCCTGTGCATCCTAGGCTCGTGGTTTGACTCTATTTTATCTATGTCAGTATTTATAATATAGCATTTGCAACTCTCAACGCGGATTGGCTGAGAGTAAAGATGTAAACACGGAAAATTTTCCGTCGCTCTTTAAAGAATTATTTTAAAGTTTTACTTTATATTTCTTAGTGCTATATTATAAAAAAATATAAAACATTTTCCGTTTTACATACAGTTATATCAACACTCGTGGAAATTGGGAAAACTCGAGATTGTGTGAAAACACTCCGCCCTCCGGGCGTCGTGTTTTCACACAATTTCTCGTTTTCCCAATTTCCACTCGTGTTGATATACCTGTATGTAAACACGGAAAGTGTTTTATATTTCTTAAATGTAACAAAGTCCTGTTGGACATCATTCTGTTGGCTACATAACATTAAACGTATTAGTAAGATCTTAACGAGAGATAAGCTAGAAATGGTCGTTCATGCATTTATAACCAGTAGGATTGATTACTGTAACATCCTTTTAAATGGAATACCAAATGGCGAGTTAAGAAAGGTTCAAAGAGTTCAAAACTGCGGGCGCTCGGCTCTTAACATCAACAAGGAAGTATGATCACATTACGCCTGTATTGAACGAACTGCACTGGCTACCAGTTAATTATCGGATACAACTTAAGATTATATTTTTTACTTTCCAGGCAATTCATGGCATGCACCAGATTATCTTAGTTGGTTAATAAATTTTAGGCAGCGGTCGCGTTATTCTCTGCGTTCTAACTCAAGCATCGTCTTGAATTATCCTAAGGGACGGATGCCAAGTAGCTTTGGTGACCGATCGATCTTGTAGTGTGGCAGCGCCTAAACTCTGGAACTCTCTCCCTGCTAGTATAAGTGACATTTTTTTCATTAAACGTTTTTAAAGTTAAATTGAAAATACATCTTTTTACATTACTTTTTAATGATCGAGTCTCTTTAGACCATAATTTTACTATAATTGTAATTGAGTATTATTTGTAATTGCATTTGTAATTTTTGTTGTATATACATTTATTGTACTGCGCTCTTGATCATTCTTATGTAAAAGGCGCACTATAAGTGATTACACTATTATTATTATTATTATTATTATTATTATCGTTCTGCCACCTTGGAACAACCAAGGTAGCCTGCCCATTTAAAGGATCAAAACTTTCCCATCTCGACACACATCTGAAAACCACAACATCTTTAAATGAGGATACTCTTTCTTTCTAACTTCTACATGTTTATTATTGGTCAGAATTTTAGTAGGCATTGAATACTGTGCTCCTGAACACTTCCCGGTTCCCCTCCCCTCGCAAGTAAAGCTTTTATTCTATGCACTTCCTTCAACCCACCATCTTTCCCGGGGGTCCAAATGGTCTAATCTCTATCAACTCTTTCTTAACACTGTTGGGTCTACATGTGAGACTGTTCGTTCTGATGCAAATGAACGACAGCTGCCTGAATCAAACAAAACCCTCACAATTGCTCTCTTCGTTACCTCAGTAACTGCCTGCGCTGTCCGTAAAGTTGCTCTACACTTAAATCCTACATGATTATTAGAACAAAAATCATTACACATTGAAGCTTTACATCGTTACATATTGAACAGGTACTATTTTTAAAATATATAATTTCTTGTAATAATAAGTTGTCAGGACCTAGCTGAATATCACGTATCATGAGTATAGTTTCCTGACTAATAAAGATCTTTACTACGCATTACCTCAGTTTTGCACGATTCTGAGTGCTTTCTGCATGACAGATTAACACAAGATTTTTTACTTACGGTTCTTCGCTCAATAGCCTTTCTTTAAACAAATAGAACATATGCTCTACATACGAATCAGCTCTTTTCTTTTGTTGATAGAAGTTATTTTGCAGTCCTCATGTTTATGGATACCTTGAGTCGATGTTACCAATGCACTAGCTTTGTCTGTTCTATCGATTACTCGTTTCTCTTCTATTTGTGCCTCTTTGCTAAAGTACTTTCATTTGACTTTCTCTTAATTCGATTTCTTCCAAAAATAACTTAGCATTTCGTCCAATGTCCACTTCGGATAGTCTTTCCCCCAAGTGATCGAACGTTTTACGGAATTTTCTCGGGTATATTGGCACAAATATGGTTGAATACGTCGCTTCGTCCACGCCGAGTGAATTTAGTCCGATGGTGTGTCTCGACAGAATCATACAGTTTTGATTTGTAATCATTCCCAAATTTCCACTTTAGTAATTCTATCGAGTCCGATGCGTCGTTGCAATTACTAGCTTTAAGTGAGAATTCCACGACTGCCGATCCAGTTGCCTCTTCCAAAAGTCTGCTGAGTTACGCAAATTTGTCGACGTCGGACAACTAATCATTTATCACTTATTTACTGAGACCGAGGGCAACAGCGTGTTTTGTGGCCCCGAGACCGCCGTTGTTCCCCGAGGCGAAGCCGAGAATAACGACGAGGCGAAAAACATTTGCGCTGCTATTTTCCCCGGAGGTCTCAGTAAATAAGTGTTTTATTATATAGCAAGTGTCAAAGTCTCAATAATTCACCTGGTATTCCGTCTTTATCTCTTAATAATAAATTAATATCTTCTTCTGAACGACTTGCAAACCGACCGGCAGACGCCAGCAGCTCGCGCCTCACTTCCAGTTTTATTGTTGACCGCTCAACAATTGTTTCATTGTTGACCGGTTGCCGAACATGACGTTTTGTGGACCGGCACGTGATATGGTTTGTCCAATCGGCAAACAGGAAAATTGAACTTTGACACTTGCTATATAATAATATATCTTATTGGATTCTTCTGAGCCCAATATGGCAAAATATTAAGTCGAGACTTCAATATTGGGCGAGACCGAAAGTCGAGCCCAATATTGCAAGTCGAGACTTAATATTTTGCCATATTGGGCGAAAATGAATCCAATAGGAGTTCTATTATATCGAACAAAACATTTCTAACACAAGAACACGTTGTAAACGAGAGTAATGCAACAACAATGCGATAAAACCACAGCGAAAACTTGTGTGGCACTTCGGCCGCGAATTTGCTTAAATTACGAAAACAAAATGTAAATAAACTAGTTTTATAGAAAGCAAAAGTGCACCTTAATAATACTAACTATCTTTCAGTCTATTTAAGACGATTTGACATAATTTAAATCAGAAAAAGAACTCATATACTGACCTTTCGACCTGTTGTAAACAAATTAATTTGAAAGTAATGTTTTTCCGCGCTTTATTTTTAAACAAAACTGATAAAAGAAACGACTTCAATTTTCCAAATCCTTTTCTCTGCTTTACATTATTCCGTTTGTCATTTCGTGTTTAAAATTAACAGAACATGTTAAAAGGTGAGTTAAACAGCGAAAGAAGCGGCGATAAGCTACTGTCCTACATGCTCCTGTCCTACATCGTAAAATGTCGGACAGGGACGTGACCCTATGAGAGACTTATGATTGGTCAATTGTATGTGAGAGTATAATAATGCGGTATATTGCGCTTTCGTACGCGTCCCAATATTGTTCCAAATTCTCTGGCCACTCGTCCAATTTCCGAATTTGTAGCTTTGACAATTTTACTGTGTTAACCTAGAAAGCCTTTAATGTGCTAATAGAAATACATCAAGAATTAAGGGGAAATGCTTTTTTGAGTTTAGGGTTCCCGAACTTCATTTTTGGGTTGGTATCATATCTGATGCTACAGGTTTTAAAGGGTCGTTTTTCCGAAATATTAAGTTACAAAGTTGCAACAAATACTCTCCTAAGGAAACAATTCCACTGTCTATAAATGTTTCAAACATATAATTATTTGTTGTTTATACTACTTATCTACTCTATATACAAAATTATACGCAATTCAACCCCCCCCCCCCAGGAAAACCATTCGGGGGAAGCTGGGGAAGGCCGAGCTACATGAACACAACAAATTATCTACAGTATGATGGTAAGTCACTATATAGTTTACTAGCGAAATGTTTTAAGACAGTCTCCATCCTTGTTCAAGCAAAGGTGTGCATTACACTTCACACACTTGATGTATGAGAAGACAGAAGTTGCCCTAGGGCATAATTTGCACCTTTGGCGAACACAGTCATAAAAAGGTATCGTAGACTTTAAAAAGGTATCGTAGATACCTTTAAAAGGTATCGTAGGTACATTTAAATACCTTTATCGTAGGTACCTTTATCGTACGTATCGTAGGTACCTTTAAAAAGGTAGATGGTTTATTTCATCTTTCTGCACATCCTGGGGGAACAGCAACATATTTTCTCTTCTGTGTTTACGGTGCTTGTATGGATGCTCTGTCCTCTAAAGATGGCCGACCACAACGCTTGTTTCCCTTTCCTGCAGATGTCAGAGCATGAGCATAGACAGCTTAGAACTTTTTAGATGCATCTCTCAGATCATTCACATCACATTTCTCCAAAGCAAGAGTGAGGGTGTGGAAAAATATGTACATGTACCACCGTCGAGATCTAATGTGAAACCTGTACATGTTGGTACACATGTTCAAGAGATCAATACCACCCATGACCTTGTTGTACTCCTCCACTATCTTCGGCCTGTCGATTTCTACATGTTTCTTCTCTGTTTTGTTCCAGCGCTTGGCCTGTGTCACCGGTTCTGTACCAACATAGGATGAGATTAGAGTGACAACTTTTTTTCCTTCAAGCGAACACAACCAACATTTGTGTTTTTCTCAACTTGACCAACAAAATGACCCTGAGCATTCTTTTTCAATTCCTTGTCATTAGGAAGGTACGTTGCTTCTCGCCACACGATTCACTGGCGTTTCTTTAGCTCTTTTGCAAGAGCAACAGTAGAAAAGTAGTTATCTGCAAAAGCTTTGTAGTGCTTCTCACCTGGCAAGGATTGAGTCATCTTTTCCACCACACCAGCAAATCGTCCCAATTCAGAGACCATATCATCAGGCATTGGCTGGAACAGGTCGAAATCATAAATATATCCATCAGAGTCAGATCAACCCCAAAGTTTGAAACCCCACTTGTGTGGCTTCTTGGCATGTAAACTTTGAGGCTATATGCACCGTTAAATAGAATGATGATTTCATCAATGGATTGAAATTCATTTGGTGGAATCTGTAGGAAACTCTGCCGGAGCGCTTCGAACCAAGGTCGCAGTTTCCACAACTTGTCTCGCTTTTCCTCGTCGGTTACGGCATTATTGTCCACAAAGTGTAACACCGTCAATAACTTCAGAAAGCGATCACGGGACATACTTTCCCAATACGACCGAAGATTTAGTATTTGAACAAGTCTCATGTAGAAGATCATGCCAATCATTTTTCAAGTTCTGACAGGTGGAATTTACAGAACGGCCATCTTTCTCTACACTGCATCGGCTTGTTTCGTCAATAACCAATTGCAGCATTTCATCTGTGATGTATGGAGTTACTTCCCCATCTCTATTTGTTGGAAGTTCCTGTAATGCTGTATCACCACGTAATTCAATATCACCAGGTGGACAAATTAACGGTTACTCCAATTGTAATTGCCCGTCGATGTCAGTCTTGCCATTTCTGCCAATGGAATATCGTCTTCGGAATCTCACTCACTTTCTCGATTACCAGTCCGCTGTGCTTCATCTGTAGTTACCTCTGCTGCTTCAACATCACTCTGGTAATCACTTTCTGAAGGTAGCTCTGGATCAGGCGGGATAAATTCATCTTTAGATTCATTTTCACTGGCAAATCCTTCGACCTCACTATCACTTGCATCTAACATTTCCAAGACATTCCCAACGTAACACTGGCCATTAGGTCATGGTATTGTTGGATATTGTATCAAACAATATTATAATAAATATATACATATTATATTCATATTCGACATGTCATATCAATTTCTAATAAAAAATAACATGAAACTTAAGATAATTTTTCAATCATTTCATTACTGTGTGCCCCCTCTTTGCTTAACATTGATAAATTTAAGATTTTTTCAAAATACTGCTTCCTAGCTTAGAACTAAAAGTTTATAACAATTACGAATATACCAAATTTCATAGTAGAAATGATAGCCTAAACCGCAAGAAAACATGTCTTGACCATGCAGTCACATGGTTATGACCACAAAAAAAAGCCTGTGGTATCAAATTTGATACCACATATTCAAAAACGTCACAGAAACAGTTGATTGGCACAATTTCGTTCAAAATTACGCTCGTACGCTACTTTAAATCCTTTTCTAACTAACTTATGTTTGTAAAATATATTATACTCACCATTTAAGCAAATTCCAAGCGATTAGTTTCGAAGCACAGTCACGAATATCTCAGTAATGTCGAATATGTGACGGATTTTTGTGTCATGAAACGTGATTTATATTCCTAGCGATGAGCCGAGAATCTATTTAAGGCCTGTAGGAGGAGCTGAATGCGGGTTAACTGACAACTGACATTTGCACGTATTTTTGACTGACAACTGACAAATTTCCTTAATTGACAACTGACTAACAAAAAATTAGCAATTCTAGAAATGACATCTTGCAAAATATTTTGCTGACAGGTAGCAATTGGCTTAAACATTAGCTGACAACTTACATTCAAAGACCCCCATTAAGACTCTCGTATGGAACATAGACTGAACGAGCACTTAGAACGTCAAGAAGAGCAATGCTATGGATGTAACAATTTTACGGCGTGTATTTTCTTGATTTTGAATTGGATAGATCGATTAAGAACGGTTAAGAACGGCATTAAATCCTCACTGGATAAACTATAATTTTCACATTTGAAAACGTGGGTTTTAATTTTTGTGAAATAGCAAATTTATTGGTAAATTTATTAAGCAGCCTTTCAATTAAGTAACGCTCTCCTACTTCACATCAAACCAACACATGCACACCTAAGTTATTTATTAATGCCGAACACTTTCCCCTTGACGAGTAAAATAACAAAGTAGATTGGCCTGGAATTTCACACATTCTAATTACATTTCGTACTTGCTCGGTTTCGATAAAATTAAGAACCTCCAACTCTATATTAGTCCTCTTATCTGTAGAGGATAACGACCTAGGGGTGAGGTTGGCTAGCCCTCTGCCACTGCCTAAATTGTTAGAAAATTTTTCAAGATTATATCAGTGTCCGATAATTCAAGATTAATAAGCTACCTATGAATATAGTTGTACTGCCAAGATAAATCTACTGATATATCTAAATATTTTAGGTTTATTAGAAGACAATTTCTTCGAGTTAAAACGAAAGCTTCTCTAAAAATTGCGAATCTCTTTACAGGAGCTGGATGCCCAAATGTTGCTTGCGGTGCTTTTAGTTACTGCAGAAACATCAACGATTCCCGGTCATGTCAATGTGAATTGGGTTTCACCTCAGTGAACGGTGGAAGATCTTGTAAAGGTACATGTAACATACAGTATGTATACTTAATGGTTTACCAAAAGGCACCTAAGAACGAATATTTTCTTCCTAAGACTTAGCCCATCCTTACGGAATTAACTTACCAGTCCTATAGAAATTAATTAATTATATCATTTGTGATGAAAGTATTTACTCTCTGTGATTGGTAAACAAAGATAATTCCCAAACAAGGTTCACCAACCAAATGCCGTTTATTTTATGACAAATTACAAAATCAACTCAGTCGTTGATTCGCCGCATACCATGCATGTATTTTAACGCGAAACATTGAACTTATGACTGTGGAAACAATATGTGTAAACTGTGAGACAAAACTGCATGTACCATGAAGGAATTGGTAACTTCATTGCAGTAAAGAAACTCGGTGATCATATACGGATACCTGAATTCTGAAATTTGAATCGCAAAATGACCAACATGACCGACGTGCAAGTAGTTGCAAGTCACGATTATGTCGAATTTCGAAACCATAACAAATATTTGCCATATTCCAAGTTCCGTCTAAAACATTGCTTTGTTTATCCCAAAGCTTTAAAATTCAACCTTGTCATTTTTCTGGATTTTTCATTATTGTTTTTTTAAATTTTTCCGCTTTCTATTACATTTACGCAATTTTACAGCCTTGCCGACTGTTGCCGTGTCTGTTTCCTAGCAACTGCAGCTCTACAAGACTCATTTCCGGCAATATATCGATTCACGCGCGACTCGTGTTTCACTCATGCTCTTTTCAGAAGGCACGAGTTGCTATAATATTTAATACAAATAATACTGGATTCTGATTGGATAACTGGCCTTGCGCATGCTCAAAACGGCTGTTTATTGAGCCGAACTCATGCTATTTGGAGAAGGCATGACTTGTACTGCCTTTCCTAGCGAGCTTTCCGCGCGACCGAACACACTTGTGTAAGGCGAGTAATTATCATATTTATATTGTCTTTGCGCGTTTATACAATGGCTTCAGCAAGTGTGACGAACCCTGCTTCTATTGAAGCGAATATTATAAGTGATTTACTGATTTTTAAGTTTAGATACATAGGTAATAAGAACCATAATGGTGGTATATAATTTATAATTGTAACAACAGTCCCTAAGTAAGCTGCGAAGTTGAAAAAATAAGAGTGAAATATGATCGTGTATTGACCATGTGTTGGTAGCAAGACAATGTTTTTATTGTTTTACCAATAGTTGTGGACCTGTGGTTGCAATATATGTATAGTCCAGAGCTGCAGTTGTTTGAAATATCTATGGCAAAAAAGCAGTGTGACGCTTCAATATTTTGAGTTATCCAAAAATGCTTTATTTGATATTTCAGGAAGAACCTTGCGAGAGTCGATGATGCTGAAAATTGTCATAATTTTGGTGTTTTTATGAGGTTAATTTTGCGTTGAAAAGTCCCTCAGAATGCAGCAAATAGCGTTTCCGAGCTTTTACAAAACCAAACATTTTCTGGGGGTGCATGCCCCCAGACACCCTATGAGGCTCGCGCCTTTGGCATTCGGAAATTGGACGGGTTAAGCTAACCATGTTCATAAAAGCATGACCAGTCATTTCACGCTGGTTACGCCACCGATAATAAAAATACATTTTGTGCCAAGACCATTGCGATCACACGAGATTTTTCAGAGACTGACAGTGAATGAGTGATTCCGCATGGCCACGATATGTTGGAAGGCGTAATGATTTGGTTGTATTGAAATATGATTCCTTGAAATATTTGGACGACTTTGCATTCCGCTATCTTGTCACACACCCGGGTGTAAATATCCGACCGGAATTAGTACCCTCGCACGGGGCATCGGGCCGGCTCGGGGATTAAGAAGTACGAAGGAAACCCTCAAATACCGGAAGCAATCAGTCCCGGCACAACTGCTAGAGTCGAGCACAAAGAGTTTTAGACAGATCTGGGAAAGCTGACCCCTAACAGCCAGAAAAAAAGAAACAAAACCACAGTTCACACAGAAAAATAACTAAATCACATCAAATCCTGACGAAATCCCCCATCCGGGGATTCAAGGGGAGCTTATTGCAGTTGGACAACACGGCTGCATACCGCCGGACATCTTCATTGCCCGACCGGCGGGCCACATCCTACAAATTCTCTAGTGCACCAATGAGGGCGTACGGGTCGGAAACGTTGGCGGAACGAAACGCAAGCTGGCGGACAAACAACAACGCCTGGTCGACAGACGATACTCCAGCAGCGTTCTGAAACTGCTCCTAAAAGGAGGCGTGAAATAATTAATCACGTCTCCTCAGGGCAGAACACAGGACAAATATGCAATTCTGAAACAAAAACCCTGTACTCCACACCCCAGAACGAACATTCTTCCCAACAATAAACCCAAAACGAACTAATCCCTAATTAAACTTGACGCCACTCCTAACACTGGATTAGTGTTGAGTGTGCACGGGTTCAAGCCAACTTGCACTACAAAACGCAAGTCGCTCTCTACATGCGTTGCGAGATGCACATCTTTCTCACAGTCAAATCACTGCCCCTATTCTTTCAAAATTAAATTAAGTAGCTATGTGTGCTCGGTCTCAAGCAATCATGCATTGCGAGATGCACTTCTCTCTTACAGGCAAACACATTGGCACTTTCTTTTACAGTCAAATTCAGTAGATAAATGTGCCCCTTCTCAAGCAATGATGTATTGGGAGATGCACTTCTCTCTCACGGCCAAACACAATGGCACTATTCTTCAAATCCAAATTCAGGAGCTACATATGCCGGGTTTCAAGCAATGATGTATTACAAAATGCACTTATCCTCACGGCCAAACAAATTGGCACTTTCTTTTCAAAGCGAAACTCAGTAGCTACGTGTGGCCGGTCTCAAACAAGCATGCATTGCAAGATGCACTTCTCTCTCAAGGCAAAACACATTGGAACTTTTCTTTCAAAGCCAAATTCAATAGCTACTCGTGCTCGGTCCCAAGCAATATGTATAATGTATTGCGAGATGAACTTCTCGCTCACAGCCAAACACATTGGCACCATTCTATCAAAGCTAAACTCGGTAACTAAATGCGCACGGTACCGTCGGTACGTCGCTCGCCCTCCTCACTTACTGCCAAGATCATTGACTAGACAGATGTTCTTTTTCAGCCCAACATATTAACTGAGAACAAAAATCGCAGTCAATCATGCACCATTCGCTTATAGCAAAACAACAGCTAAGACAACCGTTCAGCACATAGACACAGTATAGAGACGACCAGTAGGGCCACTTATTTGAAATTTTCTGTGGCCGCTCATTACGCATTGGCAGCCAGTCAATTGCTTTTTCTGGCTAATAAGCAAGCTGGACTAACTTTCCTGGCCAGTAAACTGCATATTTTTGCATAAAAAGCCGGCTACATGTTGCATCGCCGAGTGGCCCTACCGGTCGTCTTTCTACTGTGACATAGACATGCACTATTAATTCACCGCCAAACCGATTACAATAGCCAAATACAGACTTTCGTGCAACACGCACTGTTGACTGTTTACTTACAATGAACACGCAAGCCAAACATATATTGAATATGACACAAACAGGCTATGCTCTTAACTAGTGTACTTTAGGGCAGCACTTAAGCCTGGTTGACACTAGTGATTATTTTGTCGGCGTCTTTTCTCCTCCTGATTGATGTGATCGAGCGAATAACATATCAACGTGTGCCTTTGTAAAACCGATCCCATAATGGTCACATACTTTTTGTTGTGTGTCCACTCATTCGCATACGTAAGGGCGAGAATAATCGCCAAAAAATTGCTAGTGTGAACCAGGCTTAAGTCTAATATGCACTAACTAGACACCAATTTGCTGAACGATAAACAAAACCCATTAAACACAAAGCTAAAATTAAACCAAAACATTAACAGCAATTGCTCATGCATGCACGATCAACTAGCATAAAGAATACTGTATAGCCTCAAGCCAATACCATTAAGGACTCAACTACAGGGTGTCCCCAAAAAAGTAAGCCCTTTGACATTGAAATTAGCGTTGCTGTCAAACATGCAACCTATTGTATTCAATTCACACATGGGTATAATTAAGAACAACTTGAACTATGTGTTAAGAAGAATTCAGAAGCTTTTTGTCTTCGTTTGAGGCCTGTTTTACATGTCGAATTTGCGTTGAATTTAACTCGTCAAGTTTGATATGTAATATCTTTGTAGACGGACCCTGTATAACGAAAAGCAAACACGAACAGGCCGAAAAACAAAATATTCCCACCCAAGACGAAATATGTAGTCTAAAAGCCGGCAAACATCAAGCAAACACATATGCTAGGCCAAACGTGACAAAATATCAAGTATAATATGTTTACATCAAGTCGTTCGTGTTTAATATCAAGTGTCGCTATTTTACAATAAATACGTTCGTTTTTATATCAAGTGTCGATATTTTACAATCAAGACTGTCATGTTTTATATCAAGCTAAATCGCATATTTTTATATCAAGTAAATTGCGTATTACATCAAGTATTGCACGTTTTTATAATTCAAGTTTCGTGTGTGTTTTATATCAAGAAGGGAGAGGACGTATTTTGATCAGAGTTCTTCAGACGGGGGGTAAATCACGTGTTTTCTGTACCGGGGGAAAATATGGCGCAAGGCAAAATTGAAACGGGGGGCCGTTGATATTTTCCGAATTCCGGCCTAACCGAAAATTTACAATTTTAGCGCCCATCGCCGCTTCGAACACGTATGATCTTCTCGAGGAATTTCTTTCGTTGTTTATATGGATAATTTGAGCCCCAATCCAGAAAATGGGGTTGAAAATCTTGTGCGAACAATATTGAATTCTGTGAGAGATATGCAGACTTCAGGAACTACAACCGATACAAACCAAACTGACCATACTAGAAGCGGCGCTGAGGAAAAGACGCCGCAAGTTCACAACAAAAGCTCAACTGTAGGTTTCGAATACCACGCAATAACGAAACTCAAGGTGAAACAGGTCAAGGCAATTCAAATGCTACGAATTTCGGCCAGTTGTCTCGGCAATATAATCCAAGCCAAAACTATGGCTACGGCAACAGCGCTCGAAGAACAAGGCAGCCTTCGCCATACACGCGACGGAATCAGCGAAGTGTGTCAACCCGTCAATGCAAACCAGAACCACGGCCAGGAGCAACCAAAATCAGGCCATTCCGATGCAACTCCACTTTTTTGGCATATTTTGGCACATCTGTTTCACTCGACGAAGTCAGTAAAATTACCTCTTTTGTTGTGGTTGCTACTGGCCGTGAGGTGCTGGCTGATGTGGTTCTGGTTTGACGGGTTGACACACTTCGCTTATTCCGTCGCGTGTATGGCGAAGGCTGCCTTGTTCTTCGAGCGCTGTTGCCGCAGCCATAGTTTTTGGCTTGGATTATATCGCCGAGACAACTGGCCGAAATTCGTAGCATTTGAATTGCCTTGGCCTGTTTCACCTTGAGTTTCGTTATTGCGTAGTATTCGAAACCTACGGTTGAGCTCTTGTTCGGTGAACTTGCGGCGTCTACCTCAGCGCCGCTTCTAGTATGGTCAGTTTGGTTTGTATCGGTTGTAGTTCCTGAAGTCTGCATATCTCTCACAGAATTCAATATTGTTCGCACAAGATTTTCAACCCCATTTTCTGGATTGGGGCTCAAATTATCCATATAAACAACGAAAGAAAATCCTCGAGAAGATCACACGTGTTCGAAGCGGCGATGGGCGCTAAAATTGTAAATTTTCGGTTCGGCCGAAATTCGGAAAATATCAACGGCCCCCCGTTTCAATTTTGCCTTGCGCCATATTTTCCCCCGGTACAGAAAACACGTGATTTACTCTGAAGAACTCTTATCAAAATACGTCCTCTCCCTTCTTGATATAAAACACACGCAAAACTTGAATTATAAAAACGTGTAATACTTGATGTAATACGCAATTTACTTGATATAAAAATATGCGATTTAGCTTGATATAAAACATGACAATCTTGATTGTAAAATATCGACACTTGATATAAAAACGAACGTCTTGATTGTAAAATATCGACACTTTATATTAAACACGAACGACTTGATGTAGAAATATCATACTTGATATTTTGTCACGTTTGGGCTAGCATAAACACACAAGGGCAATTCGAGTGGGCATGCTCAAAAACCAAATCCCCCAACCCACCTGGAGCTAGTATAATAGACCCACAAACTATAACAAACAAAGCATATCCGACACTATTGGCGCATGAGTACACACTAGAATGCATGAGTACTAACAAATGTTTCAGAAGTGAAAATCCTTCTAGGAATAAACCATAGTTCAAAATTCATTCCAACTATAGGAAAAGTATATACGACCCTATCCGCGATCTAACTAAGGAAAATATTAAATGTGTTTGGAATGGAATTCACCAAAATGCGTTCAACCACCTAACCGAAGTTCTCTCCTTCACACCATGTATGGCCTATTTTACAAAATATGAAGAAACTTATCTCAATGATGACGCTAGTCCAGTAGAAATGTCAGACATACTATCCCAAAAGTCGAATGGACTTGATGAAGAAAACACTGTTGCATATGCTAGCCGAGCCCTAACGGACGTAGAAAAGAGATACTGGCAAGCACAAAAAAGGCTCTTGCCATTTTATGGAGGGTAGAGCACTTCCATTTATGCTTCTACGGACACAGTTTTTTCCTGATAACCGACCACAAGCCGCTAGAAATAATATTCAGACTTCTGGCATATACCTTTCAAAATAAGAATAAGCCAGGAATCAATAATCCAGAAGATTATTTGTTGCGACACCCAACATCAACAAGCTTCAAGCAACCGAAAATGACAGAGGATCATGATAAACATTTATATCTGTAAATGACAAACTTAGTTCTTCGTGGGTCCAGGATAGTGCTACCACAATCACTAGAACAACGAGCTATTGACATTGCTCATGCTACTCATCTTGGCGTAACCATAACGAAAGCGGTAAAACGCGAAAAATGTGGTTTCCAAAAATGGAGACGATGATTAAGAAAACCATTGAGGAATGCATCCCATGAAAAGGGGTTGGAATTTCTAACCGTCGTGAACAAATCACCAGCACCGAAATGCCTAAAGGTCGATGCGAAACGCTACACATGGACTTTTACGGTCCGCTTCCATCGGGTGAGTATTTATATATTGGTAGTCATTGATCGATAATCTCGTTTTCCCGAAGTCGGAGTAGTAATGGTCGTGATACCAAAACTAGACAAATATTCGCAGTTCACGGCATTTCTCGCATAATCAGGACAGACAGCGGACCTCCGTTTAACGAAAAAGAGTACAGGCGCTATGCTGAAACGTTAGGAATAAGAATTGTATTGTCTGTCAACACCCTTATGGCCACAAGGGAACGCCGAAGGAGAACGGCTCATGCAACCGCTCGTTAAAACGCTAAAAACATATAAAATCGAGTAACGGCCCTGGAAATAGGAAATTAGTCTTTCTTGCTCCAGTACCGAACGTCGCCGCATTGCTCAACGGGGGTTCCATGGGATGGACTCTTATTTAATAGTCATACTTCAAACGCATACCAAAACAAGCATGAACTGCTGATATGAAAGATGACGACGAAAGATATCCTGGCAACACGAACAATACAATCGCGGAAACGGCAATGACAACGCAAATCAAGCTGAGGTACCCAAAGAACCAGTAAAATGGTCATGTAGTATAGAATGCGAAACAATCCAGACAGATTTGGACAAGTGCGTATATGACCGGTATTATGAACTAGTTTATTGTGTTTTGTTTCTTTAAAAAAACAGGGGTGATATAGTAAACAGATTACGTCAATTGAACATTACTATAATCAGATACATTAAGAACAATTATATATGGACATCATAGCATGTGGACAGTAGGGTGTTATTACAATAGCTTTGAAGAGACAACAACAAGAACGAAGGTTGTATTTGTATGAAGCAAGAGAATATGATCCATGGTATGTTTTGTAAATCTTTAGAAAAGGCGTTTAACTTGAAAGATTTGTATATTAACCACTATCCAGGATAATTCAGTATTGGTCACGTGGCACGAACGTATATCGCATTGCGAATACTAAATTATGATCGATAATGGAGAGGTAACAGACACCATTTTCCGTATGCGTTGTGGCGCTGTTGTGATTATGTGGTCTATAAGAAACAGGGTGGTTTTTGTTACTCGTATCGCTTCATCTATGAAATGTGTATTTTGATATTCACAACGCAATAGGCATCGAACAGAGCCGTTCGGACGTGCTCAGTACATGTCTAAAGTTTTATCGCAAATTAATTACTTGAATCACAAATTATTTTAGAAATTAACATCGGTAAAGATAGCAGTCGTGATTCGTTCAAGTTTTATCGCTATGTTATTGATTTGTTTCGTTTGTTCGTTCTGTGGGAAAGATTTTGTCACGCTTGGTTGCAACCATGTAAAAAAATACGTATTATTGTCTAAAGAATTTGTCACGATGCAAACAGCGAGTTTTACAAGCAGAACAAGATCACTCTGCTGAAAATACAGCAAAGCAAACGCCCGTACGTGATTCATTTTCCTAATATCATCATCTCAAGCCGTACGGCAGTCAAGTGTTACGGTTGTAAAATATGTAAAAGTGCACGAGGTCTTAAGATGCATCAGCGTAGTTGTAGAGTTATCCATGGACTAAACAATGAATTATGTACAGCCCTAGTAGGCCGTGGGATGAGGGTCGAAAATGTTCAATTCCGTAGCACCCCTCGTGTAACTACATAATTTTTACATGAATCGATAGAATATAACTTACTTAGTTAGAATCCACTTCCCCCCAAGAGAAATAGTTGCACAAATTGAAGTACGTACAACCTCTCCAAAGTTCGGGCTTTCTCGTGTTTCGAAATCCATGAACGGCCATTGTTGTGTTGCAACTACGCATGCGCTTGACCACAAAACACTTAATGCGCACGCGCAGATAGGAAAACTGATCTCAACGCAGGACTGGACAAGAAAAAAATTATGAAATGTGCGAAAGCAGGGCTGAAGTAAAACAAGATGACATCGGAGTGTTTTAAAAATATATGATATTTTTATGTTCTGTGCATGTTCCCCAAACATTCTGAGCAATGTACCGTGTCAAGCCCTCGTCAGGAACACTTCCAAGCCAACATAACAACAATAACTTTATTTTATACTACAGCAATTGCATGACGGCTTTAAATATTATCGCAATCCTAAACATTATAGAACACGCATACCGTAATTTCTCTATTAATTTGGGTGGTGGGGGGGGGGGGGGCTGATTTCTAATATATACAAAGAGTCTGTTTGCACGTTTGATTCTCTTTATAAATATGCAACATCGGGTACAGTGATGTTACGTACCAAAGTATCAGTAAAATATCATAAGTATCTTTAAAGTACAATACTTTCACGCTTCACGATTTTATAAATTAATTGTTTACGGGAGAGGGGCGGCGGGGGGGTTGCTTAATAGAGAAATTACGATATATCATAAATAAGTATTACTCGGTGTTCACAATCTTATTTATTTTCTAACTCTCTTCCCGTCAATTTTATTAGTCCAGGTTCCTTGTTTATTCTTTTCTTTGCATCCAATCCAGCTGTATGGTCTTAGTAAGAAATTAAAACTCTACGTTGACTGGAACATCATTACGACTCTGTTTTTGTATCAACCAATTTCGTCTACAAACACTCGTGTTACGTTGTTGATCATGCCAAATGTTAATCGCTCTGTCCACGCAGAAATTCGTCTTTATCACGAACGCCTTTCGCCAATCCAATTTGTGCAATTGTAACATGCAGAGTTCTCCTTACTTGACGTGGTCTTGAAAACATCACTCTCAGTTTCTCACAAATTGCGTCGTCTTTGCCTTCCTTGCAAGGAATATGGTATAGTTGCTATAGCAAACTTTGTGGTAGCGGACCTCCTATGCAACACAGTCTTTATCTCTAATCTGCACAAGTATCCGCTCATTATTTTTCCTCTCAGCAGCTGTACGTAATAAGCCAGCATCAATTGTACTTGCCAACACTAGTGGTGTTCTTCTTCTCTTTTGTGTTTTCTACAAAAACATACAAGTTTAGAATGCCTGTTTAAAAATGGCATTTACCAACTAAGGCCCTGTTTATATGGAAGCCGGGCTGGCTCGCTTAGCGGACAAGCCCGCTTAGCGAGATCTCGCCGTGTAATTGATTTTATAGTAAAAACTACTGTGCGTTTATATGGACAAGCGGGCTGGTCCGGTTTCCGAGATCTCGCTTGAAAAAGGCAAGATCCCGCTTACCGGGATGAAAATTTCCCCATGTAAACACTCACTAACCGGGTCAGCCTGTTTGCCGGGATGAAAGTTGAAAGAGACGTAGCCGCCAATTTGTCTGTGAGCTATTTTTAAGAACTGTCAAAACAATGTCAAAGGTCAAAACAACAAAATCATCCCGCCTGCCGGGATGAAATTTTCTCATATAAACACAAGACAAATTCATCCCGCTTACCGGGCTGGCCCGGTCAGCGAGCCAGCGCTGATTTCATATAAACAGCCCCTAAAGCGGGGTGAATTTGACAAATTAACCAGGTATTAAAATAAAGCTACTCTGGTTTGTAAAGTTTATGAACATTGTATTCATGAACTTTACAATCCAGAGTAGCTTATATTATGCCTGTTTAAATAAACTTATTATCTGGATAATTAACCCATTAAGATCCAACGCCCCCAATAGGTAATCTAAAATATCATATAGCCATATAGGTATATGCACAAGGCAGTAAGGCACAATATGACAACTTTTCCACCAAAAGGTGGTCCATACCTTGTCTCTTGAAAACCAAGACGAATCTCTTCCACAAATAATGCAGCATTCTGGTAGTACATGCTTGTTGCTTTGAGACAAGGTCTTACTTGGTTCCTTAACTGAATTGCGTGTAATATTTCTTCTGGGTTCCACGGCTGGTTCCATGTGGCATGTGTGGTCTACGGTATTAGCGACCTTTTCCGTGCTTGTACTAGCTCCGTTTTCCTCTTTTCTCTGTTGTCTACGGATCTTTCCTTCATCGCTAAATTTCTTGTAGCATTTCACGTGGTGGTACCATTCTAAATCAAAACAGTTTCGTTTGTGTTCTCTGCCAAGTATGAATTGACGAATTCGTCATCAAACTTATCATACGAATCCTTCGCTATCTCAGCTTGCAGGCATGCAATTAAGTTTTTTTTTAATATTATTATTAAAACTTTATTTATACAGGATAAAAACCTTATCAGTATAATTAAATACTGCTATCACTAAGGGTCCTGTGCCTAATACTAAATAATATATGAAGCTAAATAGGATATGCTAATGCTATAATATAAAATAACAACTACATCATAATTAGAAATCACTAGATAAAATCTAAAACTTGACGTCTAATAACTGTTCATTTGTTTAAGAGCACTTTTAAAATGTACAATTGAGTTCATCTGGCGAACATGCAAAGGCAATTTGTTGAAAGCCAGAGCCCCCTGGAAATAAAAACCTTTCCTGGCAATTTCTAATTTGGCTTTTGGTAGCCGCAGGCAATAATCGTTATTACGGGTAAATTGTTGATGACTCATAGTTTGAAAATAGTCATTAAATGGTTCACATGAGAGGCCATTTAAAGATTTAAAAACCAATACAGCCGCGTTAAAAATACGTGTCGAGCAAAAGTCACGAATTTTTAGATCATCGTTTTCAATATTTAATCCGTTTGCTATAATTTTATTTGCCCGATTTTCCAAATTGACGAACTTTGATAACCATGTTGCAGATAGATCCAAAGTTACCATGTCACAATATGTCATTAAAGGAGCAATCATGGACTGATAAATCATACGAGCCGACTGGACTGTCAAAGAAGATCGTACCTTTCCAAGCATTTTCAGTTTACTTGACGTTTTCTTGAACGTTCGATGCAGATACTGGCCAAAATTAAGCGTTGGGTCTAACTTTACATCAAGATATACATATGAAGTGGTACTTCCAATTACATCACTTCCAATTTGAATATGCAGGGATGAATTTCCTTCCATTGCAAGACGTCTTGCTGTACCAAAAACCATAGACTCCGTCTTATCTTTTTTAAGATTAACCAAGAGCTGATTCTTCTGTAACCACCGAGCAACTGCGTCCATATCTTCAGACATAGCTGCTTCAATATTTTTAATATCCTTATGAGAGAAATAAAGGACAGTGTCATCTGCATACATAATAACGTGAGAGTGTTTTAAAACCTTTGAGAGATCATCAATGTATATCAAAAACATAAGGGGCCCCAGAATGGAGCTTTGAGGAACACCGTAATAAACAGGGTAATTATCCGATTTATAGTTATCATAGATCACGACTTGCTGTCTATTAAACAAATAGTCCGTAAACCAGTTAAGCTGGATGCCAAAAACACCGAGCGTCTCCAACTTTTTAATTAAAACGCCGTGGTCAACCGTGTCAAATGCCTTGCGAAAGTCCATAAAAACTGCTCCTGTCAGCTTTCCACGGTCCATTTCTTTTCTGATTGTATCTGTAAAATGGGTGACTGCAAGACTAGTTGAGTACTTTCGTCTAAAACCAAACTGAGTAGGTGATAACAGATTTGAGTCTTCCAAGAATTTGGCCAGTTGATCGTGAACCAGGCGCTCCGCTATTTTAGAAATAGCTGGTAGAATTGAGATTGGACGGTAGTTGTCTAACTCCGAGACGCTGCCTGATTTATAGACTGGTATAATTTTAGCACTTTTCCAATGAGTAGGATATATCCCAGAAGATAGCGATAGGTTTATGATATAAGCTAGGGGTTCGGCAATATACTGAGATGCATCTCAGTTTAATCATACTAGGAGGGACGTCATCGAGACCAGTTGCTTTGCTGCTTTTTAACTTGTTCAGAGCTTTCAATACCTGAGATGGACAAATTTCTTCAAAGCGGAAAACTTGGCCGGGGATTCTATTACAAGAAGGCGCTGTTCCCAATTCCATTTTCTGCCAAATAGAACTTCCCAGTGTATTTAATGATTCTTTCAGTTTTTGAGCAATAGAAGAAAAGAACAAACCAAAGGCATTTGATATTTTACTTTTTGAGGTTGTCATACTGTTATCGTTAAGGTTAAAAGCGCGAGATGAATTGGAAGTGGTAGGCTTATTAGGATAAATTTGTTTAATAGTTTTCCAAAATTGTCTGGGGTTATTCCTGTTGTCGTATAACAAATTTCGGTTAAAGGAATTCTTTTCTTTTCGTAGCAAATTATTTACTTGATTACGCTTCCTTTTATATGCAGCCCAATCGGAAGAAGACTTTGATTTTCTAGCTACTTTGAGTAAACTATCCCTCTCAAGCATTGCTTTCCGCAAGTTGTTTGTTAACCATGGACAATCCCTGCCGCGTACTTTCTTTTGAATTATGGGTGCATGGTGGTTAATAGCTTTCAGGAGAATGTTATACATTTGATGCCATGCGTCGTTCACGTCTGACTGAATTTTTAATACTATTACAGTAAGCAGAACGGTCATATCGAGCAAAACACCGAGTTGTAATTATCCTAGCTTTAAATTTCGATGCATTAATTTTCCTTATGATTCCAACCATATCATAATCACTCAAATGGGCCGAGATAACTTTTGATTTAATTATTCTCTCGGGATTAGAAGAGAGAACAATATCAATTAACGATTGAGTTGACTTTGTTATTCTAGTGGCATTTTGAATGATTTGTTTAAGGCCAAGTATACTAAATACTTGCTTCAGCTGTCTTTTACAGCTTGACTCAAGAAAGTTGCAATTTAGATCTCCAAGTACAGCATTTGCCCTTCATTAAAGGAAAAAGAGTGATGAATAACGTGTATTGTATATTTAATAGCGCGTCCCTAATTTCAATAACACCAATCAAATGTCAATTGTGCATAATGGAAGTTCAATAAAACACTTCTGTAATTTATACCATATTTTGAAGTTCAAATGTGCGATTCAAAGAACAATAGCATGTAGTGAAGAATCGTTAGTGCGAGTCAAAGAACAATAAGGAAAATTCACATATCATTTGAATAACATTGTATTTTCAATTTAACGAGCGTGTATGCCATTGTACAGTACTGTATATTTGTGCAGAATTGTGACGGTTTGATCCACCTGGGAATGCATGATAAGATATAAAGGGACGTGTACTAGACGATTTAGTCAAAGCAAACGACATGGCAGAGAGACGACGTAGAATTGCACAAGAAGACAGAGAACGGATTGTACGGGCTTTCGAAGAGCCCGAGCAGGACTATCTTGTTGTTGCCGACACATTAGGTGTAAACCGCTCGACAGCCAGAGGCATAGTAGCACGCTTTATACGAGAGAACAGAGTAGATGAAAGGCCACGTGGCGGGCGTAATAACGTGAAAGTCAATGAAGAGATGAGGCAGTGTCTTGAAGAAATTCTCGAAGAGAATCCAATGTTGACTTTGGAAGCTATCAATCGAAAATTAAGAGAGGAACTCCCGGACCGTCCGCCTGTTCACGCTCGCACAGTTGCGAAACATTTAGACGGAATGTTGTATACCCTGAAGTTGGCACATAGAGTTCCAGCCGACCGTAATCGAGCAGATGTAATTCAGCGCCGAAACGAGTATGCTCACTGGTTCCTGGAGGAAGCAAACCTGCACCATACCGTTTTTATTGACGAGTGTGGGTTTAACATTTGGACATCAAGAAGCCAGGGCGTTCGCGACAAGGCGACAGAGCTTACCGTCAGGTGTGTGGGCAGAAAGGAAGAAACATTACAATATGTTTGGCAATATCTCCAGTGTTTGGGTTGATATATCACAAGATTCAGTCGGGAGGCATGACAGGTGAACTTTTCAACGAGTTTCTGGAGAACACAAACGAGCATTTGGATGAGAATGAAACACACTATCTTATTTTCGACGGTGCGCCCGCCCATCGTCGAGCTGCTCCTCCTGCAGAAAATACCCAAGTTAAGGTTTTGCCACCATACTCTCCATTTTTGAATCCAGTTGAGCAAGCTATCAGTTGTTTGAAAGCGAATATCAAGGCTGACATCACACGTCCTCTGTTCCAGAATCAGATTAATGACAGAAATGCAGCACGAAATGCTCAAATTCCCCTGGGGGAATATCGCAAGCGTGTTTTGGTCACAGCTGCTGAGAGGAACTTGCCTAGCATTACTGTCGAAAAGTGTGCTGCCTGGTTCCGATTGATGCAGTCCTACACGCCAAGATGCCTGGCCAGAGAACATATTCAAGGGTGAACTGAACATGAACTGTTTGTTTGGGTTTTGCATGAACTGTGTCATTGCAGTACGTACACTTGAGTGAAAATACTGTGGTCGAATGTACATGTAAGCAATATTGTACAATAAGTTAATACACCTACTGTTGCGTTAAATTGAAAATACAATGTTATTCAAATGATATGTGAATTTTCCTTATTGTTCTTTGACTCGCACTAACGATTCTTCACTACATGCTATTGTTCTTTGAATCGCACATTTGAACTTCAAAATATGGTATGAATTACAGAAGTGTTTTATTGAACTTTCATTATGCACAATTGACATTTGATTGGTGTTATTGAAATTAGGGACGCGCTATTAAATATACAATACACGTTATTCATCACTCCTTTTCCTTTAATGAAGGGCAAATGCTGTAGTAGAATTTCGTTTTTCTCATCTGACACAACATTCAAAACTTCATCCAGTTTATCATTAAAATCACTATCTGTATACTTAGAAGTATCAGGGGGTCTATAGATGTTACCAATTATAATACCTTTAGACTTAGGAAATAAGACCTCAATCCAGATGCATTCAATGTCTTTACGCTCAAGATCACAACGTCGATGATATGGCACATCTTGTTTTATATATACGCCAACACCGCCACCAATTCCCGAACCCCGATCTTTTCGTTCGAAATCAAAGCCCTTAACAGTTAGTTCATCTGTCGCTATCTGTTCAGTTAGGTGCGTTTTGCTGAGACCCAGAATATCAATACCTTTAAATGACAATAGGATATGTTCCAGATTGACTTTGCGCGAATATAAACCACAAATATTTTGATGTAGTAACTTTAATCCTTTCCCATTCAAAAACTCCGTTAAATCCGGCAGCCCACTTTCATAAAGTTCTTCGTCGTTTGTTTCAGGCAAGCTAGATGTCGAGCATTGTAAACAACAACCAATTAAGTCAAAATCAGCATGAACACATTTCTCGTGAAAGATTGATCGACAGTCTTGGCAAGTGAGCTTAGTTTGATTCTTTCGAATTACTTTGAGGCAGCTTCTACATTTTATTAACATCTTAGGACCAGGGCAGGACTCTATGTCACCACATATTAGCAAAAGAATATAAAATAAATTCTTTCGAGTAGGTTGAACGTTCAGACCAGTAGTTCTGCGATAATTCCAAAGCGATGAGAAAATAAACGTTTCATTCAAGCTCGGCATATCAAAACGACAAATTTCTTAAGTCTTTGACGAGTAACTTTAGAAAGTTGCTCGGTTACGCCTTCAAAATGCATAAAACATGAGGATATTCGAATTTTCGACATATCGTCATTAGTAGCCATCTTGAATACGCGTGTTTTATTGAGATCAGTTATTCAGTTTTCCTATCTGCGCGTGCGCATTAAGTGTTTTGTGGTCATGCGCATGCGTAGTTGCAACACAACAATGGCCGTTCATGGATTTCGAAACACGAGGAAGCCCGAACTTTGGAGAGGTTGTACTTCAATTTGTGCAACTATTTCCCTTGGGGGGAAGTGGATTCTAACTAAGTACGTTCTAATCTATCGATTCATGTAAAAATTATGTAGTTACACGAGGGGTGCTACGGAATCTGTTTTCTAAGCATATTTTCGACCCTCATCCTACGGCCTATAGAAGAACAAGACAATCTTGACGCGGAAAATATCTATGAAATGAATCAAACAACTAATAACGAAGCACCTACAGTTAACGAACAAAATATTCCAGCTTTAAAGAAAGGTATTAAAGTTCCTAAAAGTAATTCTGAATGGTCAACGGCAAACGAACATTTCAAATTTGCTCTTCAATCAAATCAACCAATCACATCGCAAGATTTAGATTCAAACATAAAACTATTAAATATCATATACGAATATTTTGCTCAAAACTTTGGTTACACTGATTCAGTGCCTTATAATTCGCCGCTAGTATATCAATATAAAGACTATACTGTGACAGATTTCAAGAAAGCTCTGAAAACCCTCAAGTCTACAAATAGCGAAACTGATAAAATTAAATACGTGTCGCATATACTGCGTGATAAGTTTCGCCCAAATAATAACAACAGCCAGTCTGGTGAGCCAAGTCTAGACAACAACCAAACATATATTTAATCATGACAAGTATATCGGGAAAAATTTCTCGGGTTATGTCAAAAACATGCTAAACTTTCATCTTTCAACATGGCAGAATGCCTTCCATACTTAACTAAAACTCTCGCTGCAGTTCATCCAAATAAATTGTTCAATATTCCCAGCTGGATTCCTATATTATCTGACCCTGAAGTTCAATTTGACCTTGAACCTCCATCGTATCAACAAGTCACAAAGATAATCGGTAGAATGAAAGCATCTGGTTCTCCGCGCCCCCTTCATCAGCTTTTATTTATATGTTTCAAACGCTATCCTTTCCTTAGAACTTACTTAACTGGCCTTGTACGTGTTGTTTGGTTATCCGGGACCATTTCCTCAGAATGGAAAAAAGCTTGTACGATACTCGTTCAAATGGCCATAATAGTGTCCAATCAAATTTCCGACCCATCGCACTGGAAAGCATACGGTTAATTATTGCCTACGTAATGCACTGCACCCTTTCCTAATCGCTAATAAATTTATAGAACATAATATACAAAAAGGATTTACCCCTAACCTGTCTGGTACTCTAGAACACAAAGCACGGATCAAACAACGCTTTGTTGGTATAACTTTACTTGACCTCAAGAATGCTTTTGGCGAAGTTCATCACAATCTAATCACATTTGTACTTGACTACCATGATATCCCTGATTATATACTGATTTTAAAACTTCAGTAATTACATCTGAATTTCGTACCCCCTTCATATCAGTTGGCCGTGGCGTGCTGCAAGGTGATTGTCAATTTGATTTCTCCTTCCACTTTCTCAATCCCATCCACTGGTTTCAATTCGCTGATGACGCTGCCGTTATAAGTAGTCAAGAATCAGAAAATCAACATCTTCTGAACCGGTTCTCTATTTGGTGTCAATGGTCCAACATGATTGTTCGGGTTGATAAATGTGGTACCTTTGGCGTCAAAAAAGCTCTTAGGAAATCAATCCAATATCTACCGAAACTCCTCATTAATAACAAACTAATTCCTGTGATCAATATTGAAGATAGTTTTTAATATTTGGGGAGATACTTTAATTTCGACATGTATGATAAACAACATAAGTCTGAACTAACGTCTCTCGTCGACGAACTAATGACTGAAATTGATTCTAAACCACTTCATATAGGGTGAACAACTATATTCGTAAATGGCTTGAAATGCCCATATCTGGAAGACCTAGCACTGTATTTCGAACCCGAAACAAATTTGGCCTTAATATTTGTGCTCCATCTATCAAATTCATCCAATGTCAGACTGTTCTCCGTAAAGCTTTTAAAACATCTCCAAACCAAGAAATCAATGAACTTTGGAAGTCAAATAGCACCAACAAAAATATTCAGTATGATGTCTATAACTCCACCAAACAAGTTCCCAGGGACTTTCGCTCTAGAAAAAGGATAAACTTCACAATCATTTAACCTGTCAAGACTCGTTCTTTCTTCAAAGGTCTCATTTCCCCCAACTTAACAAAATAATTATGATGTTCATCCCAATCAAATCTGCCGAAAACTATATTTAATTTTACAGTGCTATAAATTAATAACTCTCCTCCAACGCGCCAAAACACTGCAAGATGGGGAATATAACAAACGTCAGACTGTTCCCATTGCCTAGCCCCTGAAACACTTTACACGTGGTTTGTCAGTCGTCACGTGGAGGCATGACTCAATTTTAAACTTACTTGCGACGAACCTACAGACCGCCTGCGGCTCATGTCTTTATGTGGATCTTCCAGGTTGCAAAACCCATCCATCATCACTGGTGACACCTACCGTCCAGATTTGCTTCTAGCAACTTCAAGTGGATGTCTCTATATTGTTGAACTAACTGTTGGTTTCAAACCAAATCTCTAAGATAACGTTAATCGCCAAAACGTATAAATATTGAGAATTAATTAAGGATCAACGTAAACATTTTAAATCAGTTAAAAGCCGGTTGTAAATTACCTTATATCAGTGAGACTTACAATTGTATATATAATCTAAAAAAATCATTAATAAAGTTTCCATTATTATTATCTTGGTAAACAATTTAACTTTGATATGAACAAATGAAGACCGAGAAACATGCTGAAGTTGGCGAGTATCTCCAGAAAATAAACCTTTTCCCTGTGAATTCGTTCTTGAAAATCAGGATTATTCAGAGTTACGTTTACCCAAAGCTTCGCTGGTGATTTTTCATTTACTAATTTTCCGAACATGGTGGAAATATTACTAATTTAAATTTGCCTAAATCGTATATTAGCATCGAATTCTGTTCTGCTTCGGACATAATCTATTAATTAACAATGTCAGCTTTCCGTAAGGCGTATTTTGAAAATGTCTAAGTATAGCGATATTCTGCATTTATACGCTGTAACTTCTCCTGAAATATTATCTCGGATGAAATAATTGAGAAAGTGTCATTAGAAGGTGTAAATAACACCAGAACGTTGAGGACACTTGGCAAAATTTATTATACTCAAGGGCAAAGTACTTTAATCAATTGCCAAATGGAAGAGTGCCATAAGAAAATATTGTATTTCTGGCAGGAAATGGTCAGCAGATTACCTCAAAATATTACTTGTTTCTCAAGGCCGGATCTGCTGCTTGATCTGGCCAACAATTCAAACTTGAAACGATGTAATATTCGGAAGTTTTCAAGTCGTGATCTTTGAACTATTTTTCAAACCCAGTTTTGTGTATTTTCGTATTGTCTTGTCGCCTTACAACAACATCGGTATACATGGAGACGTCATTATATATTGAGCACCATACTTCACCACCTAACGAGGTTTTGGAGGCCAACATGTTTGTCAGCTTTTGCTGTTAAGTCTCAGCCTCCTTAAATAAAGTTTCTAACTAATCTAAGAGTGATGCCGGAAAATCTAGAGATTTTTGCTGATTGTCCTGATATGATTTATGGTTTGAAGGCTTTAAGGCCTGATATTGTTGCAATTCGTTTGACAACCAATCGGTAATAACTGGACATGTGGACCGTCCCGATAGGCTAGTTTTAAATAATACCAAAGACAAAATATGCGTAATTGAGTTGACCATAGGTTTTGAGACAAATGTAACAAAAAATTGTAGGGGAAAAGCAAAATGCTATAAAGACCTTTGTAGCTCCTTGAAACAACGATTCAATAAAGTAGAATATCTTAATATGTCTATGGGAGCAATTGGAATAATCGGTAAAGAATGTAGGGACTTTTATGGGTTTTTAGAGAAGGACATGGAATTAGAGATATCGCAAAAGAACTATGTGATAAAGAAAGTAATCAGCTGCTGCGTATAAGGACAACTTATTGCCTATTTGGTATAAGGGACAAACTGTGGAACACACCAGAACTTTTACATTGGTAAATTGTAATTTTTAGATGTAATTAACATTGTAACATATCTTTCTAGAAGTATTTCTCCTTGATTAACTTGTACCATAACGCAACCAGGATGCCTATGTAAAAGTATAGTGAGTGCTGGTTGCTCATATTTTTTTGTATATGTATATATTTTAGCAAATAAAACTCAGTTTTCATTATTATTGTTGTTATTGTTATTATTACTATTATTATTATTATTAATATTATTATTATTATTATTGTTGTTATTAATATTATTATTATTATTGTTGTTATTATTATTATTATACAGGATGTAACACTTTAGCAATAGCTTCGGCTTAGCTGTTTTCAATATGTGTCATATGCTAACAAAACCGAAACACTAAAATTGATCAAAATTAACAAGTATAGTAGTCCAGTCCACAAATTACGAGTCCAAGTGCAAGTCCAAGTCCTATACATTCAAGCCCGAGTCTAAGTCCAAGTTTCCTGGCAAAATTTTAAGTCCAGTGTTTCCAGGTCCGAGTCTTGGATATTTCGAGTCCAAGTCCGAGTCCAAAATGATAAAGACTTTAACTTAATCATATTAGGAATCTCAAAATATATATAAAAAAGAAATGACATGCTTCAAATATAGACTATAAGCTGGTTATTATTTCCACAAATTACAGGCACAGTCATGTATTCAAAGTAACATGCAGTGGCAAACAGATCTGATTATAATTATATAAATTTCAACATTCAAACGTAGAGTGGAAAATGATAATAATTGGAAATAAGTAGAGAATGGTTAGTTTGCTGTCCGATAACTTCTTGTGAGCACACGGGAATTTCCTGTCGAAGAGGGTGCAGAAAACATGTCAGTATCAAAAACCCTTGGTTCAAGTACTTTGATGAAAAACCAACAACAGCTACTGGCTTACAAGCAGGCGAGGATAGAAAATCAGAGAAGAAAACCAAGCATACAATTCTTTGTTGTTCGAGTGAGAATACATTCTCCCTGTCTTTCTTACTCTGGCTGCAAAGTACAGCTGGGGGTGGGAAAGTTCAAAAACAGGCTGAAGTGTCCGTGACACAAGCTCTTAAGTTCATAAAATTTTGTTGTTTACAAACAAATGAAGACGAATCAAGCGCGCTTTCAACTGTCAAAATAATCGATTATTTTCTCGGCTCTTCTAAACTATTGACTTCTTTTATTGACGATCTTCGGTCTACATGGAAAATGGGTCAATCTGGACAGTTGGCATACGTTACAAGTATTTCAGAACCATTAGAGTTTCGCAAACTGTTTAACTCTGCGCCAGGATGAGTTTTGCAAACATTTTCTGTCACAGAAGTTTATATAAAACGTGCAAGGAAATGCTTAGCGAAGGAAATGCGTGCTCATTGGACTACCGAGATTCTGGAATCTAGGAGGAGCTGGGCAACTCTGGGCGAGCTACAGAAGGTCATACCCTTTCACATTGATCGTTTCAAAGAAATACTGGAAGAGTGCAGAAGTAAAACGTCTGCTGTCAATGCAACTAAATTGACATTCGCAACACGTTTTTGGCTGTGTTCATGTTTGTGAATATTAAAGGTGTAGGCCTATGACGTACCTCCACCTAACAGTTGAAATGATTGAAAGCGCCAAGAATAACGGAGGAATGGTTGATCAGAAAATCTTTAAAACTGGAAGAAAATACGGCTTCGATTCATTGTATTTTGACGAAATTAGTGTGGGAATTGTGGATGATTACATCAAGGTTGTCAGACCGCTGCTAGAACCAAGATGCGACTACCTGCTTGTTAATCGTAATGGTTTGCAGTTCCAAAAACTTACTGAGCTCTTAAGCATCCTAGTATTTCAAGCAGTTTTCAAATACGCGTTCACCCGACCAGATATCGACAAATTGTCGAAACTGAAAGTGCTATGGCTTTGAATATAGAAGAACAAAAGATGGTGTCCGAAGACCAGAAATATTGTTCAAATGTAGCAAAGTTACAAAATCAGAAATTTCGTGCACGTGACGTTGTGTTAAAAAAGTAAAGTGTATAGAAAGACTTCGCGGTTGTGAAGGCGAAGAGATGGATAATTGCATAGAACAATTGAAGGAACCCATCTCGCTTGTAGAAGATAATCAAAGCGACCTTGTCGCTGAAGATGCATGTGAAGCAGCCATTTCTATGTCTGCAGATAGGTGCACGAGAGCAAGGAACCAACCTTTACGATTTACAAAACAAGAAGACGAATTCATCAAGCAAGGTCCGGGGAAGTTTGGACCGCGGTGGTCTTGTATCTTGCGCTATCCTGAGTATCGTTTTCAACCAGGAAGAGTCTAGAACACTAACATTTAGAGCGATTGTAAGAAAGCTTATTAAAATACCTGGCTACCACCTGGCTACTAAAGATGGTAGCCAAGTGTTTTCAAATGACGTAATTTCATGCAAATGATACCGTCAAACTTATTTGTATGCAAAACAACTGGCTACCTGCAATGCTGGCCAAAACCATCGGCGACACTCTCCTTATTTGACGTTAATTACTATACCACTGCAATAATTCTTCACAAACTCCCCTCTCCCCCCGTTACAATGTTGAGCGTGCAACAAGAGACTTAACTATGTTCTGGGGGCTGAATCAACATTGAATGGTGGGGGATCGGGGGCGGGCTGTCTAAATTTGCCATGATAGTGATGAAGTTGTTCAAATAATTGGAAGTGTCGCAGATGTTTTGTCCAGGATTGTGACTACTAATAGAAATCCCTATTAAAATACCTGGCTACCACCTGGCTACTAAAGATGGTAGCCACGTGGTAGCCATGTGTTATAAAATGACGTAATTCTATGCAAATTAGACCCGTAAACATATTTAGTTGCTGGGGAGCAACTGTAGGATTCGGCAGAGTTTTTTTTCGTCTGAGGCAACAAAATAACCTACGTTACAGATTTGTCACTGCCCGAATTTACCGCGGGCGCCAGCGTTTTCCACCTTTCCCTCGCGAAATTTGTTTCCGAAGTTTGACATGCATGATGCAATTTCGAACCTATATTTCGAATGACGTCGAAGTTTTCGGCATGAGATTAACTGTGTTTTTAATACATTGTCGTTTTTCTTGCTGCAAGTAATATAATATTCTTTATCTACGAATTAGTAACTGCTTTAATGTGAAAAGAGGCACGAATATTTCCATGCGGCGGAAATGGCTGGCGATATCTATATTCGGACGTTTAATAGGAAATGGTGTTCGAGTTCGAGCAACATCAAACGATGATAAACGATCCGACATTATACTCTGAATCCAAAATATGGGAGTATTCACATAAACATTTGTCTTTTATTATCTTTACCGGTTACATTAAATTTGTTTATGTATGTAGACTAAGACAGAATTTAATGCTTGGGCAAATCCAAGCTCTAGACAATATATATTTATCGATTTCTCTCGAGACGGGAAATTCAGGATTTATAGTATAAAGCGTTAAACTGTGACAGTCGATATTTTTATACTCTTCTGTAATCTCCCACGGCCTAGCTACAGGGACAGGAGTGCGTGACATTTCTCAACCGGAGTATTTGAAAATTGAAATTAGTCCACTAGCTGCCATTTGGCTATGGCATGGTCTCATCACTAATCAGATATATCATTTGCAACGGTAACCAGTGGATAATTTTGCGAAATAAAATATTTCGAGATTTGGTATTTAATATTTTGATCATATTATGGGTTTTCAGTTTGTTAAAGTGTAAATGCCAGCATATTAAATTATTACTCCAGTTACTACATGCATAATATCGGTTTTATTATTTAAAACATATTTAGACAGGATACCTTCTTCAGTAAAAATAACTGCTATCAATGGGGGTCCTTTCCCAGGGCAATGTGAGTACAAGGTACCTGCAGACCTTAGGATATGACTCCCTCCCACCCTGATGGACTTGTCTCAGCCATGGTACTATAAGTCATAAGAGCCGTCCATCAGACGTCTTTTTGGCTTTTTTTTCTGAATCGCCTGCGGTAACTAATATCGTGCTCATTGTAGTACTAAATTTCATCTAATACTAAATGTTTAAATAACTAAATTTGCCGAAGATAAAAAACACAAAATTACTTGTATGAATCACTATTACAATATAGAACAACGGTAACTCCGAAAATAAACATTTTAATATTTCGAGCTTTCGACTATGTTTTAGTACTACAAAGTATAACATTACAAAGTATAAAGTATAACATTACAAAGTATAACATTGTCGTGTTCATACTGCATGTTGAAACTTTTCAAGAAGCCTCCTTTGGCGACACTGCTTATTGCTGGGCGCTGCCGCCCGGCGCCGCACACGGTGGGCAGAACTCTGAATATATATCCTGCATGTCAAATGTGCTAATGATTACAAACTAAACATCTATTTACATGAAAAGAAGTTAAAATGGTGTGCTGATATAATAAACTCAAGTTAGTTATACAGGAAGTATTAAATACCATGTGACGTTATTGTCGTCAAATTACTGTGAACTATGAACCAGTCATTGTGAATCACATGTAGCAAGGGAAATGGGAGGGCAAAAATAGATGCTGATATAATCCAGTTATATCTGAGGTTATAACAAATGTGTTGTCCCTCAATATACAGGGAATCACTGGGGGACGCATTTGGCTTTTCTGGTTGTAAAATCGTAGGCACAGCTTTGTTACACAGTTAGGCAGCTATCATTCAAAGGCTTTGAGAAATTGTGGAGGGTTGTCATCCTTCCTCTCCTCGCACCTGGTACTACTGGCGCATAAGGCCAATGGCCATGCTAATGAATGGCAAGCAGTCGCCAAGATTTTTCAAAGACACATTTTACATTTTTGGGGTACAAGATATGCCGCTTTCTTCACATGTATGGAAGAATTACAAGCTTTGGGAGAAGTGTAGCAGGCAGACTCTTCATTGACCCTCCCCCGTGACCTTAGTGTGATAGGCAGACCCCACGCCAGCCCATTGTCCCTCCCATGCTGCATTCTTGTGTGTATAAAATCATTAAAATGCAAAATTAATGCTGTACTTACAGTATTTGCGTTAAACATGGCCACATTCAACATATGCAAGTCTAATCTGCGTTTCACGCTGAATAGAAATCGAGGTTATGAGTTTTGAGTCTTTCTTTGAAAGGGTAACCTTAATTGCTTTAGCTATTAGTATGTCACAAACTATTACCTGTTAAGGCTGTTTTCCACTGAACCTTATCGTAACGTACCATAGCACTTTCCATGGTTTTGAAGTCATTAGTTCTACGCGAGTGCTCATGAAACAAAGAAATACGCTTCGTTATGATACGTTTGAAGTGAAAAACGGACTTAAAACCTTACAAGTGCGTAAATTATTGAATTATTCATCCCTCGTGTTCAAATTTACCCATGTCACTATTTAAACCCCCAGCAAATTAACGCTCCGTAGAGCTTCTTGTTGTATAATAATTGACAAGCTTGCAAATTTATACATAGCAAAAAAAATACTTATTTATTAACTTTACTTTTTAAAAATCTGTTGTTTGTTAAAAGTCAAGTTAGTCAAACAGTTTAGGAAAGCGGGGGTTGTCTTGGGGGGAGGTCAGGGTGTGTGTCACGCCACAAAAAAATTTTCTTTTAACGAAATTTTGATGTATAGTCGGTAAGTTCGTTTGGCAGTCGGTTGAAAGAAAGCACCCCCCTGAACACATTTTTGAGGACGGCCCTGATTTAGAAAGGTTTTCTTTTGCTAGAAATTTTGTAATTTTATCCCAAATAATTATATATATGGACAAAAAAAACAGGCTTTCTATAACTTTTAATCGTTTACTTGAACACACAACACAATTTGACAGAAGAATTCAGCACACAGTACAGTTATGGTCTCCAAGATTTGATAGTTGTCCAATACAGTACGTTTGAGAACTTAATCGAATTGTTGGTTCTTGTTCATCAATCACTTGTTGCTGTTCATCATGATCACGTTTGTTCATTCTTTCCATGGCTAAGAGCATAGGACAACGATCATCCATAACTTTGACATGAATATTTCGTCTTACGCGTCTCAATGTAGGATATGCTTCCTTACGTCTCTTAACAAAACTATCCACGTCAAAAACATCGCGACTCCATCCGCTTACGATCATCCCAGCGTCGATCTCTGGATCTGCTTTGGTCCAAAACTCCTTTTCGGCTGTCTCGTCGTAGTTCGACTCTTTCTTTACGCGAGGAAAAGGATAACCCATGAGCTTTCGACAACTTTTGCGATCGAAATCGCATTCCCAAAGCTCGACAATTCTACGACGATATATTTTATCGCTCAATCCAGGGTAATGTTACATCAATAGGTGGCCATGAAAGCACTCTGCTTTCGTGGGTTTTATCGTTTTGGCTCTTTCCCTGCTCAACATCTGCCGTTTCTCTATCTTTATTTGTCAACTCATCTTCAAGATAATCACCTGCTTCATTATTCTGCTTTTCTTCTTCTGATGTTTCCGACCTTCCACTGCGAGGAGAACTGGGATTAGGTCGAGTGATTGTGCGTCCGATAAACGCCTTGTTAGTAGCATCGTTAATGCTCGAAGTTATCCCTTGTAATTTGTATAGTTGCCTTCATGTCGCGATTGTGTAACAGCTGGTATATCTTCGTTTGGTTGCACGTCTCCGTTTCTCGATATACAATAAAAAAGGCCACAGCTGGATCGACTTGCGGTGGGGTTTCGGTTTCGTTTTCAGCATTGGTCACTTTCGCAATTGTTGTGACTGCAGTCACGCATTTGTTCTGACTGCAGTCACGCTTGAAATAAAGAACTGAACGCCGTAAACCTTGCTGAGAGCATCGTCAAGTTCGAGGCACTTTGAAGCTACACTGTTAATTTCAGGGTGATAATTTAGCACCAAAAGTAGTGCCAGATAAAAAGGTACAGAATAGCACCTTTTTGGGTGCTATTTCAAATTAGCACCTGGCGAGGTGTTAAAATAGCACTGATTTAGGAGTTGGTATAACACCTTAACATTTTCTTCAAAATAACACCTGATGTAGGTGCTATTTTACCATTAGTTTGAAGAAACAATTGCTCACTGCTACAAAACAAATCCAAAATATATACCCCACCTTTTTAACAAAGAGAAAACACAATCTGAAAATATATGAACATTCCTTTAATTGCATTTATAATAATATATTTGCTGATTCCAAATTACTTTATGGCTGAACATTAAAATGGTAATAAATTTAGGCAAATCTTGCCATGCTGATGCAATGTTCTCACCAATTACCTATCAAAACCAGGTATTGTATAAAAACATGGTAAACACTGTTCAATGGAATTTAACTTGATGAACATATAAATTGACATTCAGTTCTGCGAAGTGACATACATAGAAATAGTAAGTGCTTTGGCAATAATGTACTTATTAGAGTAAGTTACTCTTTTGAACAGCACATCTATTATTTTACCCTGGTTAATGCCAAGCAATTGAATGTAGTACTACTGTATGCTAAGAGCATGTCAGAAGAGTTATTTTATGTCACTCTAATGCTTAACCTATTAACACCTAACAATTTTCCTCAGCAGGTGAAGTTGTCTGGCATTAGACAGAGTAAACTTGCAATATAGGATGCGTAACAGAAATTTATACAAGCACTTTAGTCTACTGCCGTTTTTCAGATGAAGAAAAATGAATTATTTACAACCGTTTACCAGTAGCAGAAAAGTGCTTCTATAAATCCCTGATAATTATTGTGGCTTAATGGGTTACAAATTTGTTATTAGGTAAAGTCCACAGTTTTAGAGTCTGATGATTACTACACTAATTTTCCCATAGTCTATAGACATGCCACTCCAAATGTTCTTCGATCAGGATACCTCTATTCTATTGCTCTTGTCAGTATGGCCAATATCAAACACATACAACTTGTTGCATACCATTAAATCTTTGCTTTATATTCCTTAGCAATACAAAGTTGCTCTATTACTTTAGTCGTGATGCCAAGGTGAACCATACATAAATATCAATATTTCTCCAGCTTCACAATCATAGGTTACCTATAAAGTACATTGAAAGTAAGGTACATAAGTAAATACACAATTCAGATTAATTGGTATTTGTATTTAATAAGATCCTCAGTTAGCCTAAGCTAGTTTACACGAGGTCTAGTTGTAATAAATAATATAAACAATTTACTATAGGTCTTTAGAATATATGGATAAATATATGATAGATATATAAAACTAGATGTAAAACATTATATGAACCATTCAAGCTTCTTACGAACGGCAGATTTAAACCGGGACTTACAAGCTATATTCCTAATTTCACTATCAAGGTTGTTCCATATTTCAATTCCTCTAACTCTAAATGCCCGGGCTAAAAATGTTTTCTTCTTATATTTAGGTTTCTTTAATATTAATTTATCATTCCTACACCTTGCTGAAAGCCTAGTGTCATGTTCATATAAAATTTCTAATACATGAAGATGCATATAAATGGTGGAAGGCTCATAAGTGTTAACGATTTATGTAACATCATAAGAGTTTGGAGATGAATCCTTTGTCTGATTAAGCACCTATTTGCTATGTAGGAGTCTTTTCGAGAAATTTCACTAACTTTATAATTTAAAACTAGTCTAGCGACCTTATTTTGAAGCTTTTGCAAATAATTAATAGAGTCCTGGTTTAGTACAGCACCCCAAACAGTACAACAGTAGTTCAGTCTAAATATTATTAACGCTTCCGCAATCGACTTAAGAACTTTTGGTGGTATGTACTTCTTAAATCTGTATAAAAGGCCAAGACATTTAGAGCATTCTTTGAGAAGATTCTCGCAATGTGGCTTCCAACTTAGGGTATTATCAACTTCAACTCCAAGGAGTCTTACACATGAATGTTGATTTATACTTTTGTTGTTCATACGTAAGTTAAGAGGTTGTGCAACTTTTACTTTCTTCCGGTGTCTGCTGATAATACATAATTATGATATTCTCTTTCATTAGGCAGGACTTAGCTGACTTAACTACTATTTGATATATGAGATTAGGGATGAGCTGGTTAATAATGGTAACTGAACTGAGTGCGGTGCAATTTGGTCTGAAATCAAACGCGTGATTACAAAATCACACGACCGCGAAGCGGGAGTGCGATTTCCAATCACAAGTTTCATTTCAGACCAAAATTGCACGACACGAAGTTCAATTTCCATCTTATTATATCTATTTTGAAATCTAAAAATTCTTTAAACTGGACGCGGTGTTTTATTAGTCTTTGTTTACAATGACACACCCACGATACTCATTTTAATTTGACAAATTGACAAAAATTTAAAGACTCAGTATAAACAAGCAAAATGTGAGTGGATTTTTAGAAATAAAGACCGCAAAAGTAAGTTTAAAGATATCGTAGACTTTACATGTAAATTGATAAACGTTTCTTGTGATTTTGTGCGTTCAAACATCGACATTGCGATCGATCAATCCATATTTTAATACCTTGTGGCTTTGTGTTCAGTTTTGGCTGTTACTCAAATGAAACTTGATTTCGTTGACATTTTGACAATGTTTCATTCAAAATTTTGTTGATAATTTGGCCAGTATTATTTGTGAAAAATTATTTGATATTATTTTAAGTTTGACTTTCCTTTATGTTGATTTTTATGAAAAAAACTGCAGTAATGCAGTCTAGAATATTGACAATTTATGGTGAACAGATTTGGTCATTTTCCAGATCACATTTTTCGTTAAATTGATTGGCAAGTGCAATTCTATCATTCAATCTGATTGTTTGTTGTGGTGCAGAGCTTCAATCTGATTGGTTTAAAAATGATGCGATTAATACTCAAGATGATGCGAGGAAAGCTCAAAATAGTGCGATTTGGGAATTAATCCAATCAGATTGCAAGAAATGCCATTGATTTCAAAATGAATATGATAAATCTGAGAATAATCGGAAAAGCCGGTTAATCGGCCATTTTTAAGTAATCGGTAAAATTTGTGAACATATCGCAAAAGAACTCACAAAATTAAAAAGCTTCCATACAATGCGTTTCTGCTATGCCTATGTCCATCAAAGTTTCAGTGATCAAAATCTTTGGTCAAAGAACTTCAAAGCAACCGCCATCTTTGAAAGGTTTTTACAAGGTTTTTGTCTTGCTACTTACAATAATCAGCAGATACCGATTAATCAGACAATAAGTTGAGATAATCGGCCTACAAATAATCGGCCTCAGTAATCGGCAATTTTTGTTGTCGGCTCATCCCTAGATGAGATCACAGTTGTATAACAATTATCAATTCTCACATAATAATCAATATTCTTGCACTGAGTTCCATATCACAATACACTCTTAATGACCCGACTAGAAATGGGTAAGGTCCAGTGTTACTATAAAGCACACGGGTTATAATTAGAACACATGTAGCTATTGCTTTCAGTTAGCCTCCTGATATTCGAAAACTCCCTTAGGCATGATGCACCTGTCAATGTAAATGCTTTTTTCGCCCTGCTCTCCTGGGCAGCACACTTTAGAGGAACAAACAAGGTATAGCTGAGTTAGGAAGAGTACACAAAATTCACTGAGAGCATTGTTCAGTAAAAGTCAGCTTTAGTACCACACCCCCCCCCCCCCAAATATGGGCATGATATATTTTTGTTTTGTGTTGAAAAGCATGGAGGGAAAGTTATTATATATTATATAATACATTATGCCTAATTCAAAAATTTCATGTATCCAGCTATATGCATTTAAATTGACTTGTGGGTTTTTTGAAGCATTTTAAATATACCTGATAATATTATGGAAGTTGCACGTTATTTAAAATTGCCAAGACATTTTCTCAGGGTAGTAATAGACTATACATTGATTCATTGAAACAACGCTCAACTTATGAAAGTCATAGAGCTCATATATAAAAACATTCATAAGTCCATATCTAAACGTCAGAGTTTGATAAGTACAAGGGAATTTTTGTTGCGGCAAAATTCAAATATTTTTTGACGGCGACACATCTCAGTGAACTCACCCGGCATAAATATTTATGAACACATCCGTAAATGTTTTCCTTTATAATTGCTTTATATTATATAAAAACATTGAAATATCCTTATCTGAATATTATACCAGCATTCCTGAGCTATAACTTTTGAAATTCTCGTGGATTTCGAGAAGAAAAAGCAAATATATTGCTTGAATTTTCAAACATAATTTTTCAAAATAAAATTTGAAATGAAAGTGACACTATCCCAGAAAACTTTGCGCGCGTCGTAAGGAAACTAGGCACCAGTCCGTCTTTACGCGCTTATGTAATTTCTAGTGGTGGGCGATACTGCGAATATCGATTTCGATACGATACCGAAAAAGTAAAATGATTCCAGCATGAAAAAGTAAAACCTGGAAAAAAAACCGCTGTGAAAAGCTGTTACTGCATGCTCGTTTGGCAAATAACTAAACGAAGAACTTCATGTAACATTAAATATTAAACATATTCCGGTCACATGACAAGTATCGAAAATATCGATATTTAAAAAAAGTATCGATACCATCTTTTGAATTGTGAATATCGAAAGTATCGATACTTTAGTAGTGGTATCGCCCACCACTAGTAATTTCTTTTAATTATTTCATGGGAGACAACTCCAACCAAAGAACATTGCTCGTATTTTGGACTATTTCAGATTTTTGTGTCATATTTTAGACTCTATGCTTTAGGAATATAACGTTCTCTGCAAAATTTCTCTTAAATGTATGCAGCAAACTAGATGCGACACAACAAAACACCATAGATGTTGTGTATATGTCTATAATCATATGCATGTAGTATACATGGCGATATACATGGCGATATATCAAAAAGCAATATTCCGTAGAAATATGTTACTTGGGCTTTGTTGCGATTTTTTGTGAAACATGTAATTTGACTTAAACATCCATAATATATTTAACCCTAAAAATCGTGTTAATTTAGCACCTCTAGTGGGCTATGTTTAACGCTTTTGATGGTGTCAAAATAGCACCCATTATTTAGCACTGTAAAGGGTGTAAATTAAGCACTTTCGCTGATGAAAGTGGTGCTACTTTAGCACCCAAAAAAACGCATAGAACAAACAACATTGGTCTTATGGTCGTTTTGGGGACAAAGTCACGGTCACGGTCACGGTCACGGTCACGGTCACGGTCACGGTCACGGTCACGGTCACGGTCACGGTCACGGTCACGGTCACGGTCATGGTCATGGTCATGGTCATGGTCATGGTCATGGTCATGGTCATGGTCATGGTCATGGTCATGGTCATGGTCATGGTCATGGTCATGGTCATGGTCATGGTCATTATGGGAGATAACCTGTAATCCGCTTTGAATTCCTAGACGAGTTCTTGCCGTTTCGCTTTGCCTTCGGTCATTATCATAAGTGCAATCCTTGTGTTCTCTTGCCACGGCATGTTTTCAATATTTGTGGAATGATCTTCTTTGTTCTCTACAATATTGGTATCGACACCATTGACATGCCCGGCTATAACACTAACATTGTTTTTCTTTAGGGAATCGTCCGGATGGATTCTTTCGTTTAGCTATTTTGTTATTTTACTTCCCTCGAGATTTGATGCCTTGCTTTTCATATTCCATGCAATTTTAAGGTCTTCATTTAGAGTATTATGTCTACTGATTGAAAATAATAAATTAATAATTAGTAAATAATAATTCATCCAAATATATTAACCCACTGACAAAGCTGATATACGCCCGTGTCACAGTGTGTTATTAATAACGAGAAGATTTACAGTTTTAAAAGCATTAAAAAGGAATCTTGCAGCGGTTAACAAAGTTGTCAATTTCATGTATCTTTAACAACAACACATTATATTATGCAGACAAGAGTCTAGAGAAATTTCTAATTTTGAAGAACATTGACTAATTGACGTTGACTTTAAAAATGGTCTAACTTCAGAATATTTTCACATATTCCTTTGTAAGTAAGTAAGTAAGTAAGTGGGGGTGTGCAAATCATCCTTACTTGCAGTTGAGAGCTGAGCTGAATTACGAAGGACGCAGTTCGACTTGATCAAAATCGAATACTTATTAAAGGCGCCTCTGGCTGCCACCGTATGACTTATGTCTGATCAGGGAGCACAGCTACGATCAAAGGGTTAGTTTGGGGATTACCAAACCCACCTTGTCAACATTCCCTGTGGGAGGAAACCGGAGTACCCGGAGAGCGTTGACTGACTCTTTTCACATACATGTAAGCGTCATGAGTCACTAGCGAGAATCGAATCCACGATCTCAGAAGTGAAAGGCGCTGACGACTGCGCCATCGAAGCCCCGTAATCACTTAGTTACTGATATAGTCTAATATTTTTATTGTTCAGTACGACACCGGACAGGATCCTATGCATGTCTGGCGAATATTAATCAGTGCTAAGTTTTGCCAGCCTAGCTTGCTTTTCGCTTCTGTTCCACACGCCCGATCAGCCTCACTAATTTTCGTCTCGACTGTCCGTTTTTGATAAATTTCAAGCAAAAATCTAAGGCTTTCCCTCTCGGCAAACTAGTTATGTATTTCTATATAAAATTATGAATCATATACTCTGTTGTGATTGACAATTATTTTAGCATCATTCCAAATTAGTTATGCAAAATCCGTTAGGATAAATGAAAATATTCTATGTGTGTTTGTATGTGTATATCTAATAATGTTATCGGAAAATTTTCCAATATCTCTTTAAATCTTTTGCTTAGATATTGATGAATGCTCATCATACCCTTGTGGTTCTAATGGTAGTCGCTCATGCAATAACACCTTTGGTTCTTACAAGTGTATGTGTAAGAAAGGGTTCATTTTCAATGGAACAAGATGTGTGGGTATGTATTCCCGTATGCACTAGAAAATACATGCATGCAGCAACCCCTCGCCCTTTATTATCGTCATATTCGTGCACATGAAATATCAGTTGTTAAACGTTTCGTAAGTTATATGCATGCCAATCAGTAGTTGACGTGCTCTATAACATAAAATTATAAATTTGTGCCCATATAGAATTATACATTGCGTAAGCATTCACTATACGCTTAAACTTAAAGTAAAATTTAGCTTGCTACGTTTTGTAAAACTTTCGAAATATGTTCATGAAACTCCACTGCAAATCCCTTTCTGCTATAGAGGAGAAACTGTTAAATATATTCATTAGAAACGTTTTAGTTAGTTTATTTGAAATATTTTTTGCTTAATCCTCATTGTATGGTTATAAAGGACTGTTAAAAACACCATATATAAAACAAAACTCCCCGGCTGAATTGCTGGAATGAACACTGAACGTAACGCAATGCAGATAATAGTAAAATATTTTTCAGTTCATTGCAGGTTACCAAGATTCGCCATTATTACTGCAAAATTTTCAAGTTCGTTTTGGGGTTTCATCTTTGACAGGCCCACGAAATTTTAAAACCTTAAGCTTGATTTCAGTTCTGACATAACAATCGTTTGTCGTAGTAGTTTACTTTGCAGTCGGTAAATTATAAAACTTATAAAAAATTATTGCAAAATGAAATATTGACAGTCAAACGTCCGATGTCCGCTCTGAAATAACAAAATCTTTATCTTAGCCAATCATAAACTTCATAAATACCAGTCTTCTCTCGATTTGTGCTGGCGTATGCGCGTAACAAAAAACTCTGTCTATGACGTACGATCCATGACATAATTGCGGACGACTTTGCATTCTGCTATGTTGACACATACCCGGAATTGGTACCCTCGCACGAGGCTTCGCGCCGTTAGCTCGTGGATTAGTATCCTAACTACTTCCCGTTTATGTCCTGCTCAACTTCTGTAGTCTTTCTCACAACCCCTGCTTTTCCTTTGTTTAAAACATTTCTTTCGCGGTAAGTACCTATACTTAATATGAACATATTTTGTGATTGATCTTCTCAAACAAAAATAATCAGAGTTTATGACTCGTTCTTCAGAAAGACGATAATTATATTTGAATGGTATTTTCTGCTAATCCTTAAATATTTAAAATTTCTAATATCTGGTTAGAATTAGAAATAACAACCATATAATGAGGATTGAGCATACAATCCGTATGTTTCGTAAATTTCTGTCAAGGCAGGTATGACTTTGTCTGCCGTTGTTGATGCGACTAACTTCGCGGCAGGGAATCTTGACACTAGGCCTTGTACTACCACCACATGTTTGGATGATGCCATTGGTCCAAATAGATCCACTGCGACTGTCTCCCAGCACTTCTCTGGTACTCGGTGTGATTTAATTGGCCCCTTAGTCCTTGGTCTTCTTATCCACAAAGATGTTGCAGTCGCTGTATGACTTTACAAATTCTTCAACTTTCTTATCCATGCCGTGAAAGAAAAAATGATGGCTAAGACGTCGTTTCAATCCCTCCTGTCCTCGATGGGCTCCCTTGTGTGCCATCTGGATAGCTCTTTCTTGGAGTTTAGTCGGAAGGATGATCCTTTCATCTTTGAGAATAATGCCATTTCCGGTGACTGTGAGTTGTGTGAGGATGGGTCGAAAACGCTGAACTTCGGCAGATTCTGTCTTTGAGATCCAAGGCTGTCCCTTCTTGATGAGTGCTGCTATATTTTGCAGTGTCTGGCCTTCACTTGTGACTTGCGCAATAGCCCCAGTGCCTATGCAATCGATGGCTGGCGTTGTATGAAGTAGGTACAAGAGGTTATTGAGGTCATCCGCTTCAGTTCGTTCCTCCCGTGGTAGTTTCTCGATTGGTTTCGCGTGTCGGGATACGTAGTCGGTTTGGTTAACTTTCCCACACTGGTAGGCCACAGTAAATCTGATGTCTTGATGACGGAGCTTTATTCTTTCTGTACGAATCGAGCCTTTGCGGTTGCCGTTGAAGATAGAGCATAAGGGTTTATGATCAGTTATCACCTGGATTTTGGTTGGGAACCCAAGATGTAGTTGCGAAATCGTCGTAGAGCGAAATCAATACCAAGGGCTTCAAGGTCAATTTGTGGATACCGCTGCTCGGCCTTGCTTGTTGTTCTAGAAGCTATGGCAATTGGTCTGGCGCTCTCCAGGGTCTTTCCTTGTGCCAGCACGGCTCCAAGTCCAGCAATGTGTTGCCCATGTCGAAATACTCGAGTAGTGTATTCGGCGTAAATCGTTCGATCATTGCTTCATATGCTGCATGGTGCTCATTCGTCCATGTGAATCGACTGTGTTTCTTGGCCAGCTCTCTCAATCTGGATGCGCGTGCTGTGCAAAGTTTGGAATTAAATCGGCGTTGGACTGCATCATACAGAGAAAACTGATTAATTCTTTCCTTGATCGAGGTGGTGTAATGTGATTTAGTGCTTCCATTTTGGCGGGATCTGGTCGTACTCCTTCGTAGCCAATACGGAGACCCCAGAATTCGATTTCCGAGGCTCCAAAAGTGCACTTGTTTGGATTAAGGGTTATACTAGCGTTAGTGATGGCTTGCATGACGGTTGTAATCGCGGAATTGTGCTCTGCATCGGTTTCTGTTGCCACGATAAGGTCGTCATGAATAAGGTGTGTTTGTGGTATATGCGCGAAAAGCGGTTGGAGAGCCATATTAAGTTCACCTTGTGCTGGCTTTACGCCCATGGTGAGTCGCTTATATCGGTATAGTTTGTCGTTGGCGTGAAACACCGTAAGGTACTGGGAATCTGGGTGAAGTTCAATTTGCCAAAATGCCGACGTAAAGTCCATTTTCGAGAATACTTTCGCCCCGCTGAGTTTAGCTTTAATATCTTCTTGCCTTGGGATGGGCAGGTTAGAAGCTTGGATGGCTTTATTCAGGTTGCGAGCGTCAAGGGTCATACGAATGGCGCCGTCTTCCTTGGGTGTAAAAACTGCGTTTGACACCAAAGGTGCTGGTTCCATCGGTGGATGCTCTTCAATGGCGTCTTCGGCTATCATCTTCTCAATCTCTTTGGTAACACGTTCCTTTAAGTGATATGGCACTGGCCGAACTGGGGAGGCAACCGGTTTAAGACTGGGGTCGACATGCAGTTTAACTTGATGGTTTTCCAACTTCCCAAGCCCTTCAAAATTCTGCGGATATTTCTTTAAGATATCTTGAAGCGCTCCTTTGTTGCTAGGCTGGATCATTTGTACTGGTTGGTAAACTTGGGGCTGAGTGTCAAACTGGATCATCCCCAGTTGTACTGCACTTTGTCCTGCCAATACTGGTTCGCATGGGTGATCAATTATGTGCCAATCAACTGGAGTAGATGTGGAACCAGATGTGACAGCGCATTTGGCAATTCCAAGAACTGGTATTGTCGGGCTGTTATATGGCTTGATCTTGGTCGTGGTTGGGACCATGCTATACAGCAAGTTCCATTTTTGCGCTTGCTCTCTTCCACAGACGCTGATACTTGCACCTGTGTCGGCCAAAACTATTGCGAGGCTATTGTTGATGACAATTTGGCTGTTGGAATCTCTGATTTTCATGCGTCCCTTTTGCGTAGGTTGTTGCTGTTATTCTGAAGATGTTGATGTGGTAGACATCACTGTAGTCGTATTCTTCTCTCCGATGTTCTTGTTGTTCACTATCGCTTTTCAGTTCATTGATTGCCTTCTTTTCCTACATGCAGTTTCATTGTGGCCGATTGCATCACAGAAATTACATTTGCTGGTTCGTGCTCTGCAGGATTTGAGGTGAGCGATAACAGACGTCTTGATGTCTTGTCCACAGTAGAAACACGATCGAGGCTTTCCAGTTTCAGGTTTTTTCTTTAGGTTTTTAAAGGAATATTTGCCCATTTTGTTTACTGAATTTTCATTGTTGAGTTCTGCCAGTCCTTTGGTGGCACTTTCAATTCTCATTCCTTCCTTGCGTAATTGTTGGAGGTCTCATGAATTTTTGAGTGCTTCCTCTCTGATTTTCTCATGTGTGGTGCCAATAATTATCTGGTCGAATATGGCAGTATCCTCGGCAGTCCAATCGTCATTGTGGCATTTGAAATTACAGTGCTGAGCTGCTTTATATACACGATTACAAAATGTCGGAAATGACTCATGGGCCTCCTGTACCAAAGATCGGAACCGGTGGTTTTTGAGTGTACGATTTTCTGTTGGTTTGTAGTACTTTTGTATTGTTGTTACAAAATGTTTTCATGTCGCCTTATTTATTTTGAGATAATCTGGTTCTGCAACTTTCCAGTCGGCGAACAATCGTTTCGAAGAGAATATACCGAGGAGTTTTGTCACTCGATCTTTTGATCGCCATTCATCGCGAATGTTGTCATAGTCATCGAGCGTTGGCTTTTTATCTGCGTTTGCAAGTTTCCACCGTTCAATGGCCGCATCGAGGGATGTTTTCGGAGTGTCAGGGTATTGGGCATCATATTGCAGCTCGAAGGTCTGAATAAATTCATCAAAAGCTCGTAAAGTGTCGTCCGGATGAACATCGGGTCGAAATACAGTGTTGACGTACTCGTCATGGCAGCCATATTGGTCAATATCTCAGTTCTTGCGGCTTTATAGTTGTATATTTCTGCTTGTCGACGCAGCCAAAATCTAAATAAGTGGTTTGTTAATCCTCGTCGCCAAATATAAACTGGTTATTATGGTCCTTTTAATAACAACGCGTATCAAAGATATACTCTAACTCCTGTTTCTCTCTATGTTTATATGTCTTCCCCCCCCCGCCTTTTATAACTACCCCCATCGCTCCTGATGTCTCGTTTTATCCAACATTAACATAATATATACAAATACGTCAGGTACGTAACGACCCATTTTTCGAAGTTACGACTCAGCGGGCTGCGGAAAGGATTAGTTAAACCCTTTACATGAAAACTACGTATATTTGAATGGTATTTTCTACTAATCCTTGCAATTATCAAACGCCGGATATTTAAAATTTCTAGTATCTGGTTAGAATTAGGAATACATGTAATTCTGTTTTAGTTTACATTGCGCCAAGTTTCTAATCTTATTGTTCATAAATGCAGTGCTTATTTACCTAGGTTAATTAGGGATCTAATCTTTTTAATGACACATGTCCAGGGAAAACGTTGCGCATTATTTGGTTAACCAGACCTGCAATTTCTCATGTTATCCTTTTAAGCTATGATACCCCCTGTCCCCTGCTATATTCTGAAATAGATGTTTAATAATAAATAAATAACAGGACAGAGAAAAAATAAATTATTTAATAATTTTAGAATGTTGTTATAATTCTGAATATTAACTAGTTTAACTTGGCAGCAAAGTGGCGTCTAATTTGTTGAACTAAATCATCCTAATATTTTTGTGCTGCCCAGCTACACCTAATGTCAGGGCCGCACAGAGACATTTGGGCGCCGGGTGGAAAATAGCTTTGGGGCCCCAGCTATTTTCCGTTCTCAAAGATCTTTGGTGTCATGTGCTTGTTTACAAAATTAATTTCTATACTTTTGTACTTCTGGTTTATGTCCTGCAGTCTTTAACATTTTAAATAACATTCTCAGTCTGCATTCAGTACCAAAATACATAGTGCCCCCCCCCCTCCCACTGTGCGACCCTGCCTAATGTGCTTGTTATTGTCAATGCAAACCATGGGAGATTTGACCTTTGTGATTGAGTTAGTATCAAATTCTCACCGGGGACTAAAATCTATGTTAAATTAGAAATAAAGGCCCATCTCTGTGGGGAGGGCATTAGCATTGCATTAAAAGAAACTGATAATTTCAAACACAACATCCCAGTGTTAAAATCATATACTTCCTCTCAACAGGAGCTTGCACGTCATCAAATTCCTGCAGTTTTCCCCTTTACACTTCCCTTGGGGAGGTGAGTGGGGAGGACTTAACATTGACAGGCGTATGGGTATAACCACTTGGGTGCACTTTTGTAACACACTGTGGTTGTAAATTTAGGTCACCAATATATTCTCTTTCTATTTAATATTTTAACTATTATTAAAGGTCAAACCTGACGAACATACCAGCGCTTAACATTTTAATAAATGCCTCATGACACAAGAGAAATTAAAATACTAGTCTATACCTCATAAAATACTAACATTAAATTACTATTTATAGCATCTACCAGGTAGCACTTGTTTTGTGTTTAAAGCCAAAGGAGTTCGATTTCATGGCGTTACAGCTGAGCGAAATTTTATAGGAGTAGTTTGCTTTATAGCAACAAAAATCAAGAACAACAGGTTTTAAGCACGCACATATATATAGTCATGGGCTCACGCTCCCATACCATTAATTTTATCATCTTCGATTAGTTTTGGGGTCATCTGTTTGGCATTGTATGACTGTTTTCGACGAGCATACTCTCCAGTATAAACTCTGTCAGTTTCTCCAAAGAGTATGGCCAAGTAGGTAACCGCCCCCATTTAGCGGAATACTAATGAGCTTGACGTCATGCTTAGTGCGTAACGTTTACTAAGGGAACGCCCCTATATGGGATCGGAAGTAATTAGTATTCAGAATACTGGGTTTGGTGGATAATCCAAGTGAGTAGATATATACACAATTTTAAGACCTAACCAGGAACGGTTGCGAAAAATGCAACACTAAGTCCTCTGGCAAGAATTTAACCCACGGCCCTGCGATTCCGGTGCAGCGCTCTAACCAACTGAGCTACAGAGGCCAGTTGCTGAGCTGTAGCCGTAAGTTCTGTATATATATAGGTTATCGGGTGTGCGGGTTGTGATAAGGTAAATTGAAAGATTTTTTTGCACTTCACTTGGTTGAACTAGAATACTGGGTTTGGTGGATAATCCAAGTGAGTAGATATATACGTTTAGTATTCAGGTATGTTTAGAGTGATGACGTCACAAAGGTATCACAGGAGGAGTGACGTCATAAAGATTAATGAGTTGTGACCCTAGACGTGTATTAAGTATAATCTGTGAAGGTTGTACATTTTATTGTGTACGTAGCTTTTACGGAGAGAACTTTACAGAATATATTTGGGACGTAGCTTTTGCGGAGAGAACTTTACGGAATATATTTGGGACAAATTTCGGTAAGTGTATATTTTTTGTCAATTTAAGATGTATTAACATGAAGTATTGCAATGGGTAACCATAGCAACTTGAATTTTTTAGTAAATTTTTTTGAAAACAATTATTTAGATATGGATTTAGCAGCGAAAATTGAGCTTAATGCTTTGGAAAGCATGTATATTTTGAGTCTTTTTTGACTGAGGCTGAGAAAAGATTGGTTTACGATTGATCAACCGTTTGGTTGAGTGGGGAAAGGAGAAAGAGCAGTTGGGACTTGCTATGAGCATTTCTGATTCTTGGACGCCTGAACAAAGACGACGGTTTTTACAGGACTGGCAAGACAATGAGCCTTTGGTACAGTTTGGCCGTCGGGAGAAAATATCTTTCGATGAAATGAACGATGATGTGAAAAAATTCAAAACCCAAGGTATGGACTATACAATTCAATTTGCAAATACGTTTGCTCATTTGGAGCTTTCTCGATATCATGATCGCCTTCACGAGATATTTGGGAGCTTATTGAATATGGTCACTGGAGAGATACCTATGCACGATCAAGTCCGTTTTTTTTTGCGATCACCTCTGCTTGAAACCCTCATTTCTCTTCCTTTCATGCAACGTCAACGACTTACAACTGAGCGGGTTTTAGCTGAAATTGAGCGTGTCATTCAGTCTAATAAGGAATTTCATTTGAATGATAGCACAGAATAGACATGAGCAGAAAGTCCACTCTCGTTCCGACCTTTGAAGTTTTTGTGCCAGCACATGTTACTTCCGGCGTCTTGGCCGCCATGTTGAAAGCAACCAACTCTGGTCCAAAACATTATAAACTAATATGGCGAAACTTGTATTTCATAAATTTAAATGAGTATATCGTCGTTATTTTATGGTGGATGTCAGTGAAATTTTCAGGACGTACTAAAGAAAGGTAGATTATTCATTTTATTTTAATAAAAGCGTATTTAATGATGCTAAAATTGTCATTTTAAACGCATTGCTATGTGCTGTTTTGGGACCCGAAAGTCATCCGATGGGATATACATGTTATTTTTCTGAGTGTTGCTTGAATTGCAACTATTATTCGACTTAGCTTGAACAAAAATACGTCATGTCTTTTTTTTAGATGGCAGTAGGTTGAACTTTTTAAATTTCAGGCGCATATTTATACTGTATCGTACAGTCGTACTACTATTAAACACAATAATCATATACCTGATCAGTGAAAGGGGCTTCTTTTCTTACTTAACAAAAAAGTTTTTGGACTAAACTCAGTTAACTGCGCGATTTGAATCCATTTTCACCAGAACTGGCTTATAATTTTTAACTTTGATTGCTGGATAACAGTATAAAGATATTTGTTCACATCTATCAAGCAATTTGATGGAGCAGACTAACTTGCTAGAAGTTGCAGTTCATGACCCAAAATTGCAACACACTAATCTCATGTACATTTACACAGTGTAGCACCATCTTAATGACTTCACCTGTTTTCATTTACCATCAGCATCATTAGGTTTACCATCTTAGAGATAAGAATATTGAAGGAGCTAGTCTAAGCTCCAAAATATTACACATTCAAACTGTGTTGGCCGCATAGGTTGTGGGTTGCATTCTCACTGTGGTCAAGTTGATTTTTCAGCTTGCCCAGTGTAGATTTACTCAGTGTAGCAACATCTTAGTTAGTAATTTCACCTGTGTATGATTACCATCAACATTAGATTTAATGCAAGTCTTGTATCTTGCAGTTCAGTTCTTCTGTACTCTGGTGTAAAAGATATTAAGCAATATAGCTTGTAGAAGTTACTGTTAAGTAAACTGTTTTGGCAACACAGCATATTGTCCAGTGTGCATGGTTAAAGATGTGCTACCTTCAAATATTTTCTGTCCTTCTTTTTAGTGATGGAAAGCTCACAATTGGCAAATTTCAAGTTGTAGTAAATGCACAACCTCAAAAACAATATTTGTACTAATTCCAATGGAAATTCATCACAGCATTTAAATGGCTATAGCATCAGTGTTGAGATTGTTGGACTTTTTGGATTGTTGGACATTTTGTATTGTTGTACTGAATTTTTGTGGATGAAAGTTTTTAAAGATATAAAACCAGTTTTCCTCTAGCAATAGTTTCGCGCAAGGACTTTGCTCATTTTTTGTGAGTTTTCAACTCGGTATTCTGGAACTAGTTGGACGAAGAAATAAAAAAGTTGTTTTGCGCAAAAAAATTGCTAATGGAAAATCAGCGTAGATATCAGCTAGTAAAAAGTATAGGTATGAAAAGAGTAAAATATTTATAAATACATTGATGTTGATTCTCCAATAATTGAACGATTAAATCATTCGTTAGATTTATGTCATTACGCCTAGTTTCCCGTTGAGTACGACATTGGTTGTAGTCATTACCGATTGATAACGTAGGTCCAGTACTCAATAGAGGTTTGGAAGTTTCTAATTGATTCTGATTTTATGGAATAATAATCGACAAGTCAATGTAGCATTTGAAAGAGTTAAAAAATCAACTGCCATATATAAATGAACTTGAATATAGAATAACTTTCAAACATATAATTCACATAAGAGTCAGAAACAAGATTGAGATCTTGCATTCCAGTTTGAACCATACCAAACTAAAATTAAATTAAAATGGTTTCTTTTACATTTTTGGACTTGTACAACTTGTACACAGTAGAAAAAAACTAGATGTCAAAGTTTCATTTACTTGGTTTCCTTTGTAGAAAAACACTTCAACTTGCATGCACCAAATTCAGATTTTGTTGCAAGTTGAAACCAGTTTTATTGCCTGATATATTACTCTGCCAACAAGTCTTAATAACTAAGGTGATAGCAACAATAATATACTTGATGCTAAATGTAACATAAACTTGAGTAACAGAAAAAATTCTCATCTTCAGAGTATTTTCCCCTTCATTGTAGAATGTAGAGTAAACTGTTAACACAATCTTAAAAACTAGAGTGAATATTAGAATCTTCTCACAGATTTATAATTAAAACTGTCATCAAAATAAATCAGGTCTTGTAAATTAGGTCCCTTGATTGATCCAAGCATTGATCTTTAAAACTATTTTTCCAATATCAATGAACAGTCATATTAAGGTCACAGGAGGCCTTGTGGTACCAAATTCGTAAAGCCACAGCCAAAGGATTTTAATAGGTTCAAGTCAAGATATTATCCCCAAAATTTATTTTTGAAGACCAATTTCTTTCATATCTCAGTATTCTTTTATATTAAACCATTGCAGGCCAATATGCCAAGTTAATATTTCATTGCTCTTGGTGAGTACTGAGTACCGTCAATTCGTCAAAGCTTGATCACAGATAGTTCTATGAACTAGTTTATTTCCTTCATTGCCCATGGCGTGTACGTCCTTAAATCCTTTTATACACTGTGAAATATCACCAACTTATCACTCAAAACATATCGTACGGCGATGACTAAGCTCACAGAAGCTATATAACTTGTATGACAATGTATGACAATGGCCAAATTCCACGATTAAATTCGTTTCTCATCCTCACAGTGACAATTAAACCAAAGAACAGCCTTTTCTTTATAATATTTCAAAATATCCTGAGTTTCGCTTGGATACATAAAAAGCTAGAGCACTTTTAGTGGCTCTATTTCTAATTCCGCCATACTAACTCCTATAAAATTTCCTCTGGTTTGGTTGCTTTCAACATGGCGGCCACACCGGAAGTCGGCTGACATTCTGGCACACTTTTTACCCCGGAGTGGAGCTTCTGCTCATGTCTATTCTGTGATGATAGTGTGAATGTTAATTTAATTCATGTTGAAATGCCCCAAGGGGGAACCGACACTAAACGTAGTGAAATTAATTAGGAAAAATATTTTATCAATAAAAGAGCTATTGTTCGGATTCAAAAGGGCGAAAAAGGGGGTTATACCACTGATATGTACTAAGACTGGATAGTGCATCTATTGTTTAGAGTTGAAGCCGGAAATGAGTCGTGTTTGAGAGCGGCCGCCATGTTTGTCAGCCCCAGATGGCAGCAGATTTCTATATATTTCTATTGCGGAATTTGTAGTTTTCGTTTTAAAACGCTTGTTTCTCTTCTTGGACCTTAACAAACCTTGTCTCAGGAAAAGAATATGCATCATGAATGTCTCGAAAAGTAAATTTGAAGTTTTTTAACCCTGAATCGCAGAGAAAACGAATGTTTTGCGTCGTGTTAACGGGTGCCATGAGTGAAGATATAAAACAGACTCGTCAATGGAGGTCAACAGGAGAAGGATTATATGATATTTAAACGTTGGACCATTTAGTTAACAATATAATACAGACTCAGAGTACAAACGTCCAGCGACAAATCTGAATATTTACTTCGCAAACTTGACTAACTTAAATGGTTACAAAGGCGATTATGCCGACAAGTTGCTGTGGTAAGTTTTGAATATTTATGTTATGGTTGTCAAAATATAATTCTACTATTCTGTTAGTACCGTAAGTGTTGGAATGAGTTTATATTTGAATCATATAACAAATCCTTTAATCTGTGGCTGTGCTGTTTATACATTGATGCCAGGAATTGTATCTTTTTACCAATTTGTTGGCAGTTTCCTGCTTTTGTTGCATTTGGTGGTTGTATCTAAACTCATAAGCTAAGGAACTGTCTGAAGAGCTCAATCAGATAACATTTATTGCTAGTTGAAAAGAACCAAATTGCTTAACTTGTTTCGGATTTTGTGGGATAAATTTGCTGTGGTTTCCTTGCCATTGCAATAGCACTTGACAATTTCCTTAAACAAGTTATCGTTTATTGTGGGGTCATACATGTAGTCATCTAGTTCTGTGAATATTATAATGATGAAACATTTAGAGCACCCAGAACAAATGTAACAATTGTATCAACAATGTCTTTACAATGAGGAAGTTTTCCAGCAGTTGTTGCCAGCATTCTTTGAAAGCATTTTTCACTCTTTTTCACAAACATTAAGGATGCTCTGTGAGGCTCTATATAAATTGTCCTTTTCTTTTATTGCAGGAATTGGGAAGACAGAATCAGGGTCACGAATATTGCAGCACTCATGGCTGGGGAGTTTCTTCTGGACTCTTCTAATTTGGAATTGTACTGATTATTTTCATGTTTCTAAAGATACTAAAATATTACTGCCAAATGAAGCAAAAAATAATCATAACTAATCGCATGTGTATAATTATCCTAGTTTAATGTTTTTACAAAATTCCTATTCTATTTATATATATTACTAATATTTATTGTAACCTTCACAGATGAAGAACTACTTTGTAGATATACTGTGAATAAAGCAATATTATTATTATTATTATTTGTTACTTTCAAATTTGAGAAATAAACTGTCTTGTGAATATTAATACTGATCAAATAAAGATGCAAGACTTAATTGCTACAATTGATGCTCATTTTTTTGGATATTAAAACTACTTGCTAATGATATGTTCTTGAAAATGTTGGTTTATTTATTATTCCTTTCAGTTTTATCTCCCAATTTTATTAATTTTGAACAGTCAAATGCACAACACTCTGATCCAGTAGTGGCAGAAGATGGGTTTGATTGGGAAGGCTAGCCAAATTCTAGGGGAGGGGGCTAGATATATTCTAGGGGAAATTTTGAAATCTGGAGTCTGACCTGAAACCTTTCTGGTGAAGGCAACAACAACAACATTTGAGTTGTTAAAGATCTTTAATGAAATAATTTAACAGAACAACGATAGTGTCAACAGCAATTTCTAGACTTGCATATTGACTCTTGATAATTGATTTATGAGGCTTCAAAACATTCACAATCTTCACATTTGTATTGTCTTGTTCAATAGGACAGTATACAGGGTGTCTCAAAAAAACCGCTACCCTTAGAAATTAGAGGATTTAGAAATTTCGCTTTGTCTGGCATATTTGTATTGTACTCAGCTAGCCAACATGAAAGGTTCAAAGAACCGAAATACTTTCAAACTAAGGCTTGGCCATCAACAAATATGTCATGTCTAAAATTCAAATCACAGTAATGTATGAACTGCAAATTGGCCTCGCGCACGCTTATTAAACCTACCTACTGGCTCAAAAAGTTTAACAATTAGTGCTGCATTACTCTAAGTAGTAACTGATTGTTTTATTATACAAAGAGAATTGAATTACATTGTAATCTCTAGAGCGTAGTGATGTGTTCGGACGGTCAGTCGCCGAGCTCTGACATTTCGTCAAAATCGGTGATCAAAATATCAAATTATTTACTTAAGATTTAGTTTCTTTCAACATTCAAATGTTCTTCATACTTCTATGATGATTGCTTGTTCTTGAAATACTAGATCACATGGCCGCCGCTCTCGAAACACGACTCACTTCCGGCTTCAATTGCTATTAGGGCTCTGTATTACGATGCTCTATCCAGTCTTAGTACATATCAGTGGGTTACACGAATACGAAAATGATACATTTTCAGAACAAAATATTGTTGCTAGGACACCGCTTTGATTGGCTGCATGCATAAATTTACAACGGATTAACGTTTTAGAAAATTTATTTCTTTAAGTATGACAATTTACACAAATAAACGGTTATTAAATATATTGTTCAGCTTTTACACTGTTTTCCAGCTTAGATCACTTGACGTTTTGTATATTTCTGTTAAAAAGAAAGCCACATTCTCTAGGGGTTACCTCGGGGTTCTCTGCATGGGGGTTCTCTTGGGGTTCTCACATAATCACATAATGGGTTTCTAGTTTCCATAATCTTTTTATGCACTGGGTCCTTTTTCGTTTGCGACATCCATTGCAGGCGATCCAAATAAACATTTCCCAATTCCTTTTGAAGTTTTGGTAGAATTTCTGAAAAGGCCTGTTTCTTTGCATCAATTTTACCAGATCCGTCATTTTGAAAACTTTGTACAAGTTCATTGTACTTTGCGCGAAGTTTCGACCCTGCTTCGTGTATCAATACACCCCAGGGGTCAGCCTCTTCGCTGTCATCAGAGTCGTTGATCTCTTCGGAACTTTCGCCATCATCCACGTCAGATGAACTGAAATTATCTTCATTGGATACTGTTGACATTTCGTCATTCGACTCATATCGAATTATTTTTCGACTGGGCATTTCTTCACAGTCAGACTCTCTTTGATCACTAAGTGATCTGGCTTGAGAAAGGTATTGCTGCCTATCTTCGCGGGAGAGTCGATGCATGTCTGCTAAATGGTTCGATATCTTCTGGACAATCTCTTCTCCTTCGTTGCATAATGCACACTGAGTTTTACTTCTAATTGCGCCTCTTTAAAAACAGTCCCGCAAGAAAAAGTCCTACATTCCTGAAATTATGTCCGCAAAAAGATGGCTAGCAATTCGTTCAAACGGAACGCAAGGGACGTCGAGACATGCCTAAACACGTCCCGCAACAAGGTCCCGTAAATGAGCACTTCTACGGGCCTTGCTAAATATGTCCCATAAATGAGTACCAACGACTCTCGCCACGAGCCATTTTTTATCATAAAAACAATCTCTCCTAAACATGACTTGCACCTGCGACCATAGAATTACAGCTTAACTAAACCCATACAGTTCTACGCCCGAAACTAGAAAATACTGTAAAAGTTGGACAATATATTTAAGAACATTTATTAATACAGCTCTAATATTGTCATTGTACTGTTGTAATTACTTTTAAGCAAAAAAGTATACAAAAACATAAGCCTTGTCTTGTTTACTTATGCATGCTTCCAAGCGGCGCTAATTACTCATATTTTCCTCTAAAAATGTATACATTTTCGCGTTCGCCTAACCCCCTTTTTTGCCCTTTTGATGGTGATGATGGTGATGATACTGGCGTACATTATCAATTGAAAAATGAATTACATTATCATTAATAATAAATCTGTTAAAATAAAGCAACTGCCACAGTCAAATTGTTTGATCAGTTACTTTTCTCCTGAAACGGTGTAAGCCAGAAGCATATTTAAAAACAGTCCCGCAATGAAGTCCCTTGTGTTCCGTAAGAGCAGATGTTTAGAGCAGCCCTGTTCGGCTGTAATCTCAATAAACCATATCTTACACATTTCTGCTCAGCCCATAGCACGTAAGGGACAGAAACGTAAACTTTTGCTAACAGAGGAAATGTTTACAAAGTCAAACGTTCTAAGCTGGACAATATACTTAATCACTGTTTATTTCTGTAAAATTGTTATATTTAAAGGAATAAATTTGTTTAAAATGTTAATCCGTTTGTGTTAATTCAGACATGCAGTCAACCAAAGCTGTTTACCGGTAGCGATATTTTACTCTAAAAATCAGTACGGTTTCGATGAGAACCTCCACTTTTTTTTCTTTAACGGGGCGAGCGAGAAAGATGCCTAGCGAATCGTTCAAACGGGACGCAAGGGACGCCTGGACCTGCAAAATATGTCCCGCAGCAAGGTCCCGTTAATGATTACTTCTACGGTACTAGCTTGCTAAATATGTGAGAACCCCGAGAGAACTGCCAGAGAGCCCCTAGAGAACCCCTTGAGAACCACCAGGAAACCCCAAGAGAACCCCCAGAGAACCCCGAGGTAATCCCTAGAGAATGTGGCTTTCTTTTTAACAGAAATATACAAAACGTTAAGTGATCTAAGCTGGAAAACAGTGTAAAAGCTGGACAATATGTTTAATAACTGTTTATTTGTGTGAATTGTCATACTTAAAGAAATAAATTTTCTAAAACGTTAATCCGTTGTAAATTTAAGCATGCAGCCAATCAAAGCGGTGTCATAGCAACAATATTTTGTTCTGAAAATGTTTACATTTTCGTATTCGTATAACCCCCTTTTTCGCCCTTTTGAATCCGAACAATAGCTCTTTTATTTATCAAATGTTTTTCCAAATTAATTTCACTACGTTTAGTGCCGGTTCCCTCTTGGGACATTTCAACATGAATTAAATTAACATTCTCACCATCATTCAGTGGCGTAGCTACCGGTCATGCTTGTCATGCCCAAGTTCCGTCTAAAACATTTCTTTGTTTATCCCAAAGCTTTAAAATCCAACCTTCTCATTTTTCTGGATTTTTCATTATTGTTTTTTAATATTTTTCCGCTTTCTATTACATTTACGCAATTTTACAGCCTTGCCGACTCTTGCTGTGTCTGTTTCCTAGCAACTGCAGTTCTACAAGATTCATTTCCGGCAATATATCGATTCACGCGCGACTCGTGTGCTCTTTTCAGAAGGCATGAGCTGCTATAATATTTAATACTGATTGGATAACTGGCCTTGCGCATGCTCAAAACGGCTGTTTATTGAGCCGAACTCATGCTATTTGGAGAAGGCATGACTTGTACTGCCTTCCCTAGCGAGCTTTCCGCGCGACTGAAGACACTTGTGTAAGGTGAGTAATTATCATATTTATATTGTCTTTGCGCGTTTATAGAATGGCTTCAGCAAGTGTGACTAATCCTGCTTCTATTGATGCGGATATTATAAGTGATTTGCTGATTTTTAAGTTTAGATATGGGTAACGAGAACCATAATGGTGGTATGTAATTTATAATTGTAACAACAGTCCCTAAGTAAGCTGCGAAGTTGAAAAAATAAGAGTGAAATATGATCGTGTATTGACCATGTGTTGGTAGCAAGACAATGTTTTTATTGTTATACCAATAGTTGCAGACCTGTTGTTGCAATTTGTTTATAGTCCAGAGCTGCAGTTGTTTGAAATATCAATAGCAAAACAGCAGTGTGACGCTTCAATATTTTGAATCATCCAAAAATGCTTTAATTGATATTTCAGGAAGAACCTTGCGAGAGTCGATGCTAAAAATTGTCATAATTTTGGTGTTTTATGAGGTTAATTTTGCGTTGAAACGTCCCTCAGAATGCAGCAAATAGCGTTTCCGAGCTTTAAAAAACCAAAAAATTTCTAAGGGGGCGAGCCCCCAGACCCACCTAGGGCGCCTTTGGCACTCGGAAGTTGGACGGGTTAAACTAACCATGTTCATAAAAGCATGACCAGTCAATTCAAGCTGGCTTCGCCACTGTTATCATTCAAACGAAATTTCTTATTAGACTGAATGACACGCTCAATTTCAGCTAAAACCCGCTCAGTTGTAAGTCGTTGACGTTGCATGAAAGGAAGAGAAATGGGGGTTTCAAGCAGAGGTGATCGCAAAACAAAACGGACTTGATCGTGCATAGGTATCTCTCCAGTGACCATATTCAATAAGCTCCCAAATATCTCGTGAAGGCGATCATGATATTGAGAAAGCTCCAAATGAGCAAACGTATTTGCAAATTTAATTGTATAGTCCATACCTTGCGTTTTGAATTTTTTCTCATCATCGTTCACTTCATCGAAAGATCGTTTCTCCCCCACGGCCAAACTGTACCAAAGGCTCATCGTCTTGCCAGTCCTGTAAAAACCGTCGTCTTTGTTCAGGCGTCCAAGAATCAGAAATGCTCATAGCAAGTCCCAACTGCTCGTTTTCCTTTCCCCACTCAAGCAAACGGCTGATCAATACCAGCTTCTTCTCGTAAACCAATCTTTTCTCAGCCTCAATAAAATATACATTCTTTCCAAAGCATTAAGCTCGGTCATAGTTTCACATTCAGCAATTTTGGCTGCTAAATCCATATCTAAATAATTGTTTTCAAAAAATAATACTAAAAAATTCAAGTTGCTATGGTTACCCTTGCAATACTTCATGTTAATACATCTTAAATTGACAAAAAATATGCACTTACCGAAATTTGTCCCAAATATATTCTGTAAAGTTCTCTCCGCAAAGCTACGTACACAATAAAATATTTTCGCCGCGATATTTATGACCAGTATTCACCGTGCGCTTCAAGCATTGAGACGTCATTTTGCATAAGGTCTATCCGTAGAATAAAATTTATCGTTGATCAAGAATACAAGCATTCGTTCTGCAATCTGCATATGGTTTACTTGGCATTTGACTGTTAGGAGCAGTGAGCACCAATATGACGGTAAAAATTTTAGTGTCATGAACTAAAAATTTGATTAGCGATATGATCTCTTAGAAAAAAAAATAGCTGGAAAAAATGGTATAAAAACTGTTTATGACCTTCATGAGTTTGGACGTCAATTGCCGCCATCTTGCGTTCACTTTTCCTATTGGCAGAACATTAGAAGGTCGTACTCCAGATATATATGGAGCTCACTGGTTAGGAGTTATTGCGCCCACGCGGCGAAAATTACAAAATAGTCATTTCCGCGTCCTTAAGCAACACCTGTTGGTTACACGGTATGTTGAGAATAAATACAAAGCTATGTCAGTACATCATTGGGAGATTGATGGCAGTTGGAGATTGGGAGATTGATTGGGAGTTTCTATTTGGAGAAAATTTTTATTTTGTCATTTGCTTCAATATGAGAGATTGTGAACGAGTTTTTCTCAGTGGCATATTCGTGGGGACTAGCCTTCGGGAAATAAATGGTTAATACGCATCATTTGTGGTTAACGGTAGTGTCTTAACAGTATATCTTGGCTTCTATAATTACAGTCAAACCGGATGTTCTCTTCCGAGGAACATTGCACTATTGTCGCGCAATATTGCGTGAGAATAGTGCAATGTTCCTTCCTTAAGAGCGGTTTAAGAACAATGAGATAATTTCTATAGTGTCACTTTTTTGGGGGACACCCTGTATATTGTTGCTTAATACTGGATGTCCTGGACCACAAATAATTGTCTGCACCAAAACAATAGGACAGTATACAGGGTGTCTCAAAAAAACCGCTACCCTTAGAAATTAGAGGCTTTAGAAATTTCGCTTTGTCTGGCATATTTGCATGCAATTAGAAGCAAATAAGCAATTTTAAATTCCCAAGTGTACAAAATCGAGGCTTTTTCTAAAGCCTCTAATTTCTAAGGGTAGCGGTTGTTTTGACACACCCTGTATAAGACATATCACGGTGTTAATTGACTAACAATTAGAGGTATTACAATTTTGCAGAGAAAGATTCTTGGAAGTAAGAGATCCTGAACTGTACATTATCTACCAGTCGCGGCGAGAGTTTAGCTTTTCAACAACAAAGGACTAATACTGTATGATATCTACAAAAGAACACAAATGCCTCTAACAAACGTTTAAGTTGAAGAACTTAAAGAATGTTAGAATATTGTTTTTCTAAAATGGATATACCGTATCGAAATATTTTTGTGAATCGGATGTACATTGATTCTGTTTGGAATTTCGGAGTAAATATACCAAGATATTACGATTTCGTTTATTGGAAGTTGGATTTTGAAATGGAAATACAATGGTCAACAAAAAACGTTGATTCCCAATCACTGGTAGACATGGTTATGCAAGAAGAGCACGGCTAATACAATACGGTTAGGACTAGGTTGTCACAACATACTTTCACCAGAACAGTTGACTTTTAATTGAGCTCACTCATGGATTACAATAATCAATACCGTGTAGTTAACAGGCATATCAATTTATGGGTCTATTATACAATCAATCGATGGAGCGGTACAACCATGATACAAACATAATTTTGGAATAACATTTTGGAATAACATTGAATTCCATATCAATTGTATACAAGCCTATACAAGGCATGAATGACAATTAATTGGCCAGATGTGCATGATTTGAGATCAATTACAACAGGGAAAAGTTGATGTGCATGAATTCAGATAAGTAGATATAGAGATCAGTAAAGTCTAGAGGAAAGCTGAATTTGAGATATGCATGAATTTGAGATATCAGTATATTTAGAGAAAAGCTGATGTAACGTTCATGAATTGAGATCAGTAGATCTAGAGAAGAGCCGATGTCCATGCATTGACATCGGTAGATCGGAAAAGAAAAATAATAACTGAAAGAAAAGGAGACCTGTAGGTCTACAGAGAAGCCGGTGGGCATGAATTGATAACATAGTAGAAGCGGAGAAAAGACAGAGAACCATGCCAATAATGCAGAAACATCCTGATTGCACAGAGTTTGTAAAAGAAATAGCTAAATGGTTTGGACAGAAGAATTGGGAAGCAGCGTACGTTACAGTGAGATACTACAAAATTTCCAATCAAGCAACAAGTTCTCTTTTATACTCCAAGAAATTTTGCTGTAACATGGGATGGAGTACACGTTCCAGATTTTCCCACTGGGTTTTTCTTTGTTTAGCAACTTGGACTTGACGCTGTCTACAAAATCACTGGTAAAACGAATAAGATGCTTGGACTGCTCAAACTAACTTGCCCTCTATTGAGTAACAACACAGTACGCTGTATCAAATGCTCGTTAAGTCTTAATTAAGTTACGCAACTGAAGTCTGCTCTCCACACACCGTAAACTCAGATCCAGAGTGGAAAGCGTCCAGATAAGAGCCAACGCATGGATACTAAATTCCAAGCGTGGGGAACTAACATACCAACAACGTCTGATAATTCTGAATTTATTCCCCTTCTGCTATGAGAGAGACTACTGATTTGGTGTTCTTCTTCAACGCAATTTATGGCAGCACAGATTTGGACGTCAATACCTTTGTCTCTTTTTCCAGCAAAGGTCGCACTCGCTTCTGTTAAAATCCTTCCCTCGCCCTTAAAGTCCCCTTCCGCAAATCCAACACATTAAAAGCGCCCTACTTCACCCGACTAGTTAAACTATGGAAACTGTAAAATTCTACCTCCTACAAGCATCTCCAACCTCTCCTCCTCTAAAAGAAACATTGAAAACACTTACAAAAACATAGAAACGCCTTGCACCTGGTCATTAGGGGGCTTTAGCCCCCCTCCCCCCATTAATTTGTCATACTTCTTGTGATTTCTATTAGAATAGACATAGTTAAACATTTTGTATTTTTTACAATCGTATGAAGTTAAACTGAAGAAAATATTATACATACAAGATCTCTGCTACGTCTAGATATTAAATTAGGCACTTTATTATCTTCCTCGAACTCAGTCCTGGCAGTACACAATGATTCGTTGCGTAGATAAGATCGGTATGTTTCGTGGTCAGCAGTTTTTCGTTCAACCAAATATTTGGAAATAATTATTGTGACATTGCTCATAAATGTTCCACCAAAGTGCATGAAATGGCCTTTTAGAGACTGTAAATTTAAACATTTTTGGGAGCATGCCCCAAACCCCACTCAAGGTCTCGCGCCTCGATATTAGAGTCACTGCGCCCTCGGTGATCTTTAGCCCCCCCCCAACACAAAAAATGCTCCGCGGTCCCTGATAGAACATGAACCGATTAAACATATAATTAAATTCTAGAACTGCATGTTTATATAGCATGCAAATTCACGGCCTAGTATTATAACCTGATACATTTTGGTATGTACAGTACATTCAACAAGAATACAGACGTGAACATTAACAACAAAAGTCATAATTATGTGACTGGTGTTAAACGATATTCTATACTCAAGTAATCGTCCTCTAAAAGCGCAATTGCCTAGCGAATCTGGCATGGAGAATGTACAGTCTGTATAAGGGATGTGTTGAGTAATTACGATAATATCTTGTAAAGGTAGCAAAATCTCAAATATATTTGTTGCCTACATTCTTGTCTGTCAGAGCAGGCTTGCCTTTGTAAAACATGTTGTTTTATCAGGTATGCCGAATTGATAAAATATTTTTCGTTCGGATGAACGCAGTGAGAGAGAATGAAAAGTAGATGTCATATTAAACATATGCTAAAAATCAAACCCTCGAGGCATTCGAGAGCGGCTTCATAGGTTATTATTGAAAAAGATGTGCGGGCAATGCATGCCGGAGGAATATAAAATAGATAATGTGTGAATGAGTAGTGCAAGTTATAGCATAATATGCCTAGCAAAGGGTCCTGCGCATCTCGAGCATCCGTGAGTCAAAACTGACCAAAGACTTTACAAGTCGTCACTTACAAGAATTCACCGACATTTTCGAAAATAGCTGCACTCTACATTGCCACACATAGAGACATTCAGCTAAAATATAACTGCACTAAAAGTGGGAAACGAGTCATAGCAACGTTGTTAACCCTATACCTTTAGCTGCAGTGCCAAATAATTATTTCATTTGTTCAACTATAATATATTTATACGTAGGACGGGTCAAACTTCCAGGGAGCCTAGAATGATAATTCTATTGTGTAATAAAGGGTTATAACATACTTAAAATTTCAGCAACACAAATCTATTTGACATACATTTAACATTTGACATTAAATTTTTACAGGTCTCTACACTGAGCCGTACATAATTGGCCGCACCAGCAGTGAAATCCAAGCAATTGATTTGAAGACACGTGATTCAGCACACCTCATCTCTGGACTCGAATATCATGAAGGGCTGGACATTGATACGTTGGGTAAGAAAATGTACTTTACCGAAAAAAAACGCATTTATCGGGCGAATTATGACGGTACTGGTAAAGAAATCGCTGTGGAAAATGTTTACCCGAATGCACGTCTAGCAATTGATTGGATAGGACGCCGTATATTCTGGAGTGATAACAGTGGAAATAAGATTCACGTGGCGACTTTAGACGGCAAAGATGGAAGGGTGCTGATCAACACTGATAATCCATTCTTGATAGCTGTGGATCCCATCGTGGGGTAAGTGTTTTGCATTTAAAGAAGTGATTTATCAAAACAAACACTTGACTTGAAATAGAGATATTTTTGTTTCAATCTAGGACTGGTCCATTTTATTTAGCTATGTATTTTTGGTAATGTAAAATTGAAATTTAAAAGATTCTCAACACCGAAATTGCCCACATAAGCCAATTTGTCTCTAGTGTTTCATCGTTAAATCGAACGTCAATCATATTCTACCGAAAGATTAAGGCAACCAGTTCTTAGTTAACAAAGAACAGGCCCGAACTTCTAATATAAACAAGTCTCTTTCCTTCTCTTCGATATCACTCTCGGTTTTGAAACACATTGGATAGCTTTTTACCTATCGTTATCTATCAATTTCTTCGGTCTTATTGTCCCTTCATTTCGAAATCATTGTTTGCTTATTACAATGTACCATTCGCAATGCCAAGGAAGCCGTTGGTGTTTGACTTTTTTTGTATTATATTCGTGGTTTAAAATGATAATAATACTTTGTTGATCCGTCTTAAGTTTAAAAATACAATTGATTTACATCTATACATAAATTTTCAAAAATATATATTACACTAAATTTAAAAGATATAACTATAACTAATTCAAAAGATATAAAACCTATATATATACGTTACAGCAAACTCTTGGAATAAATGAGTTCTTATGTCGATCTGTCCCCGATATTATTACATTTAGTTGATTCTTATTGCAAAATTGTAATTATGAGTTTTTGTCATAGGCAAAAATTTATAGCATGGGCGTTTTGCCGCGACCACATACAATAAACATAAACATGGCGGTTGTTCAACATTATTGGCTGACATCGTACAAGTTTTGTCAAATTTGTGGTTCAAATCAATCAAGCAAATGTAGACTCTGGAACAACAAGTAAGTTTACCCCACCTGCCTGCACGTATACATCTAGTAGAATTTTAGGACTCCAAAAAATTAAACAGCTGAGGATATGTGTCAAAAAGATACAAATGATGAATGCCTGGACAAAAATAACATTGAATGCATGTGTGAATTATCAAACTAGAAATACGTGCATGCAGCAACCGCTCGCCGTTTGTACAAAAAATAGTTTAAAAATATTATCATATTCATGCACATAGAATATCAGTTGTTAAACTGAATAATTACAAATGATTAAACACATATGAAAGGGCAGAGAAGTGATCTGATAGGAAAGAACTGCTGTATGCTGCATTTGATAAACTGAAATCTAACAACAAGAGAGAAGTAGAAACTATAGAAAGCTATGACCTTTTGTACTCTGATCAGACTTGTATACCTATAAAATTTCGTTATTAAAAGAAGCAATTTATGGTTAAAGTAAGGTCGTACGCCATCGATCTATGATTAAGACCCTGAAACATGTTGTTGGTTTGTATATTATCCAACACAAAGCCAGAGCAGACTGAGCAAATTGAAACGAATGCCGCCATTGCTTTGGCATTGGAAATGGAAAATGTTGACATCAGGTACAGTATGATTAATTTTTATTGTTGATGATCAATATGGGGAACTATAGATAGCAATGACGACATTAATTCTGATGATGCAGCAGAAATGTTTATGCCCAATAAGGATGACGATCATGTTCAAACTATCCCCTCTTTGAAAGCTTTGTCCTTAGAATTAGCTCAGCAAGTAAATGTTAGTACTATGTTTAATATTCTCCGTACCAACATCTTCGATAGTGCGAAGCGAGCTCTAGATTGCATTAGATTTGTTCCATGCCATAAATTCTCTGTGACGTTTATGAATGATGTAAGCCCTTCTGAACGTGTAGTAGATTAGTGGGGCCTAACCTTGGATTTTTTAGGATGTTGTTACACAGCTTATTGTATAAGTCTCCAATATTTTTTGGCCACCAACGGTGAAGTTATTTCTCTTTAAACCAAAAACCATTTGAAGACAAATATTAGAGATTAATAGTTGAAATTATGCCTATTAGACCTACTCTTTCAGGCATTAGTAGATGGGGCTTAGGGGGTATCTCCCACGGTTACTGATATATGGAAGATAGATATGACAAAACCTGGGCGCTTTAAAACCGGGCGGAGAAACGCTCTCATAGCCCGCTGAGCTGTGTGTGATGCGGCTGAGGACTGGTGCGAGCGGGCTTGTGAGTTGAAATTGAACGAGGGAAAATTGGATGAGAAATTGTGCAAAAACATAAAAACATAATTTAAAGTAAGCATCCAAGTACTAGAGTTCAGAATTTCTATTTTTAAACTTATTAATAAAAATAATCTTAAATTGATTTTCATGTCTTGTTTTAATTCTTATGACAAATTAATAGGTAAAGACTCAAGATATATTCCTTTTAGTGCGACTCTCAAATGTTTAGACTAAACTCACAAGTTTTTCGAGCACATTTTATTGAAAAATTGATTTTCACACTGGGTAAGCAAACGTATTTTATATCATCATTCTTTTGTAATTTAATGGCATTCTGACGTATATTTTAAGCCAATGGGGTTTTGCAACTTTTTCGATATTTAGTGTTTAGGGAATTGATTATTCTCAATACAGATATTAATAATGTTCATCAAAGGACCAGCTAAGTAGTCAGCAGTCAACTTTACAAATGCTACTGGTATTTGGTCTCCGCCAGTTGAGCAGTCGGATTTGTAAGCCTTTAATAGCACTCAGAATATCTTCGTGCAACTGGTTTGAGATGCACACCAGGCTTGGCCGAATGAGGGCCAAGAAAGTTATCAATATAGGCTACTCGATAAGTTGTTCAATCGGAATGGCTGAAGTTTGGAGTGTCCTCTGGGTAGTGGTGACAAAGTGAGTGTTGAAAATTTTAGGATCCATGTGGAGTTGTTTCGGATTAGGTTTAAGGATCCTGTGGATAATGCGCCATACATCACGTGATCTCTTTGAAGACAGGCCCATCTCGATAAAAGTTTTACGTGCAGTTCTTATAGCCACTTTAAACTTGTTCCTAACAGCTCGAAATTTACACCAGCTTTCGTCCGAGTTTGTACTGTGCGCTTCTTGTCGTAAGGTGTCTCTTTGATGTTGAAGATCTTGTATTAAGGGGCACTTTATCCACAGAGCCGGAGGACGTGTGATGCGTACTCTTCTGAGAGGAGCATGTCTCTCCAAACATTCTCTAAAAAGATAATTAAGGGTCTGTAAGTGGTCGTCAGGGTCATCATTGTAATCTATGACTGACAGAGGAAGGGTGGAGAAATCTTATAGAAAGGCATTTTCATTAAACTTTTTTATATTTCTAATGTACTTCTACCGAGGCTGGGAACGCGATGCACGCACGTTAACACAAGCGTAAATTCCATCATGGTCACTGATTATTGAGCAGGGCAGTATACCAGTATAAGTAATTATCTGTGGAGCATTAGTCAGTATGTGGTCAATTAATGTCTTAGACCTTTTTGTCACACGAGTAGGTTTATCAATCATTTGCTTCATGTCAAATATATCCAAGATTGTCAGATATTGTTTGGTAAGCGTGTTTGAGGGCTGTAACATATCAATGTTCATATCTCCTGTCAATATAAGCAAGCCATCCCAAGTGACTGTAATGTGGCTAAGAAGAACTTCCAGGCTTTGTAACCAGTCAGAGGAGCTTATGATGCGCGTAGATCTGTACATGATTCCAATATGGGCTCGGCTATATTTATTCTTGCCCGGAATTTCCAACCAAACGTGTTCAAGATCAGGTTGAAGGGTTTTGATATCTTTCCGGCGTTTAAATTTAATAGACTCACGGATATAAGCACCAACACCACCGCCTCTTATTGATTCTCTATTTCGGATAACTGTAGTATATCCAGGTATGGCCACATTATAGCGCAGGATTATCCTTTAACCAGGTCTCACTTAACGTCATAACATCCGTAGGATAAAAATGTATTGTTGCTAACAGTTTATTGAATGTCGAGGCCATACTTTGGCTGTTTAGGTGCATGACTCGAACGTTTTTGGATTGTTCTTGCAGTATATGAAGATTTTCCAGGGATGTTTGTTCGGGTGTTGTGTTGTATTCAGTTATGTCGAGTCCTTCATCGAACATATTTACATCAGAACAACCATAGAAAGGGAGAGCTGATCCTATACATTGAGGGCATATCCAATCACTATTCGCTGATTTGATATTTAGACACTTAATATGGCACTGATTGAAACAGACATTAAAAGTAACATACTTTTGGTTTCGTCTAACCGTCTTTTCGTATTTGTCGCACTTAACTGATTTCTGTTTAGTAATAGGACCAGGATTTTCTGATATGTGTTCACAGCGTAATAGGATCCGGCGAGATTCACTTGAGTAGGCCGTAGTAGGAACATGACCGGTTAGTTGTTTTCAGGGGCGGATCTAGGGGTAGTCCAATTAGTCACGCGACTAAGGTAAAAATTGCGCAGATATAAAAATACATAGTCCAGTTTTAATATTTCATGCAGCGGCAGCCGACAGGGAAGTACTTAATATTCAAAAATACTCCAGTTATCAATTTCGTACAGCGGCCGAGCCTGCAGTAAAAAAAAGTAGCGGTTATCTGCGTGAGTTTTGACTAATCTGAGACGGATTCTAGGCATTTGATTGGTCCACTTGCATTTTGACTAACGTTTGCGGGAGTCTGACTCATTTGGGCAATATTCGAGCTTTCTGATTGGCTGGTTAAAGAAATTTTGTCCTTTCTCTTTTGCTCGATTTGTTTGACTCATCTTGACTAATTCGCTCCTTGGGTTATTCAGCAGTCGCTCCTTGGGGTATTCTGTATTCAGCAGTCGCTCCTTGGGGTATTCAGCAGTCTTCAGTCGATACGAAATGAAAATAAAGTCTTTCTGCTTGCTACTTGACCGCAAAGGTTCAAATTGGTTTGAGTATCGAGTATAATGCACGCTTTGGATACAAGATCTGTCCAAGAGCTTTTAGATGCTATCAATGACACCGATAATCGATATCAGTCGGTCGAGAGATTTTGGCGCAGAAATGTTCATACCCAGAGTTGCTCGTCAACAAAATAAGAAGTGTACAGCGATAAGGTATTAAAATAGATTCTATTTTATATTAGTTTATACTTTATAGTCTGATACTAATACTATTACTGAGTATTACTAAGTTCAAAGTGTGTCTATTTCACGCCGGTATTAAAAACCGCTTGGCTGAATTAGCAAATTTAGCATATATTTGCGGTTGGTCAAAAGGTCAGTTATATTATTATATAGTCGTTATATTGGCGTTTGTTGTAATATTTGTGTCAGCCAAGGTATTGTTATTCGACCGAACCAATTATTAATACTACACAAGAGTATTAACACAAATTGTTATGTCGAAATTTTGAGTCTTTGACCGCATGGTTTGGTGTTATACGATATCTAGAAGCATAATATATGGCAAATAGTGTTTCCTAGGCATGCTGATGAGCCATAAGTGCCGTTGTTGAAACGAATAACCCTTCCCTAGTCATGGTCACCGAATCCTGGCTAAACGAAGACATACCCGACTCTGCTGTTGGGATTGGTCGCAAATTCCAGGTATATCGCCGCGACCGACAAACACCTGGAGGCGGAGTCTTAGCTTATGTTAATAGTGATATACCATCTTCTCGTTTAAAAAATCTCGAAAATGACGACAAAGAAGTTTTATGGCTCCTTCTGAAGCCGAAAAGAACCCCCAGACCTTTTAGTGTTATCGTTGTCGTCGGCGTATATTATCCACCAGGACAGCCGGTTGAAAAGGAAAGGGAAATGAAAGAATACCTTACTGTGGGACTTGACTCTGTACTGGAAGATTTCCCATCAGCTGGAGTGTTTGTAATCGGTGATTTTAACAAAATGAAATTAAACTCACTCTGCAGTCGGTTTAGCTTGAAAAAAGTGGTACGATCACCAACAAGAGGTACGAATGTGCTAGATCAAATTATTACGAACATGTCGGAATTATACAATGAGGTGGCACACTTTCCCCCTGTTGGTCGTTCCGATCATCAATGTTTACTGTACTACCCCAATGCGAACGAGAACATCAAGCCCTGTTCACGCAAAGTACGTCTAATGAAACCAAATAAACTTATCTCTCTTGGTGTTAAGCTAGACCAAGAGGATTGGAACCCCGTGTTTAATGCACAAGATATTGATGAAAAAGTTGATAAATTTACCACCACAACAATACAGTTATTAGATGAAATATTACCTGAAACCACAATACGTACTCATGTTTCGGACAAGCCATGGATGACGTCCTTTATAAAAAGAAAGATTAAAGCAAGACAGAGAGCCTTCAGTAGCGGGGACGTAATTAAATACAAAGAACTATGTGATAAAATAACAACGCTTATTAAAAAGGCGAAAAAGGAATATTACCATTCAAAGGTTGGAAGCCAACGGAACTATAATCCAGCCAGATGGTATAAGGACATATTTCAATTGGCCGGTTTTGAAACAATAAACACGATTAACGCAATTACTACGGAACAAGCAACCAGTACTGCAGAACTATTGCAAGATATTTTTACAAAACCATGGCAGGACCTCCCTGCTGCTTCTATCCCAAGTCTTGCCGAAGTAGCACCATTGTTGAAGGAAAATCCTCCTCCCGTCCTCTATTGGTCAAGTCAAGTCTACACTGAGACATTTAAAAGCAAAAAAGCTACCGGATCAGATAATATCCCAGCTTGGTTTTTAAACGATTTCACGAAGAACTTGCCCCGTTGTGCACGATATCATTTGTAGCAGCATATCACAATGCAAATATCCAACTATATATAAACATGCATTGGTTACTCCAGTTCCTAAAGTGCGTCCCCCAACCAACATCGAAACTGACTTTCGTCAAATCTCAATACTCCCTCAAATGGCGAAAATCCTGGAAAAGCTACAACTTAAACTGAACAATATTGACCTGAAGATAAATGATAGCCAACATGCATTCACTGGTGAACGATCGACGGTATCTGCATTAACCTGCATCTCACAGAACTGGTTCAATGTCACAGATAATTTACGTGATAACAAGAATGGAGTACATGCCTTGTTCATAGACTTCCGCAAGGCTTTCGACCTTGTGGATCACGGCATTTTGTTAATGAAATTAGCGAAAATGAATGTGACAAAAGGTTTCTGGCTCTGGACGCGAAGTTTTTTGGAAGGCAGGAGTCAACAGGTCAATCTTGTGGGAACACTATCATCGACAAAATCGTGTCCTGCTGGAGTCCCTCAGGGCTCTGTTATCTCCCCCTCGCTCTTTAATGTATATGTGAACGACTTTGAAAATTCTGTTCCAGATCATCTATCTATAAACACCTGTAAATACGCAGACGATTGTACACAAGATGAGGTTGTTGCACAAGAGACAACAAGTCATATGCAAGACGTTCTTGACGCATCGCAAAAATGGGCCACTGAGAACAAGATGAAGATAAACTCCCAAAAAACCAAAGATATGTGGATTTGTTTTAGTAATGCGATTCCAGAACCAGCTCCGCTTGTTATAGATAGCGTGAATATAGAAAGAGTTAGCTCATATAAGTTACTTGGAGTGTGGCATCAGGACAATCTATTATGTTACCGTCACGTAGAAGAAATGGTAAAGATAGCAAATAAACGTATATTCAGTCTGAGAGAATGCCGCACAGCCAAATTACCACAAGAAGTTGGCCTCACATGCTATCAGACGAAGATAAGATCTGTGCTAGAATATGGAGCAGCAATGGATGTTAAAACGTGATTTTTGTCAACTTCTCAACTGAGTAATTTTGATTCCCTTGGCATTGTTCTTCATCAGTGGCCAGCGTTTCGCTTGAAAGACTGGTGCCTAATAGAGACATTGGCAAATCTATCTTTCCCAGCATGCACCACGATGATACCACTTGATGATGTCACCGCGCCCGTGGTTTCATGATGCAGTGGAGGACGATACTATGACGTCATTACTAGCTGGGCATTTTTTCAACACACTTCACTCAATTCATTACAACTGGGTCAATAGGCAGCTCCAAATTCGTTGACGTAGAGTTTCCGATCGTTTCATTGGTGGAATTTTTCATGACCTCAACAAATGTGACGTCATTTCCGGGCGGGGTGAACTCAGCAGCATTTGGACCGGATATGGAATATTTAATGAGGTATATCCCAGGCTTGTCCGAGGCGACCGCGAGGGACTGGCGAGGGGAAGTGGAATTGAATACAAGAAATGATGGAGTAAATATGACGTTGCGGCTGCTGGGGGTAAGTTTCACGTAACCGGAAGTCAAAGGCGAAGATCTGAATTCCAAAGGTGATGATGGATTCCAGTTTTATTCGTGGATATTGAGGGTAGTGATGTGTCCTATATGACAGTTTATCCTCGGCATCCAGTTTTTGAACAGTCACAAATGTAACGTGAAGAACTGAGGAGTACAGAGTCCGCCATGTTGGCATGGGCTTCTCTCACATGCTGTCGTCTCTAGAAAATATAGACTATCTCAATTAGCAGGGAGATTTAGACATAAGAAAAGAACTACACATTAGAGCAGCTAGGCTGTTGGTGGCAGTATATGTGCCTTTCTATTCCTGTAATATGCTGTTGTCCGAATGTAATTTCCCTTAGTCCACGTGAGAAGAGTGCTTCCACTTTTACTCTACCAAACACTATAGATTTTCCTGGTTTGTTCCCCGCACTATGCCCTTTCTGTACCTGTATGAGAAACAGTTCGCAAAAGTCGTATATACTCACTTGTGCAGGATATATTTTCAGGCTGCCAAACACCACTTGCATTACACGTGATCTTTGTTGCTCCTTCCACGAAATAGCCACGCATGCATCCCACAATGCACTCCGACCTGAATGGCGTATCACATGGTGTGTAAACAAAACCATGTCGAGGTGTGGGCGCCTTTGGACAGTGAATGACTAGAATAAAAGATTAGTTATTGGTGGATTTCAAAAACCGTTAGTGGGCAGAAGATGGTGATCAACTTCAGAACTGTTGACATTTATAAGAAGGAGTAAGCAAATTAAACCACACTTCCCAATTTCATTTATTTGCCTCCAAAAACGTAACTACACATATGATAAAAAGAACAATTACACTGATTAAGATCAACTGCTCAAATCAATCGCGCATGCTCAGTTATACAAATTTGGTCCCACAAAGCATTAACATAAATTTTCCATCATATATAAATGCATGTATTATTATGACAATATGTCAATATGATCGCAGATTTCTAGTTGTAGTTCTATCATAGAATAGGAAATGACTAGAAGGGCCACTTGAGGCGGAACCTTTGAGGTTTTTGACGCTGCGCATGTCGCATTACGCATGTTCATTACCATTATTCTAGCCAGTCAATTGCATTTTCTGGCCAATAAACACGCTGAACTGGCTGGTCCGCCATTATTCTGGCCAGAAAACTGCATAAGAATATGGGGTCACGTTGCACTGCTGAGTGGCCCTTCTGGTCATTTCCTATTCTGTGATTCTATTCTAGTAATGTTCGCCATCCAGTCTAATCTTCAGATCAGTGGTACAAACTTACTTTTACATATAGTCTCGTCATCAGTCCATTTTCCATCTCGCAATTCACAGGAGCGGTTGCTTGAGCCACGTAACTCGTACCCAGGATCACAGTTGAAATTGCACGAGTGGTCGGTTGTAATACCAGTACACTGCATTGCTCCGTTTACAGGAGCGTGTATTTTTTCACATTCATGACCTGGTCAAGATAAAGCAAGTATAATCAGAGATAGACCAATGGTTTCTGGTGTTCTTCAGGGTCCCACTGTGGGTCCATTTTAAAATCCCCGTGCCGACGACCAATTTTTGTCGACTGCTTTTACTTGACATGTGTCATTGTTTGTGCATAGTACGTACAAAAAAGAATCGACTTGATTTATCGTGTCTTTGGAGCCCACATGCACCGGACGCATGAAACCAGACGAATTCAAGCACAGCTAACCGCACAAGTTTCCATGTTAAAATGTGGAACCGGACGATCTGAGTACGGTTCGGAATTCAATAATTCATCCGGTTTTGTGTGAATATAATCTTACGGCACCTTTCAGGTCTGACTTACCGTCGCATGTTTTGTAATCGTTGATATTCAAAGTGTAGCCAGGTCGACAGGTACAGCTATATCCTCCGGGGTAGTTTATACATCCTTGTTGACAACCATGGATATTACCCGCGCACTCGTCATGATCTGCGAAATATTTAGAACAAAGTTGTTTGTTTGTTTGTTTGTTTGTTTGTTTGTTTGTTTGTTTGTTTGTTTGTTTGTTTGTTTGTTTGTTTGTTTGTTTGTTTGTTTGTTTGCTCGTTTGCTCGTTTGTTTTGCCTGTGAAGTTTTGTTTGTTTTGGTTATGAAGAGGTTTGTTTTGTTTTTCCACAATCAGTGACATTGAAATGTGGGACACTTAGATTCAAAAGTTATTTTTGTAAATAATTGCACAAATTCACACTTAAAGAAGTAGCGCGGAAACGATTTGATATACCTGTACAGTTTTTGCCATTCGACGCCAAAAAATGACCGTTTGAGCATGTGCAGTTGTAACCTCCACGAAAATTGACACACGATTGTTATCCCCGGCAACCTATGACGAATACCACTGTTTGATCACATTCATTGACATCTAAAGGTGTAAAGGAAAAGATTGACTGTTTCCCAAAGCAACGTTTTCAGAGCTTCTCAGCGGTCTCGGGGTCCACAAACATACACTGTTTCCCCTCGGTGTCAGTAAATAAGTGTTAATTACTACTCCACTTGTTCAATACAATACTCGTCCCATTCCACTGCCCAGTGAAATTTCAAACGTTGGGAGCTGTACATACGCCATTATTTTTGCATCCACCGGTACATATTGCTAAAAAGTTAAGATAAATGATTTGATGTAATTACCATAGACGGATTTTAGCATATTTATTACTTAGTGCCAGAAATTTAGGGGGTGAGCGTAGGTCACAAGGCGTCATCCAAACGTTACTGCAGGGCTCAGCCCCAGCGTGAGGTCCAGCTATTGTTCTAGCCGCTCCATGGTAGGCTAGAAAGGCGCAACCAGTCTTCAGCTGACCTACCAGCCACCTATAATCCAACCAGCCACTCAGCCAACGCAAACCAGCCAGTTAACCAATCTGCACAGCTGACCAACCAACCAGCTTGATCTACCAGCCAGCCAGCTAACCACAACCAACCAACCAACCACCCAACCAATCACCACATCCAACCAACCACCTAACTCAACCAGTCAGCTGACCAACCAGCTCGCTGACCATTACCAGCTCATCAGAATCATCCGTGGCCAGGCAGTCGTTATCGGTCGGTTGCCCAGTTGGCCAGCCAATCCAGCGGGCGGCATGGCTTTCCAAATACGCTCAGTTTCGCAAATAACTTTTAACGTATTGTGCATTCATTTCATCTTGTTTCCATCCGGTTTACATTCATAAATTGCTCTTGTCTTAAGTCGTCACCATTTTATAAACAGTCACCCAATGATAATAGGGTTTATAGCTGTAAGTAAGGATAATTTATACTCACAATAATAATACATTGTGTATGGCCGAATTTCGAAAGTAAAGATACCGATAGCAATATAACGACCCTACGTACAGTGTAAATAAACATAGCTGTATTATTGAATCTCATACTGATCGAACTTTCAACATGGTGTTGTTGGCACAGTGGTTAGCGCATGCGCCTTTCACCTCTGCGACCGAGTCACCGGGTTTGATTCCTCGCAATATGCAATTGTCTGTTTATACTTCCTCAGTCGTGCATCCTCTGGTTTCCATGTAAGAAGAGTGCTTCCAGCTTTCCACTGTTAGCTTGTTTGTCGCGGATGCAAGATTTGCATGAGTTGTCAAAAAAGCTGTCCCGTGCAACATCGTCTTAAGTTTATAAAGATGCTAATTTTATTTATTTATTTGATTTATTTAGCTTGCCGGTCTAGGCTTCAGGGTCACCACAACAGCATAGTTTTCACCAATTAGTGTGCCGCCCTTTTACCTAACCAACCCTTCAACTTTCCTGTGGAGAGGAAACTGGAGTACCCGGAGAAACCTACGACTTTCGCAGAGCGTTGACTTTACTTCTTTTCACTTGAGGACTGTGCCTGAGTCGCATTGGAGAAAGCCTCTCACCAGAGATCTTGAACCCGCGACCTTAGGAGTGTGAAAGGCAAGTGCGCTAACCTACTTCGCAATACAATATGAAACATGACTCTGAAACTAAACCCAAGTGACGGTGTTTGTGAATGGAATATTCGAACAAAAATGTATATACATTTTTAGACTCTAGCTGCAGGAGCAGTTATGAAAACAGTGCAACCTATAGGCCCTCTGACAGAATCGAACTGCGGCCCCGGCGATTCCGGTGCAGCGAAAGGAACTCAACCAACTGGAGCTTTTGGCCAGGAGTCCAGTTGCTCAGCATTAACTACAAGTTTATACCTGCATACAGTCTTGCAAAAAGAACCTATGTACAAGTCCTTCTGCAAGTTTGCGTGTACTTGGTCGTTCTTCTTGTCGTCCTCACGTGGTTTGGCAGTACGTCTCGTATTTCTTTTCACTACATTAGTCCTGGATAGAAAACGCAACGGTTAACAGCTGGAGTTTTTGTTGTTAGTCGCGTTATAGCCAGACAGCAATTGTTGCTTATTTGGGGGACCAGGCCTGCGCTTTCCTCTTTTGCATAACGTCAACATACAGAGCGTCTCAAAATCTGCAACCCTTATAATTTTCCCTATGAACAGCCAACACTGCTAATTAGAAATACTGCCGTTTAAAGTCATATACATTCATGGGTCGAAGTGTGTTAGAAACCGTATAAAGCAGCAGTGTTCACATTATCGATCTGATTGGTTTGGATCTGATTCTTCTTCTTGGACGTATGTGGATTTACTGGATTCCATATCGGATAAGAGTAAGGCCATTGGCTCATACCTGGCGCATACAAACAGTCAGTTGTTGCTGAATAGACGGTATGATTTGTATAGTAATTTGCATCTCTATCACGTGACAAAATTACAAATCTTTCACATGCAAACCAGGCTTATAAAGATATATATGGCTGTTCAATATGTTTTGTATGTCATTATAACAAGAATTCATAACAAATTTCAAGTCGATACAATTTTTCTGGGTCGCGAGTTAGAAAGGTTTGAATAATTCGTATTAGTTGACATCAGCATTATTTTCAAAGTGCCGTTAAAAGCGTCTTTTTGAAAACTAACGCAGAAAAAACTTACTTTAGCTTTTAAAAGTGAATATATAGTATCATAGTAAATAACAGAACATAGGCTATATGTAAGTAAAGGTCATGACTTCCTTTCTCGAGCATCTTTTATAACAACCTATGTTACAATACAATTATATAATTATCGCGAAATTTGCTGCACATATCCAAATGATTGCAGTTTGAGTCGGGCAAAACACAGTTAAAGAAAACATGGTTAGGATTGGATGATTTAGGGCCAGTAGCAAAGTATTCTAAATGTCTCAGTCATGCATTCAGGAGTTTTTATTGTTGTGATATGTAATCACGAATGCATGATTGAACATTTGAATACTTTTTCATACGCATATTATTTAAATCCACGCCATCCAGTCACAAGAAGCGATGACAGTTTTTCTTTTAACTGTGATTTGCCCATCTCGCGATTCGGGGACATCGCGCGTCCTAGTATATACCTCCTGCAATCCTTCATAACTCCTCTATAAATTCTTCGCGCGCCTCTGTAATATTACTCCGCAAATTTTAGCAACTCAAAACTTCCTATAAGAGACATTATGAGACTTCCGGAACAACTCCAGCCTTATAATAATGAAGAAATAATTATTGGATTAGAACAGGCGTGAAATTTCCTGGATTGTCCTGCTTCAATTCCACACATCTATATAATTGTTAATTATTTGTAACATTGACAACATGTATTATTATATTCTATTGATGAGCGAAGCTTCACTTGTAATATGATACGAGAGACGTGTCTGAACATGTCTACCGCAAACAATGTCCGCTTCAGCTGGTAATAAATTGGTTTAGCCAGCAAGTTATCTACTTGTTGTGAGCTGAAAAACCAGGTTCGTGCATTCCAAGGAATGGCGTGGATTTTGTTCTAAGTCATGCACACACATACAAATCGTCAGCATCCCACCAAACTGAGTTATGATTGCGATCAGAACATGGTAATTTCTGGCAACACAAAATTTAAATTGGTCCGTGGTCGCTTCGCAAAACAAAAACTTAAACAAATAAGGTCAACATGTGCAATTAATTATTACGTTGCTCTGAAAAAATTTCCTACAAGAAGGTCATTTCCAACATACTTTAATACGTTGAGAAAGGCAGTTAGAAAATACTGCAACAGGACCTATTGTTGCGTGTCCACTTCTTTTCCTTTTGGCAATAATAATATTTCATATAATAACTTTTCTTTGTGTCCACTTTATGGCAATTAATAAAGTTGTTAACAATAAGCGCTACATATTAAAACAAAAACAAATTTAATGATTTAATCCTGCTTGTGACATTATTTTCTACGTGACACAAAGTTCCACCAAAAACTTGGTGAAAGCGATTTTCAAGAACTTAATTCAATCAACAACATTTTAATCATCTTCATATGATATCGCAAGGTCGGCGCTCACGTAACTTCGATTCTAATGTTGTACAGAATTATATAATAGCTGGCATATTATGTCCTTCTGTATTTTTGTTGATAAAACAAGACAGTGATCATCTCATGATTTGTAAAGCTTAAAGTCTGAAGAATTCGAAAAGATCAAACACTGAGTCGACGTAACTCCGTTATGATGAAAGGTTTTGCCTTACATTGGCTATTATTTAAACTCCCTGACAGCTACGCGCAATGTTGGAAGGGTCAGAAATGTTGAAGTGTCTTTAATTTGACTTTAAGCTGGATCAGGAATTTCCGGCATTTGAGACACAAACTGACACGGCACATCATTACGTTGGTATCTATGCTACATTCATCCAATGGTTCTTTGATTCTTCCTCTTCGCCAGGACGCTTGAGAGGGCGTGTAAGCAAGCGCCCTCCAAATTTCCTCTTCCTAAATGCGGCAAGAAAAGTGCCTTATAATATAAAACAGAAACACACACAACATTATCGGCAAGTAGAGAATTAGACCAGAACTAGTAAATTCAAGACGATCATCGCATAATGAGAAGCAGTTAATTGTTGTTCGTTCCGTACTTTCTTTTAGATCTATATTTAGTAACATAAAGGAAATAACAATTAATGAGTTGACCAATTTGGAAAATCATTAAAATCCTTATTCTGATATGACAGCGAAATTATTTTCTCGACTGCCCTTCGTTCGTACTTCGCCCATCTGTCCTGCCCTGACACTATCGTCTCCGGCGTATCCTGCTTCTCGCTGATAATATATGTGCTCCCATCCAGTTGCAACTAGTTAAAATTACACTGTTCTCCGTGCACATGCCACTTCAAGACTATTGTACCAGTCACTCATCTGTTTCCTTCCTGATATACAGTGAGGTTAGATGCTGAAGCGCAGTCAGCACTCAAACCATAAACACAGAAATACCAAAATGGAATAGAAACTTGTAGGAAAAAAGGTTTAACAAAATCATTGTATCGTGCTGTGTAATTTCT